>MU825911.1:0-74494 GCA_029204205.1 Desmophyllum pertusum
GCCAATTTAAAATGTGCACGGAAATATAGAAATCAATTCCTACTAGGTTTATGCCTGGTACAGCTTTATAAAATGTGAATGGGGAGGGGATAGGAGGATTTTATTCATACTTTCTCAACCTCGTTAATAATTCATCAAGTTAAACAAAGGAACTCGTGAACGTGACGGGGGCGGCATGGGTTCAAAACCTCCATAGATTTTTGCGATTTTTTTTCTCAGTTTCCTCCTTTGTTTTAGTTCGATTGAGAAGACATATCACACCCGAGAGGCAGTGTTTGATCACATTTCCAAACCCCTCGAATTTCGTTAAAATACTCCGGGGTTGGAAATGTGACCACATTTTGTACCTCGGGTAAGATATGTTACTTCGGTCTCATTCATCTCCATACCTTCCATCAGCAGCATCAGATAACCTTTTGCCACTATCTTATAGTTACACGTGCATGCTATTATATGTAAAATCCATCAAAGCAAATACCGCTCAGTTTAAACAACATGGCTTACGAGCAACAACTCTCGGTCCATTTGTCCTTTATCTTCCTCTTGATTTTCCTAGCTGATCAGTCCAGCGAAGGTATGTGACAACGATTTTGCATTTTATCATTATAATGCTTATTAAGTCGTAGAGGTAAGGATTACTTTATTTCCTTACGAAGACAAATGGAACAGAGCGAAAAATGGGGGAGGGAAATGGGGGAGGGACGCACGAAGTAAAGATTCTTGAAGTTGATAATCGGTTTCACCATGAATTGCCTTGCTACTTTTACTTTGTAATTAGTAATATATAGCACCATTCCCGTTCAAGCAAGTGTCTTTATCTATCTATTCACAGCACTCAGTTTCAAGGCTGGAAAGGAAAACATAACCATCGCCAGCCCAGGACTGTTTGCTTGTAAAGAGGTTTCCTTCCAGGATCCTTTCAACCGCGGACAGGACGTCAAAGTTCTCGCCTCAGTTGGTCATGCTGTAAAGAGTGAAACTACTCGTAATGGCGCTGCAATCTGGGTTGAGGATGTGACAGCAAATGGATTCACAGTCTGCGTTTTGGAGTTTGGAGACGGTTCCAACGATACTGCGGAAGTGAACTGGATTGCTGTCAAATCTGCCTCCATCTGGATCCCAGCTAGGAGCTACTTCCTTAAACTCTTGGACAACTGGAACAGAATGTAAGAGGATCGATTTTCAGCAGGTAGGATTTATTTAGTTTTAAAGTGTGTGCGTGTATTTCTGATTATATGGCTGGCCAGAGTTGTTATATGTTGTTGTTGTTCGTATTTTGCCCTTGACACAATGGGTTTAAACGTGCGTTTAAGCAAATAACCAATAGAAACATTTCAGTTACGTAATTCAACCATAGCGTGTGAGCGAAAAGAAAAACAATTGTACACTGTCTATGACCTTCCAACATAAGTGTTGGCATATTTTGTTTGTTCCTTTGGAGTTTGCAGGGCTGCATAACCATTTACTTTATTGACTAATGGTTTGACTTAAAAGGATCGTTAACAATAGTTGATATTTGTTATCAAGAGGAACAATATACCTATACCAACATTTACACAAGTACATCAAAATAAAACAAGACACTCAGATTGAATAAACGGACGATCAATCATTCTGTTATCGGTTATAATTAAACACCCTAATCTGTTTGCATGCCCTTTGTAACTGACTCTTTTTGGAAACGTATTGGGCCGGATTTCTTATCATCTACCAAAACAATCCTGACATGTACACTATTCTTCTCGAATGTGCAGTTAGCGAACTCCCTTTTAGATAGACAAATAATATCACAGCAACTACCATCAGCTAAGTGAACTGCAGTTTGTTTGTTTTGTTTTACCTTTAAAGTGGTTCGATCAATGCTATAATTATCGCCATTTCTGCAGGAATCTTTTTTACCATGTCAAAATTGCAAAATATATCAACAGGCATTGTTTACATTAGAAAATCAGTTTTCAGAGCGGTCGTCTATAAACATCGCTTAGAGCTTGTCATTGAGAAACAATCGAAAAGCCTCAAACCTGAAGAGAATGTAGGTCTAGAGGAACTACTTAGAAAAAAATAATCTGAGGTCAATCATATTTTTATTTTGGGCGGACGGCTTCGATGATGCCGGGTTTGATCGCTTTTGGATCAGCCTTTCATAACACATTCAAAACTCGTCCATGGATGAAAACAAGTAGCTGCAATGAATACCTTGTGAAAAAGAAGACGTATTGCTTTTAAGCAATTATTAAAATGTTGGTTACTTGCACAATTTTTACCGATAATATAATATTTTAAGGATTTTATTTTTATTTTCCTGCTTATTTTACCAACGTCGGGAATATTTCCTCTAAATTGAAGCATGTTTTTGTCCATGTTTTTGTCTTCGCGAAATTGGTAAAATAAGCAGGAAAAAACCCCTAAAATATTATGTTCTCGGTCATAATATGGAAGTACCATTCAATCAATCAATCAATCAATCAATCAATCAATCAATCAATCAATCAATCAAGCAAGCAAGCAAGGAAGCAAGCAAGCAATCAATCAAACAAGCAAGCAAGCAAGTAATCTATCAATCAATCAATCAATCAATCAATCATTCATGCATTCATTCATTTATTACTTGGTTATTATTATTTCAGCGTTTCTCCACTCTTCCAACGATATTTGTGACTGCTAGTCACCAGTTTCCCAAGAGACCCCAGGATGCCATGGCCGTGTGGGTAGAGGACTTACGCGAGGATAATTTCAAAATTTGTCTTCGAGAAGCCAAGATTTTCGATGGACCACACAGAAACCTGAAGATAGTAAGTGTATTTTTGGTTTCTTTTCCTTAGCAGATCAACTACCAGAGCCATGCATTGCTTCCTAAGCCATATTACTCAATTTCCTATCACTTGCCAATTATGACGTCATACCACGCTAAAATGACGTCATACATTCCAAACAAATTTCCGTCATTTTGGATGCGCCATCTTGGATATCAAGATTTGTCAAAAATGGCATAAAATCTACTTAGGGCCTGTTTACATGGAGGGTTAGGGTCACCCACCCAGCCGGGCTAAAACATAGCCCGCCTTTACATGAACGGGCTATTAGGGCGGGCTATCATATATGCGAGCTATGTTTTTTTGGTAGGCTCTTGTTTTGTTTTCAAGTCAACAGAAATAGCCCGCCTAGGAGGGTGAGCCTGGGTGACAGTTTACATGCAGAAAAGATAGCCCGCCTAGGAGGGTGACGCGGTGTCCCTGTGTATCATGTCGCTGAACACTTCAGTGTGCTTTGTAAATAAATGTATGAAAAGTTGGCCCTCCCAGGGTAGCCCGGCTAGGAGGGTGACCCGGGTCACCCTCACTCCATGTAAACAGGCCAGGCCCTTTAACTCTGCATAAAATTCGAAAATCTCATCTTCTTGTCAAAAATGGTTACTATGGAAACGTCAAATAACATAATTGGCATATCAAAATTTTCCCAGTTAACTTTCGGGAAAATTTACGAAGTTTGGTCATTATCAGCGAGGGCACTTTCTGCCCCTACAGGAAGAATATGGTTAATGTGTATTTTAATGCCAACATAATATTTGCATGTTCCAATACTTTAAAATAATATTCATATCTTCTAATGACGTGATTAAATATATTTGATCAAGGATGAACAATATTTATCGCTGATTATTTTTTTTTAAGAACTGGATGGCATTTACTAATCTGAGAGTTGACAACTTCACCATGACCGACAGTCTCTCGTTTACCAACATAAACTCGCCATCTTATCAAGATAATAACTACGCTTTCTGCCAGGTAAGTGTAAAATCGTCTTCGTCTTTCCTATCCTATTAGGGCATAAAAATCTGAATAGATCTGGCAGCAACAGTAGTTGTGCATCGTAGCTAGTTTGATAGATGGCTTTAGCTATCTGAGCTATTTCTATCGAGAGATATCACAAGCCAAAGTATATGAAAGTGTTTGAGAGGTTGAGATGAACGGTTTTTGTATTACCCAAAGTGAAAACTGGATAAAAGAAAACCATGCAGTTTTAATTCAGCATGTCTTATCTTGATGACTTTCCTTACTTCTGCGTATGACTCGCTTTGTTGCGAAGCATACATTCGTATTAATAAGCTGTTCCTTTAACATTCCAGACAATAAACTTCACAGATCTGTTTTTCGCTCCTCCTGTTGTGGTGGTGACGCCCAAGCACAGTGATAACAATAACAATTCGAATCTATCTGGGTCACGATGTATCGCTGTTACAGCTTGGGTCGAGGTAAGGAACACTTTGTCTTTGTCTTTGTCTTTGTTCACATCTGAAGAAAATGAAATTAATTAGGTACCCTCCTCTAGCCTATTCGAAGGCGTTCGGATAGATCACTTAATATTACTCGCCGTTCTTCGCGCTTAGCGCGTCTTTTCACGTCGCTCCCCCACTATCCGGGCCGAGCTATATCATTTAAACAAGGTATGTTATTCACATTACTTTGTATCTCTTTTTAACCACAAAAAACATATCCCATAATTATATTCGTTATAAAATGTTAAAACAAAAGATAGCCATCTAGAATAAATAATTGAGGAGTTTGATCTTTTTTTTCTATTTTGTCTAGCAAACATCTACAAAAGATGCAAAGGTGTGTGTGAGAAGCTACAACAGTAACGCCAACAATAAGGATATCATTACAGTTGATTACATCGTTTATTGGAGGTATGTCTGAATTTCTAGATGCAACTTCTAGAAACAAAGAATGTAATGCATTTGTTAAATAAATAATATACTGTTGGAACAAGTTACCATTAAATCGATGGGAAAAGAGTTGTCGAAGGCAAAGTATAATTACGTCAGTAGCTGTCAGTGCATGTTAACGGAAAAACTGGCTACAAATATCTGCCATTTTGGCTTTCAAATTACACGCGCGCCACCACATTGGGTTGTATGGCATTTCACGGTTGCCCTTAGCTTTTGTTATACAATTCAACAACATAGCTATTGTTTTTTGACAATAGCGGCAACCACAATACGCCATGTAGTACAAAATCAGAAATTAGCTGACAAAAAATACCACTGAGCTTTCAGTTTGTTGAAGCGAAATAACTGAATGATCTATATAGTACAAAAACGTATTTTACAATAGAGCAGATCAGCTTAATACCATCCCAGAAAAGACATTAATATAATGTTTCACCTCGAAAAGTGTCTTTAGAAATCAGTGAATAGTTACATGTATATGGCAGATAACATCGGCCATTTTACTCAACACAAATGCAGATGAGTTTCTGAGAACTGATGATTCACATCCTTTCCTGTTTTTGTTGTTTTACAGACTTAGATCCCTGCATTGATGTAACTTGTCATTATCACTGTCTGTGCAAGGCTTTTGGGCCCCGTGATGCTCGCTGTGTTTCTGTGGACAGCTGTCCATCTTACCAAGAACCCGTATGTTCATCAAATGGCACGTCATACGACAATGGGTGTCTGTTTAAACAGGAAATGTGTCTCCTGCGACACAACTTCACCGTACAGCACCCTGGTAGCTGTGAAGGTGAGGAATGTTTCAAGTTGTTCTACACTGTTTATACTGGCGAAGAACACACACTCTTAACCTTTGTCTAAGTGTACAGTACTGTCGGTGCGAAAGTAATGCAACCGAACTGGCCTTGTCCAAATTTCGGCGAACTTCCGGAAAGCTTCGAATCACCTCAAAAGTAAAGTTGTAATTACACAGCAAACAAAATACAAATGAGTGAGTGAGTGAGTAAGTAAGTAAATAAAATAATACATATTTAAAACAGGAAACAAAATTCCACCATTGCTGCTTAATAATGTTTTATATGCTGTTATTTTTTTAAGGATTTCCTTTCCAGCGAGGTCGCCGTCATATGCCACATATTCCATCACTGGGATACTCTCATTGCGAAGTGATTAATCTCAAACCTTACGTGTTCTATCCTGACAAACCCACTGAAGTGCAGATTACTGTTAATCATATCGACAGTAGTGACAAGTCATATGTACATGATGCCGCTGTGGCCTGGGTCGAAAATGTGAATTACGATCGATTCACTGCGTGTGTGATGGCGACAGGCTTTAACGAGCGAAAGTCGAACGCTAACGTGTCAGTTGATTGGATGGCGTATCAAGGGGCTCCAGTGGGTGGCGTAGCAGGGGAAGAAGGGATATCACAATGGTGGACTGGAACGACTTGTAAAGCTGTCAATTTTCCATCGGTTAGGGCTTTTTTTTTTCTTCTTGTAATCATGTTTTTTACATAAACGTTGCGAAAGACACTGGCTAAAAATATGCATAAAAGGTCGCTTCTGCCAGTGGCGCACTGTAAATCTTTGCAAAGCAAACCAGGAGTTACCCTGGGTATCTGAGGTTTGTTTTTCTCGCTCACGTCGGGATCGGCCAGAGGCCAACACCGGAACCCTAAACCGTGCAAGAAAAGCCTCTGGCTCCAAGGGTAACCAGGAGCTAATTTCTCTGCCAAATCCATACTAAATGTGCCCACCCGTGGGAGGGGACTTCAATATAAGAGTGACAGTGCGATCGTCGTACCTTTTAAGGGTTAAAATCCATGGCTCGGTACCACTTAGGATGTTTAAATCTAAAATGACCACTGACTAAAAGGTCGCTTCTACCAGAGGCAACACTGAGGAACTAGACACTAACCTTCGCAGTGATCCCGTTGACAACAAACATCAACAACGACAGCGATGACGACGACGATGACGACGATGACGATGTAACTGCGAAATGCATATCTTCCCATGTATACATGATTGGTTTGGCTAGGAGAGATGAGGTACGCTGTATAACATTGATTTTATTTTCTATGCAGGGAAAGTTTTCAGTGATACCTTCAGTATTCGTAACTGCTGCGCACCATCATCCAGGATTGAAGCGTGACGCAGCCAGTGTGTGGATAGAAGACGTCCACACAATCCTCATTCAAAGTTTGTTTGAGGGAACTGCAGAATTACGCGGGATCTCACAAAGATGTTCATGTTGTAAGTACACATTTTGTTGATCATTGTTCATAGAAGTTGAGTTCCTTGAATAATTTAAAACTGTTTTCCATTGAAATTTCAGATGATCGCGTTTGACTAGTAATTAATTTATTTCATTTTGGCTTAATAATCTCCGTCCAGTATGATTTTTTAAATACAATTTATGAAAATACATTTTTTTCAATACCTGTACTCGTTGTACCTGTACTAGGGGCTAACACGAAAACCTCGCGGTTTATTTAGCCCCTAGGCTCTAACTCTTTGCTACTAAATATTATTTTATATAAAAAAAAAAAACACCTGTATTTTCCTTTACTATCATTTGTATATTTTTATTTTATAATGAGCTAAATAAAAATAAAAGATTGTGTTATTGTTGTTTTTAGAAATGGTTGGCGTTTTCGTCCCTCCACAAGCCTCTCTTCTCAGAACATGATTCAGTATATTTTACTAATGCTCAGCATCCTCCTGTTGATAACAACAATGCTTATTGCAAGGTCAGTAATGTTTGGCTCGCAATGAAGGCTTGGTTTTTTTAAGCCCTGTCGGGTGAAATAAATAAACTGGGACTTAAAACTTGAAAATTATAGTTTTTTTTTTTTCTAAACAAATGTAGAAATTAGCTCACATTCAAATGTCAATTGACACTGTATAGCTTGTTTGTTTGTTTGTTTGTTTGTTGTTGAAATGAATGGTGGTACATTTTAAGCATAGTAGAAACACAATGAGAAAGAATCGCCTGTGACACCAGCTACTTGGAAAACGAAATCCGACTCTCCCAACAGGAGCGTCTATACAAAGAGTGTGTGCGTTTATACTCCTATCCAACATCGGACAGGGGGAAGGGGAAGGGTGTTCCAGCTACTTATGACACTGATTGTAGCCATATAACTACAGGTTGAAAGTGCATGACAACCTATCCGCATAGTTTTAACTGAATGGTATCTTTTTCGATATGTTGTTTTTGCATAATCACAGATTATAATGTTTTGGTTTTCCTATGCAATCACTTATAACAGTATAACTAAACTCAAATAAAATATGTTCTCAGGATGTCCACTTCACCAAGACGTACAACAGCACCCCGAACGTGTTTGTCTCAGCAAACCATTCAACAGGCGGTGGAAACCAGCAACCGGAACACAATGGAATAACTACTTGGGTGGAGGTTAGGACATTTTTTTTTTAACTCAAAATGTAATCATTCAACACCTCCCTAGTATACTGATCTCCGTGCATTTCTTATACCTTCCCTTTGGTGTCTTGTATTATAAATTGTGGATTGTAACTGCATGATCAATCTTCTGGGGCGAACCCCGGAGGGAAAGGTACTGTAAGTACGATAAAGCAAAATATGTAATTTAATAAGAGGGCCTTGACCATTGAGGAACATTTCCCAGACAGTTTAATTTAGAAAAATTCGATTGCAAGCATCGCAAGCATTTTGAATTTAGAGCGGGCTAATTGATGCACTATTGAGAGGGAATTAAACGATGGTTATTTCTCGCTTTTCTGGATGACAATCTTAACTTGTGTTAAATTAAAGCGAATTTGAGTTAACTTCCCCAACTGTTTTAAACTATATTCAGAATAGCACAGTGACCAATTTGAGCACTACGTATTTAGCTTTATTTTAGTACGCCACTGATTGTGTTTTTATGTTTTTTTAGTATATCAACGAGACCGGTGTCCGAGTTTGCTTAAAGGAATTGTACGAGACAAAATATGATCCACTTTCTATATCATACACTGTCTTATCAGGTAAGGACACACGAAGTAATAAACCGCAATTGACGGTATGTATTCTTGATTTCAGAGAAAAGACGAGTAAGATCTATTTCCGTCGACGTCTTCTCACGTGTTGGCGGAATGGATGCAAATAATCGAAAGAGGCTTTTCTGGAAATATCAGTGAGGGAATAAATGTTTATATAAATTATGACACCTCTTTGTAGCATACCTGATAAAACCCAAGCTGGTGAATTATTTTGCTCTCACTTGTTAAAATTAATGATTATAACGTATTTGGTCATGTTAGATTCTAAAAAAAAACCGGGAAGTTTTAAAATTATTATTTTAACCTGGTGGGTGTACCGCCAACCGAATCGGATGCCAACCCTTCCTGGCTAAAAAAAAAATACGTTTACCGCTCAATCGGCTCAAATTTTTGCCGTGCATTTTTTCTGGTTAGGGGTGGCCGGGGTTGTTTTGGGGGTCTGCTTAGTGGTTTGTTGTTCACCCTGGCAAAGTTATTCTCGCATTCCTGGCAGACATCCTGGTTCTGCCAGTTCATGCAGCTACATATGGTTGGCAAAGGTAACTCCACGATACCATAAATGGTGCATGCACCTTACTTCTCTTGAATCTCTTTACATCTACAGATATATGCCAGCCAGGATGGAGTTACTATGGTGGTTATTGCTACTTGACGAGCCATGCATGCGCTCCATGGGTAACTGCTGAATCAAATTGTACCATCATGAGTTCTCAAACTGGTGACGGTCCACAACCAGGAAGAAAACGTCTACATTCAACACCGCCATAACGGAGAGAGGTCCTGGATAGGACTCAATGATCGAAGTGTGGAAGGTTCTTTTGTTTGGACAAACAAAGAAATAAGTAGTTTTAGATTCTGGGCTCCACAACAACCCAACGACTGGAAAAACGAAGACTGTGTACACACTCTTGGCGCGAGGCATGGGTACACATGGAATGACGTGCCATGCAATAACTGCTACAACTTCACTTGTTTTACAGGTAATAAACCTCGCGATTGAGTTTTCCTTTGCATTGGCTAGGAATTTAACATGTTTTTGCACTGGAAAAAAATAATAAAAGAGCCATTATTTACCGTTATATATATATTTCTTCAGACTTAGACGAGTGCAATACGAACTCTCATGTCTGTGACGGCAATGGAGATTGTCAAAATACCGTGGGCTCATACAAGTGTACGTGTAAAGCTGGGTATGTAGGAGACGGGAAAACATGCAATGGTAAGAATTCAACACTTAAGGTGATTCCCTTTAATTGCATTGCGCATCCTTATGCGCATAATTTCTCGCGTCATTGGCGTGAGCACGAGCGCGCGCACATACAGAACATTACTGAATTTATTTCAGGCTAAGCTCTGCTGGGAAATAAATGGTCGTTTTCTCCTAAACGAGCACGGCGACCCCCCTTTTTTATAGCATAAATTTAAATGTCATACGGTTGACTACGATATATCGCGATAAATTGAGATATCTTTATTTGAATGCTGTAAAGAGCACGTCTTTAAGTAGTGCTGGGTATGCGCGCACGCAACAAATTATTCAATTTGTTTTCATAATGTTAATTGCTGTACCACTAAAATAGTTTATAATGTAAGATAAAAGTCTATTTCGTTGAACTGCTCTAATATTTTAATGCAAACAATTATTTGTTTTAGTAATTATAGTTCCCCTTTCTGATTACTAGGGTTACTGATGAAACCTCGCGGGTCGTATAGTTACTATAATGGCCATCCATGTTGTGCAAAAACGAGCACGGTGACCCCCATTTTTTACACTGCATTTTTTCTAATATGCATAACATAATCACCAACTGGACTAAGTTTTAGAACATTCTGAATAGTACTTCTTTTTCGTTGGAATCACCTTAAAGGAAACATCACATATAAATAACTTTAGAGCTGCTGTTCTAATAGTAAAAATATATATATCTAAAATATATGATTTTTAGAACCGAAACTAGCGCAATGTTGAGGTAGAGGCTATATCGAAAAACTAGAATTAAAAACGATCACGTGTGTACTCATCCCATCATCGTTACATATAAAGGAAAGCAAGAAACATATAATCACCACAAAAAGGCTAATTACAGACGCCCTATACTACCTTTTATGCGGAAGGGAACAAAAAAAAAAAATTAGAACCCGCAAGAATACTGGATTCGACTTTCCAGTTTCCTTTACCACTGGCTGGTAATCCAGTGTGTTTTCTCACTGAAAATAAAATACTACAAAATAAATGATTTACTGATTTGTTTATTCGTTGCAGACTTGGACGAGTGCAGTACGAACTCCCATGGCTGTCACAGCAATGCAGATTGTCAAAATACCGTGGGCTCATACAAGTGTACGTGTAAAGCTGGGTATGTTGGAGATGGGAAACAATGCAATGGTAAGAATTCAACACTTAAGGTGATTCCCTTTAACTGCATTGCGCATCCTTATGCGCATAATTTCTCGCGTCATTAGCGCGCGCCACGCGTCATTAGCGTGAGCACGAGCGCGCGCACATACAGAACATTACGGAATTTCTTTCAGGCTAAGCTCCGCTTGGAAATAAATGGTCGTTTTCTCCTAAACGAGCACGGTGACCCCCCTTTTTATAGCATAAATTTGAATGTCATACGGTTGACTACGATATATCGCGATTTAAAGAAAAGTTGAATAGTCAAAATTGAGATATCTTTATTTGAATGCTGTAAAGAGCACGTCTTTAAGAAGCGCTGAGTATGTGCGCACGCAACAAATTATTAAATTTGTTTCATAATGTTAATTGCTGTACCACTAAAATAGTTTATAATGTAAGATAAAAGTCTATTTCGTTGAACTGCTCTAATATTTTAATGCAAACAATGATTTGTTTTAGAAATTATAGTTCCCCTTTCTGATTAAGGGTTCCTGATGAAAACCTCACGGGTCGTATAGTTACTATAATGGCCATCCATGTTATGCAAAAACGAGCACGCGGTGACCTCCATTTTTTACTGCATTTTTCTAATATGCATAACATAATCACCAACTGGACCAAGTTTTTAGAACATTCTGAATAGTACTTCTTTTTCGATGGAATCACCTTAAAGGAAACATCGCATATAACTTTAGAGCTGTTGTTCTAATAGTAAAAACATATATATCTAAACGTTATGTTTTTTTAGAACCGAAACTAGCGCAATGTTGAGGCAGAGGCTATATCGGAAAACTAGAATTAAAAACGATCACGTGTGTACTCATCCCATCATCGTTACATATAAAGGAAAGCACGAACATATAATCACCACAAAAAGGCTAATTACAGAGGCCCTATACTATCTTTTATGCGGAAGAGAACAAAAAAACAAAAAAACAAATTAGAACCCGCAAGAATACTGGATTCGACTTTCCAATTTCCTTTGCCACTGGCTGGTAATCCAGTGTGTTTTCTCACTGAAAATAAAATACTACAAAGGGCATTATTTACTGATTTGTTTATTCGTTGCAGAATTGGACGAATGCAGTACGAACTCCCATGGCTGTCACAGCAATGCAGATTGTCAAAATACCGTGGGCTCATACAATTGTACGTGCAAAGCTGGGTATGTAGGAGATGGAAAAAAATGCAATGGTAAGAATTGAACACTTTAAAAAGGAAACATCACTGATATAACTTTAGAGTTGTTGTTCTAATCTTCGAAAAACGTCTACAATCTGTGATGCTTTAGAACAGGAAATAGTACAATGTCGAGGCGAAGACTGTTTCGAAAAACATACAGTTCTTGAACTTAGAATTGAAAATAAAACAAACGACCACGTGTCTACCTTTCCTATCATTATTATATATAAAGGAAAGCACGTACATATAATCACCTCAAAAAAAATAATTGTACTGGTCGTATGCAATTTTTTGTTTGATCGCTAACCCAAAAAAAAAAAATCCGCAAAAATAAGAAACCGCAAACAATTAGTGTCACACGGTATACTGGATTCGACCTTCCGATTAATGAGATATTAATAGTATTAATATCGATTCTATATTAATACATATATGTTATTGAACTAGCGTGAGGTCCGTATTGGGAAAATATCGGTCGAGTTCTTTTTTTGCAAGTTTATGGACCTCGCCTTCGGCGAGACCAATGTTTCCCAATACGGACCGAACAAGCTAGTTCAATAAAGTTTTTATTATAATGGCTTTTTTAAAAATTTGCTGACAAAATAATGCAGTCATTTTTGCGCGCGCGCGCCAAAGCTAAGCATAGTCTTGCATTTTTCAGGCCACTTTGCGAAAGTTTAACCAAAATTGTCCGCCAGACATGAGGAAAATTGTTTCTACTTAATAGAAAACAATTTTCTTTTGTTCAATGTTTCATAAAAGGAATTTGGCGGAATGAGTTCGTGAGCGGTCCATCTTAGCGGTCCGTATTGCAAAATTCGTACCGCTCAGGGAACCAATCAGAATGCTCCTTTTCGTCGTAGTCCAGTTTGCCATATGATAAATTTCGATACTTTGGAGTTTTCCTTTGCCACTGGCTGATAATCCAGTGTGTTTTCTCACTGAAAATATAATACTACAAATGGCACTATTTACCGTTCTATTTATTTGTTCCAGACTTGGACGAGTGCAATACCAACTCCCATGACTGTGACCGCAATGCAGATTGTCAAAATACCGTGGGCTCATACAAGTGTACGTGTAAAGCTTGGTTTAATGGAGACGGGAAAAATTGCTATCATAGTGGTAAGAATTCGACATTAAGGACACAATACAAATATGAAACAATTTCAAATACACCGATAACCTTTTTTTTAGAAATAATCCCGTTCGATTTGAATGATAGTCATTGTTCTTTCATATAGTCATCAGATCCTTTTCCCCGTGTGGGGAATTGGGCGGGATAAGTTTCCTTTTATATCTACGCTTAATTTCCTCTTGTGGTTTGAGTTGTTCATTTTCCTCCCTCGACAGCTCTTTTCCTTTTTTTTACTTTCAGTGGTGTCGAGGGAATCTTGCATGCGCATGCTCCATGTAGACCGATCAGAAACGACCGATTGGGGAAGAGGGAGCATGCGCACGAATGTATGCATATGTCGTTCTCTACAAAATAATGCGAGACAAAGCTTTTATATTCTACTAGGAGCAATTTTTGATAAGGAACTATTGTCCACTACAAAACAATCCAAATAGTGTAATTATCAACAACTTGGAGTAATTGTTTAATCATATTTTTATAATAAAAACAAAATAGAAAAATGGTTCTTTCGATTTTTTTTTGTTGTGGGGGGGGGGGGGGGGGGGGTAATTTCACTGTTGCTGCGAGTCGCAACCGATGCTTTGAGCTGTCGGTCTCAATAAATCTTAGTTGTTTTGGGGTCAAAGCAATGTTTCTTCATTTGGCGCGCGGCACAGATATTCTGGCATGCACATAAACAACGGTACTTGTCATTTTTGAAACGAGGAAGAGATGACGCAGAAGCTAATTGTTTCTGATTGGTCTTAACGTGAGTATCGGCATGCACGTTTTCCTCGGCCCTCTCTTCAGCGCTACCGAGAGTAGAAAAGCGAGAAGATCAGTCGATGGACTGGACAACAAGTCGTGTATAACAAATTAGGTAAATGTATTTTGACCAAGCCTGCTCGAGACCGTACTGCGTAAATATCGGCACCCAGTATTGTGTTGTACTATAGGTTCGATATTCTCCTTGCATGCCCCTCGGGCATGGGCTACTGACCTAACTCTAACTCTGGGAAATATGAAATAATCAAACAGGATTGTTTTTTCAGTTTCAGAATGTAACAGCTACAACACATTGGCTGGAGCTGACAGAAAAGTTACCTACAGTGGGGGAAATCTATTATGTGACAATATGTTGACCCCGGGCTGGTACCGTTTTGTCGGGGCCGCAGGTACGAAAATGGCTACATCACCTCCAGATGCGAACAGGTGTAGCACTCACGCGGTCAGCTGGTTGAATGGCGCGCATCCTACAGTGGCTGAAGGACAAGTCACGAGACAAGTCTGCTTCCACTATGGTGGCAACACCTGCTATGGGTCCTTTAATATTGGTGTGAGAAACTGCGGCTCTTTCTATGTATACAACCTGGTACAAACAGGTTGTCATTACCGATACTGTGGAAGTGACTAAAATACCCAGAAACAGCCAGGGGAGATTTTAGTTCATGTTGATGGATGATGTGGCATTATCTTGAGGTTATAAGAGCTTTAACCCTATTCTGTCTGGGCTTTTTTTTCGTTCGTGAGCCTGGGGGGGGGGGGGGGGGGGGGGGGCAGATAGTGCTTTCCTCCCTATGCATCTCGAAATGTATTGACGCTATGAAAATGAAACTTATGTGGTGTATAAAGCATTCAAACATGTTTTATTTTAGTGACAATCACGAATCAATTGTGATATTATATCACGCCAAAATAACGGCATACTTTAAAAATGTCCGCTATCTTGGATCCGAAAACTTGGATTTCTAAATTGTTCAGAATGTCAGAAAATCACCAAATTTGTTTTGAAAACATCGAAAACAATATAAGAGGACACAAACAACATAAATGAATAAACAATAAACTTGCTTGTTCCTTTGTTTGTGTCCTCTCAGCCTCGTTACCAAGCTGAATCAGTTAATTTATCTAAAGGAACCGATTGCAAAGACTATGGAGGAAACTATTCGTAGAAAGCGGAAATCTCATTATTAAGCTGAAATTAAGCTGAAAATACCAAATTTGGCTAAAACGACATGTCAAAACTTGGTTGCCATGGAAACATCAAGTCACATGATCAAAATATTGACACACCAAAATGTTCCCAGATAATTTTTAGGAAAATTCAAAAAGTTTGGGTATGATTGCTTGAATGCTCTTTATGTACGATAAATTTGAAGTCAGCGCGGGCACTTTCTGCCCCCCCCCCCCCCCCCCCCCCAAGCAAGGATAGGGTTAAGTTACAAGTTAATTCTAGAGATGTTGTAATTGCTATGCATGCATTATTTGCTATTTTGAATGAAAAAGAAGTGCACATTTCGATACGGTAAAAATAGTGTAGTTAAAAAAAACAGCAGCACTGTTTAATCAGGTAATAATGATACGAGGCGAAAGATAATGTTTTTATACCTGATTAAACACTACTGCGAGTTTTTTAAACGCCTTCAAAAACGTCCCCTCTAAATCTATTCTAATCAATCTGATACTAATATTGTAATTTTCGTTTGCTTTTAATAGACGAGAAGATCGAGCTAAAAGTTCAGCCGTATCTTTATGAAATATAAAGACACTCATTAAACTTCAATTTATTTTGTATTTCGCTTATGAATTGTTGATTAGTTTTTTTTTTAACATTACACTCGAGACAGTGTTTCATCCGATTTTCAAACACCTCGAATTTCCTCAAAAATACTCCGCTGCGGGTCGTAGTTTACAACTCTCTTCTCAGTGTTTGAAAATCGGATGAAACACTGTCACCTGTGCTTGATATATTCGAATCACAACAGGCAGATTACAGGTTAAAAGAAAGATATGACCATCACTGAGAATGGTTGATAATTGCTGAGCTTCGACCTGAAACGGTTATTAAATAAATTATATTATTGTATTCTGTAATTGACTAAATTAAGTGCACGACCCCACCAGCTCTGCTGATTGATTTATCGTGTTTAAATAAAGCGATTGATTGATTGATTGATTGATTGATTGATTGATTGATTGATTGATTGATTGATTGATTGATTGATTGATTGATGATTGATAGTCCGCGTCACATGATTGTAACATTCCACATCTCTCTCCTTTCAATGTTGATAATCAAAGGCCTGGCACATTTGTTATCTCGTGTAACAGAGATATTGTATTTTACTTTTTCTATGTCCTAGAATTTATCGGGGACTTTGATAACTAGAATAAGTTGAAATAGAAAAAGAAGAATTAAATGGAATGAAAATAATACAAGCACATTTGTTATATCTTGCAATTGCATGCGGTAGTTACCGTAGAATACTGAATTAGTAGCGAGGGTCGTTAGCAGCTTCTCAGATCGCAACTCGTTACTAACGGGTGGTCGCTACTTTCAAACAGTGATCACTATCGAATTTATCTTTCAAATACCGTAAACTGCCGCTTATACAACTTCGTAAGGGGTTTTGGATTGGCTTATAAACGGGAGGTGTTGCTTTTATCGGGGGGGGGGGGGGGAGGGTATAAGCAGAATAAAGAAAAATGTTTCAGAATGAGCTGATAAGAAACAAGTTGATGCAGCAGTATGAAGATACGTTTTCCATTTACTGGTTCTCTAAGTCCAAGTCAGTCAACTGTATTGGGAACAAAAACAAATTTCGAGTGCTGAGAACATTAAACGCAACGCATAATGAAACGGAAGAAATAAAATCAATATGGTGTTTTGGCCCATTTTTTTTTCTGGATTCCGATGACAAGCAATTTCCGTATAACTTGAATTCTGAAAATTGCGAATTGTAAACTTAAGATACTTATAATGGCAACATGTGTTACTCGCACAATTTAAGGAATGTAGTTTGGCTAGAAAGCGTTGTCTGGAATTTTTTCTACAGGAACGTACTTGGAAAGGTGACAATCGATCCACGCACAAATTTAAATTACAGACAAAACGCGACTGCACTGTATAGCTTTCCAATACAGCTCTATTCGTTACTTTTTCAGAATGATTAGTTTTACTGAAATTATATGTGATCGGATTACAAACACTGTAATTTCCGACGTACCTCACTGTGTGATGCTTAGATTTTCCTTCGCCAAAAAAACGGTCTATCTGTTACTGTACTAATTCTTTTTATTGCTATTTTTGCAAAACTTTTCTGCAAATTTGAGTTTCCTGACTATTCTTCTTGTGGTTTGGTCATGTCAAAGTTAAATCAGAGTTCACGTATTTTAGTTTTAAAGTGAACCTTCATTGAAATACTTGGTAACAGTAACACACCAAGCTCAATTTCAGACTGACCTTGATTATTGCTCACATTTTTGGGTAAGATTTAATAATAAATGTAATAAATGGAACCTGTAGTACCCCAGCGGGTTGCAACAATCAGGGGTCGAATATTCTTCAATCGAATTTATCCCCACCCACACACCTACGCGCTCCCCAACCTTTGCATTGTTGACATTGTTTGATTTTTGATCACATTCGGTTTAAATAAATGACACTACATATTGCATATATAACATCCTGCATGGCAACCTCGTTCCCAGGGTCTCTCTTCCTCTCGCCGAAAGCAACGGAAAGAGACCCTGGCTCAGGCTGGTCACGTGTCTCCAAGAATCATGGAGATTACAAATAAACGATTCGAGGGAGGGGCAGCTAAGTGTGAAATTTTGTCTCTATTGAGTGTCATGGTAAACACTATGACGGTTTCAAGATGCAAATACTGCATGTTAAAATTAGAGTTGTTGAAGGCTGTGCAAAGTGGTTGGCGATGTATCCTGCTCAAAGAAAGCCAGAGTTATCAGGGTTTTTATCGAAATATCGCCATATGTACAACGAACATTTTATCAAGAGTGCGAAGGCCGGCGAAGGTTCGAAAGGCAGCCGTCGCGTTTCGAATTCAGAACATGAAATGGGTAAATAACATCTTTATAGTTTTTATTTATTCGGTTACGATGTTTTGCTCGATTCTTTTTTCGGTTCACTTGACGGTATCGTGTATTTTGTCGCTACCGGCGGCGTTGATAATATTTTTTTTAAATTGACAAAATGAGCCGATCATAACATTGCGATCGCAATGAATCTTCAAGAAAATTCAATCCAACTCCAGGTAAATTACGTACTATTTTTTGTTTATGTTTGTTTTTATTGCACCCGCCTTATTTTTAAATTGTTCAGAAATGTCAGAAAATCACCAAATTTGATTTGAAAACATCGAAAAGATTTTGAATGAAACTATTCGTAGAAATCGAAAATCTCATGAAAAACCGAGAATTAAGTTGAAAATACCAAATTTGGCTAAAACGGCCTGTCAAAACTTGGTTGCCATGGAAACATCAAGCCACGTGATCAAAACATTGACACACCAAAATGTTCCCAGATTATTTTTAGGAAAAGTCATAAAGTTTGGTTATGATTGCTTGAATAGTCTTTAACGAGGAGAAACTACTCTCGACGACTCTCAAGAACAATTTGAGCAGGTTCAAATTCGATGAGTGTGCAGAGTCATTTAGAGTGCATGAGAGTTTAAGGCCGAGAGCGAGAGTTTGAACTCTCTCATCCTTGTTTGTCCCGTTTCGCTGGAGCTTTAAAAACTCACTAATAGGAATGTTATCCTTTCTAGTTAATTTACCCTACGCATAATTACAATGGTACACGGGTCATTTAAACATTTAGAGACCGGTCATTTTTTATCGTCTTAGGGTGGATTTGAGGATTTTAATAAGAAACCAGCTTATAATATCTGATCCCCCATAAAGCAACTGCATGCTATATAACCATACACCAGTGGATACCATGAAGCCAAGTCAGTTTATATTTACAACTTCGATAGAAAATCGAACTATACAACAGCTTAAATTATTCTTCAATAAGAAATGTTTCATTTAATTTCCTGTATTTGGATTAAAATGTCATCACTTACAAACCATATATAGCTGCCAATTCGGGGCAGTCAGAGCTCGAGACTTCGGCTGTGCGCCGTTTGATGTTTAAAAGCATCTAGCCTGTTTAGACTTTAGGTGGTTTTATTTTAACCTTTGGACCCTATAAACAACAAGATTTCTTCGTAGCTTGTGAATACGAAAATACAAATAAAAACAATAAACTTTGTAACTTTGAGCCAGAGCCTAAAACTGAAACTTCCTTTTCTGAATCGATTAAATGATTGTATGGGATTTTGAATTATAATATACATTATATATTATCTGTATGTACCGGGGGGGGGGGGGGGGGGGTAATGTTCGGATACGATAGCTGAACTTTCAAACTTCAGAAAATTTTAGGGATTGAAATCTTGGCCCGAATTTATGAGCTGCTTTTGCTTTTCCGAAAATCCTAGTTGACCTGTTTTTTTGTACCCAAAAATACATTTTATCTCTCCGAAAACAAAAGGCATTCATTTTCCCATATTTAGAAAGTTTGAGATGGCATTTCCCCAGGCGATTATAGGCCTTCCGAACCGGCAGATATTCCACCGAAATTTAAAAACGATCTGTTGGGTGCTCCTGACTTTTATCCGGCTTCTCTCAGTCATGCTCTCCAAACTTCCCGCGTGCATCATAACGCGATAAAAAAATCGGCAACTAACAAGTGCTTTCTAAAAGTTTGCGATGTAAAAATAACTGATAGCTAGGGTTAAAATGTCTAGCTTCCTGGAACTTAAAAGCGGTGCCATCCGAATGTTTGCTAATTTCACCATTAAACGTACGCTCAAAAACATACATAAACTTAAAAGAATGCAACACTAAACGCCGCATCCACAAAACAAAATTATGGTTCCTTTTCAAAATTTTTGACGATCATCTCCCACACTTTCATCGGGAGATTAACTATTGAACATGGTATGAAAAATGATGGAATTACATTATGGGCAAATCAGTTGCAAACGTGAGACTTTACAAGTTTGGTTCGTATTATACGGGTTTGAAATTTTGATGAAAAACATCTTCGGTTGCGGAAACAATGAAGTGCAATCATAAAGTTTTCATGATTCCATAAATTGAGGAAGAAAATAAACTGCAGACAAGCGGTTCCTAATCTTACGAACGCCAATCGACATTTCGATCTCTAAATCCGTTTTTCTACATTTCTTGGAATATTACTGCTTCGTGATTGATTATTTATCGCCAAAAAAATAATACGAAGGATGCAAGTTAACTAATCATGTCATCCTCAATAAATGGAATGTTTTCTAAAAAATATCCTTTGTATTAAAATCTTTATCGAGACAAACTTTTCGCAGCGATATGTTATTACTACCTTTTCGTTTTGAGCTTAGATTGTATTAAAAAATAAAGCTTCTCATAAACGGAAGACTGTTGGATGACACAAGCCAAACTGAAGCTGATATAGTTAACTGAATACTTCCTCTTTATTTAAATTTTGCGGTTTTGAAATTTTCAACAAGAAATTATCCATCAAGTCAATTATGGTTTTCATGCAGGACAGATTAGTGAACGATTTTCAAAGGGTTGCACATTGAGAAAAGATACATTGATTATATATTATATATTTATTATTAGGCTGGGTGATGTTAATCTTGTATGCGAGTTTCAATTTACTCGTTCTTATTTGAAAAGGCAAATGCTGCTAATGGAAATTATATGATGACATTATGGCCCATTTAGCTAAGTAGTGACGCGACAATTTATTTTTAAATGGTCGGACATCTGTTTTTTCAAAACCCTTATGGAAATTAAAACACTATTATATTCAATTCCGAAATAATATGGATATGCTAAAGCGAAAACAACCTGCTTCTGAGCTTGTTATTGACATTTGTAAAATATGCACTTGCAGGCTTAAGAGTTCTACGACGTACTGCCAGGTCTTGAATACAACGTAAGAGGCCTCCACCCAAGACAAGAGAAAAGTAAGATCTTGATAGGAACGAATTGCTGGCCCATTTTATTCGGTTATCGCGATTTCGTAAAGACCAAACCCTCGCACACGTATATCTGTAAAGTCTCATTCCGGATAAAAATAACTTCAATCGAACTCGCACGAGGTGAAGAGTTTCCCTATGAACAGGATAAAAAACTGAAATTAATTGTCGCTTTTCTTGATTTTCGAGAACGAAACGCCTACAATTTATTTTCAAGCCCAAATAATTCTAAAAAAGCACTGCTGATTATTTGCAACCAAAGAGGAAAATTTAAACTCACACTGAATTACCAAATCAATAGGTTATGGACATCTAATTCTAATTTCAGGAGCACCCAAAGGAGGTGTTCCGCAAAAAAAAGTGTTCCGCAAAAAAGATGTTCCGCAACAAGGTGTTCCCCAAGGGTTTGCTTGCTGGCTGGGAAAAAGGTATTACCTGTCTGATTGGGAACTTTTCCTGCTAAGGATGGAGGGAATTACTATATTTATTACTGAAAAACCGCGAAAAATGTTATGTTAAAGCGTAAACAACCTGCTATCGTTATTGACATTTGTAAAAGACATCATTTGCATGCATCTACAAATTCAAATGCTGTACAGGTCTATGGCTCATAGCCGTAAAATCTTTACACTTTATTACTACGAACGATTTCCTAATTAATATGGCGGTTTGTTTTTACTCATCAGCCGTTAAATATTACTCACATTTTGCTAAAAAAAAAACAGAGTTGTAAAATCCCGCTACTCAAACATTAAAAACGGGTGCTCGATAAAAACAATTTGCTGATACAGACAAGGCATCAACCCGGGCAAGACGAGATCAACAGTTGCCGAATTGTCTTTCACAAGAGTTTCCTTCAACTCTCAGCAACAATTTACCAGCACGGGGAAAATGATAGAAAACTCTCGGCCAATCTCAAGAAACATTGGATCAGGTTCTAGCTAGAGAGAGCTAGCGCACGAAAGTTCCAGGCCACACGAGAGCGTGAGTTTGAACTCTCGACAACTCTCCTCCTCATTTGCTTCGGGCTTTATATGTGCATGGGGAAATATTTTCGCGCCAAAAAGCACTCATTTAGATTGCCGAAAAAAAGCTTTTATAACAGCAATCTTTTAACCTGTGGCTTTTTGCACACCAGCGAGTGATAAAAAAACATTTTCGGCCAATAAAATGTTTAAAAGAAATCAGTTGATAGAGAAGATGATTTTCCCACTTTTCCTGTGGTATTATAGTTTTTAGCATCGGGAGCAAACTGTTGGATGAGACAAGCCAAACTAAAAATAGATATAGTTAACTAAATAGTTCCTCTTTACTTAAATGTTGCGGTTTTGAAATTAATTTTCAACATGAAAATTATCCATTAAGTGAATCATGGTTTTCATTGCGTTGCCCGATACACGGGACAGATTCAGTAGTGAACGATTTCAAAGGATAGCATCCTAGGTTGCACACTGAGAAGAGATACATTGATTATCATTATTGTATATTTATTATTAGGCTGGTGATGGAAATCTTGCATGCGAGTTTCAACTTATTCGTTCTTCTTTGAAAAGGTCAATGCTGCTAATGGAAATTATATTGATGCCGTTATAACCCAGTGACACGAAAATTTATTTAATGGTCGTACATCGGTTTGCCAAAATCCTAATGTAAAACACACTATTCGATTCCAAAATAAAAACAGATATGCTAAAGCAAACAACCTCTCGTTATTGACATGTGTAAATAACATTTGCAACTGAGCTTAAGAGTTCTACTCAGGACTTGAAAACAACGTAACTAGCCTCCACAAGACAAAAGAAAAGTATTGTCTGAGAAACATATCTGGAATAAAAAATCGTAAGAAAAAAATCGCATACGTATAACAGTCTGGAAAGTCATATTCCATACATTAATAATTAACTTCAATCGAAGTCCCACAAGGTGAAGACTATCCCTGTGAACAGGATAAAAACTGAAATTAATTTTCGCTTTTCTTGATTTCGACAAAGAAACGCCTAAATGTATTTTCAAGCCCAAATAATTCTAAAAAAGCACTGCTGATTATTTGCAACCAAAGAGGACAATTTAAACTCACACTGAATTACCAAATCAATAGGTTATGGACATCTAATTCTAACTTCAGGAGCACCCAAAGGAGGTGTTCCGCAAAAAAGTGTTCCGCAAAAAAAGATGTTCCGCAAAAAGGTGTTCCCCAAGGGTTTGCTTGCTGGCTTGGAAAAAGGTATTACCTATCTGATTGGGAACTTTTCCTGCTAAGGATGGAGGGAATTACTATATTTATTACTGAAAAACCGCGAAAAATGTTATGTTAAAGCGTAAACAACCTGCTATCATTATTGACATTTGTAAAAGACATCACTTGCATGCATCTACAAATTCTTATGCTGTACAGGTCTATGGCAGGTCTATGGCTCATAGCCGTAAAATCTTTACACTTCATTACTACGAACGATTTCCTAATTAATATGGCGGTTTGTTTTTACTCGTCAGCCGTTAAATATTACTCACATTTTGCTAAAAAAAAAAACAGAGTTGTAAAATCCCCGCTGCTCAAACATTAAAAACGGGTGCTCGATAAAAACAATTTGCTGATACAGACTAGGCATTTTGCCCGGGCAAGACGAGATCAACAGTTGCCGAATTGTCTTTCACAAGAGTTTCCTTCAACTCTCAGCAACAATTTACAAGCCCGGGAAAATGATAGAAAACTCTCGGCCAATCTCAAGAAAAATTGGATCGGGTTCTAGCAAGAGAGAGCTAGCGCACGAAAGTTCCAGGCCACGCGATAGAGTGAGTTTGAACTCTCGACAACTCTCCTCCTCATTTGCTTCGGGCTTTATATGTGCATGGGGAAATATTTTCGCGCCAAAAATCACTCATTTAGATTGCCGAAATAAAGCTTTTATAACAGCAATCTTTTAACCTGTGGCTTTTTGCACACCAGCGAGTGACAAAAAACATTTTCGGCCATTAAAATGTTTAAAAGAAATCAGTTGATAGAGAAGATGATTTTCCCACTTTTCCTGTGGTATTATAGTTTTAGCATCGGGAGCAAACTGTTGGATGACACAAGCCAAACTGGAAATATATATAGTTAACTAAATAGTATAGTTCCTCTTTACTTAAATTTTGCGGTTTGAAATTAATTTTCAACATGAAAATTATCCATTAAGTGAATCATGGTTTTCATTGCGTTGCCCGATACACGGGACAGATTCAGTAGTGGACGATTTTCAAAGGATAGCATCCTAGGTTGCACACTGAGAAGAGATACATTGATTATCAGTATTATATATTTATTATTAGGCTGGGTGATGGAAATCTTGCATGCGAGTTTCAACTTATTCGTTCTTCTTTGAAAAGGCCAATGCTGCTAATGGAAATTATATTGATGCCGTTTATAACCCAGTGACACGAAAATTTATTTAATGGTCGGGACATCGGTTTGCCAAAATCCTAATGAAAAACACTCTATTCGATTCCAAAATAATAACAGATATGCTAAAGCAAACAACCTTCGGTTATTGACATGTGTAAATAACATTTGCAACTGAGCTTAAGAGTTCTACTCAGGACTTGAAAACAACGTAACTAGCCTCCACAAGACAAAAGAATAGTATTGTCTGAGAACCATATCTGGAATAAAAATCGTAAGAAAAAAATCGCATACGTATAACAGTCTGGAAAGTCATATTCCAGACATTAATAATTAACTTCAATCGAAGTCCCACAAGGTGAAGACTATCCCTGTGAACAGGATAAAAAACTGAAATTAATTTTCGCTTTTCTTAATTTTCGACAAAGAAACGCCTAAAATTTATTTTCAAGCCCGAATAATTCTAAAAAAGCACTGCTGATTATTTGCAACCAAAGAGGAAAATTTAAACTCACACTGAATTACCAAATCACTAGGTTATGGATATCTAATTCTAACCTCAGGAGCACCCAAAGGAGGTGTTCCGCAAAAAAGTGTTCCGCAAAAAAGATGTTCCGCAACAAGGTGTTCCCCAAGGATTTGCTTGCTGGCTTGGAAAAAGGTATTACCTATCTGATTGGGAACTTTTCCTGCTAAGGATGGAGGGAATTACTATATTTATTACTGAAAAACCGCGAAAAATGTTATGTTAAAGCGTAAACAACCTGCTATCGTTATTGACATTTGTAAAAGACATCATTTGCATGCATCTACAAATTATTATGCTGTACAGGTCTATGGCTCATAGCCGTAAAATATTTACACTTCATTACTACGAGCGATTTCCTTATTAATATGGCGGTTTGTTTTTACTCATCAGCCGTTAAATATTACTCACATTTTGCTAAAAAAAAAAAACAGAGTTGTAAAATCCCCGCTACTCAAACATTGAAAACGGGTGCTCGATAAAAACAATTTCCTATACAGACTAGGCATCAAGC
Source organism: Desmophyllum pertusum (assembly GCA_029204205.1). Taxonomy (NCBI): domain Eukaryota; kingdom Metazoa; phylum Cnidaria; class Anthozoa; order Scleractinia; family Caryophylliidae; genus Desmophyllum; species Desmophyllum pertusum. The sequence continues at coordinate 25,715 of MU825911.1, forward strand.
CCGGGCAAGACGACATCAACAGTTGCCGAATTGTCTTTCACAAGAGTTTCCTTCAACTCTCAGCAACAATTTACCAGCCCGGGGAAAATAATACAAAACTCTCGGCCAATCTCAAGAAAAATTGGATCAGGTTCTAGCTAGAGAGTCAGAGCTAGCCCATGAAAGTTCCAGGCCACACGAGAGATTGAGTTTGAACTCTCGACAACTCTCCTCCTCATTTGCTTCGGGCTTTATATGTGCACGGGGAAATATTTTCGCGCCAAAAATCACTCATTTAGATTGTCGAAAAAAAGCTTTTATAACAGCAATCTTTTAACCTGTGGCTTTTTTGCACACCAGCGAGTGACAAAAAGACATTTTCGGCCAATAAAATGTTTAAAAGAAATCAGTTGATAGAGAAGATGATTTTCCCACTTTTCCTGTGGTATTATAGTTTTTAGCATCGGGAGCAAACTGTTGGATGACACAAGCCAAACTGGAAATATATATAGTTAACTAAATAGTATAGTTCCTCTTTACTTAAATTTTGCGGTTTTGAAATTAATTTTCAACATGAAAATTATCCATTAAGTGAATCATGGTTTTCATTGCGTTGCCCGATACACGGGACAGATTCAGTAGTGGACGATTTTCAAAGGATAGCATCCTAGGTTGCACACTGAGAAGAGATACATTGATTATCAGTATTATATATTTATTATTAGGCTGGGTGATGGAAATCTTGCATGCGAGTTTCAACTTATTCGTTCTTCTTTGAAAAGGCCAATGCTGCTAATGGAAATTATATTGATGCCGTTATAACCCAGTGACACGAAAATTTATTTAATGGTCGGGACATCGGTTTGCCAAAATCCTAATGAAAAACACTCTATTCGATTCCAAAATAATAACAGATATGCTAAAGCAAACAACCTTCGGTTATTGACATGTGTAAATAACATTTGCAACTGAGCTTAAGAGTTCTACTCAGGACTTGAAAACAACGTAAACTAGCCTCCACAAGACAAAAGAATAGTATTGTCTGAGAACCATATCTGGAATAAAAATCGTAAGAAAAAAATCGCATACGTATAACAGTCTGGAAAGTCATATTCCAGACATTAATAATTAACTTCAATCGAAGTCCCACAAGGTGAAGACTATCCCTGTGAACAGGATAAAAAACTGAAATTAATTTTCGCTTTTCTTAATTTTCGACAAAGAAACGCCTAAAATTTATTTTCAAGCCCGAATAATTCTAAAAAAGCACTGCTGATTATTTGCAACCAAAGAGGAAAATTTAAACTCACACTGAATTACCAAATCACTAGGTTATGGATATCTAATTCTAACCTCAGGAGCACCCAAAGGAGGTGTTCCGCAAAAAAGTGTTCCGCAAAAAAGATGTTCCGCAACAAGGTGTTCCCCAAGGATTTGCTTGCTGGCTTGGAAAAAGGTATTACCTGTCTGATTGGGAACTTTTCCTGCTAAGGATGGAGGGAATTACTATATTTATTACTGAAAAACCGCGAAAAATGTTATGTTAAAGCGTAAACAACCTGCTATCGTTATTGACATTTGTAAAAGACATCATTTGCATGCATCTACAAATTCAAATGCTGTACAGGTCTATGGCTCATAGCCGTAAAATCTTTACACTTTATTACTACGAACGATTTCCTAATTAATATGGCGGTTTGTTTTTACTCATCAGCCGTTAAATATTACTCACATTTTGCTAAAAAAAAAACAGAGTTGTAAAATCCCCGCTACTCAAACATTAAAAACGGGTGCTCGATAAAAACAATTTGCTGATACAGACAAGGCATCAACCCGGGCAAGACGAGATCAACAGTTGCCGAATTGTCTTTCACAAGAGTTTCCTTCAACTCTCAGCAACAATTTACCAGCACGGGGAAAATGATAGAAAACTCTCGGCCAATCTCAAGAAACATTGGATCAGGTTCTAGCTAGAGAGAGCTAGCGCACGAAAGTTCCAGGCCACACGAGAGCGTGAGTTTGAACTCTCGACAACTCTCCTCCTCATTTGCTTCGGGCTTTATATGTGCATGGGGAAATATTTTCGCGCCAAAAAGCACTCATTTAGATTGCCGAAAAAAAGCTTTTATAACAGCAATCTTTTAACCTGTGGCTTTTTTGCACACCAGCGAGTGATAAAAAAACATTTTCGGCCAATAAAATGTTTAAAAGAAATCAGTTGATAGAGAAGATGATTTTCCCACTTTTCCTGTGGTATTATAGTTTTTAGCATCGGGAGCAAACTGTTGGATGAGACAAGCCAAACTAAAAATAGATATAGTTAACTAAATAGTTCCTCTTTACTTAAATGTTGCGGTTTTTGAAATTAATTTTCAACATGAAAATTATCCATTAAGTGAATCATGGTTTTCATTGCGTTGCCCGATACACGGGACAGATTCAGTAGTGAACGATTTCAAAGGATAGCATCCTAGGTTGCACACTGAGAAGAGATACATTGATTATCATTATTGTATATTTATTATTAGGCTGGGTGATGGAAATCTTGCATGCGAGTTTCAACTTATTCGTTCTTCTTTGAAAAGGTCAATGCTGCTAATGGAAATTATATTGATGCCGTTATAACCCAGTGACACGAAAATTTATTTAATGGTCGTACATCGGTTTGCCAAAATCCTAATGTAAAACACACTATTCGATTCCAAAATAAAAACAGATATGCTAAAGCAAACAACCTCTCGTTATTGACATGTGTAAATAACATTTGCAACTGAGCTTAAGAGTTCTACTCAGGACTTGAAAACAACGTAACTAGCCTCCACAAGACAAAAGAAAAGTATTGTCTGAGAAACATATCTGGAATAAAAATCGTAAGAAAAAAATCGCATACGTATAACAGTCTGGAAAGTCATATTCCATACATTAATAATTAACTTCAATCGAAGTCCCACAAGGTGAAGACTATCCCTGTGAACAGGATAAAAAAACTGAAATTAATTTTCGCTTTTCTTGATTTTCGACAAAGAAACGCCTAAAATGTATTTTCAAGCCCAAATAATTCTAAAAAAGCACTGCTGATTATTTGCAACCAAAGAGGACAATTTAAACTCACACTGAATTACCAAATCAATAGGTTATGGACATCTAATTCTAACTTCAGGAGCACCCAAAGGAGGTGTTCCGCAAAAAAGTGTTCCGCAAAAAAAGATGTTCCGCAAAAAGGTGTTCCCCAAGGGTTTGCTTGCTGGCTTGGAAAAAGGTATTACCTATCTGATTGGGAACTTTTCCTGCTAAGGATGGAGGGAATTACTATATTTATTACTGAAAAACCGCGAAAAATGTTATGTTAAAGCGTAAACAACCTGCTATCATTATTGACATTTGTAAAAGACATCACTTGCATGCATCTACAAATTCTTATGCTGTACAGGTCTATGGCAGGTCTATGGCTCATAGCCGTAAAATCTTTACACTTCATTACTACGAACGATTTCCTAATTAATATGGCGGTTTGTTTTTACTCGTCAGCCGTTAAATATTACTCACATTTTGCTAAAAAAAAAACAGAGTTGTAAAATCCCCGCTGCTCAAACATTAAAAACGGGTGCTCGATAAAAACAATTTGCTGATACAGACTAGGCATTTTGCCCGGGCAAGACGAGATCAACAGTTGCCGAATTGTCTTTCACAAGAGTTTCCTTCAACTCTCAGCAACAATTTACAAGCCCGGGGAAAATGATAGAAAACTCTCGGCCAATCTCAAGAAAAATTGGATCGGGTTCTAGCAAGAGAGAGCTAGCGCACGAAAGTTCCAGGCCACGCGATAGAGTGAGTTTGAACTCTCGACAACTCTCCTCCTCATTTGCTTCGGGCTTTATATGTGCATGGGGAAATATTTTCGCGCCAAAAATCACTCATTTAGATTGCCGAAATAAAGCTTTTATAACAGCAATCTTTTAACCTGTGGCTTTTTGCACACCAGCGAGTGACAAAAAACATTTTCGGCCATTAAAATGTTTAAAAGAAATCAGTTGATAGAGAAGATGATTTTCCCACTTTTCCTGTGGTATTATAGTTTTTAGCATCGGGAGCAAACTGTTGGATGACACAAGCCAAACTGGAAATATATATAGTTAACTAAATAGTATAGTTCCTCTTTACTTAAATTTTGCGGTTTTGAAATTAATTTTCAACATGAAAATTATCCATTAAGTGAATCATGGTTTTCATTGCGTTGCCCGATACACGGGACAGATTCAGTAGTGGACGATTTTCAAAGGATAGCATCCTAGGTTGCACACTGAGAAGAGATACATTGATTATCAGTATTATATATTTATTATTAGGCTGGGTGATGGAAATCTTGCATGCGAGTTTCAACTTATTCGTTCTTCTTTGAAAAGGCCAATGCTGCTAATGGAAATTATATTGATGCCGTTATAACCCAGTGACACGAAAATTTATTTAATGGTCGGGACATCGGTTTGCCAAAATCCTAATGAAAAACACTCTATTCGATTCCAAAATAATAACAGATATGCTAAAGCAAACAACCTTCGGTTATTGACATGTGTAAATAACATTTGCAACTGAGCTTAAGAGTTCTACTCAGGACTTGAAAACAACGTAACTAGCCTCCACAAGACAAAAGAATAGTATTGTCTGAGAACCATATCTGGAATAAAAATCGTAAGAAAAAAATCGCATACGTATAACAGTCTGGAAAAGTCATATTCCAGACATTAATAATTAACTTCAATCGAAGTCCCACAAGGTGAAGACTATCCCTGTGAACAGGATAAAAAACTGAAATTAATTTTCGCTTTTCTTAATTTTCGACAAAGAAACGCCTAAAATTTATTTTCAAGCCCGAATAATTCTAAAAAAGCACTGCTGATTATTTGCAACCAAAGAGGAAAATTTAAACTCACACTGAATTACCAAATCACTAGGTTATGGATATCTAATTCTAACCTCAGGAGCACCCAAAGGAGGTGTTCCGCAAAAAAGTGTTCCGCAAAAAAGATGTTCCGCAACAAGGTGTTCCCCAAGGATTTGCTTGCTGGCTTGGAAAAAGGTATTACCTATCTGATTGGGAACTTTTCCTGCTAAGGATGGAGGGAATTACTATATTTATTACTGAAAAACCGCGAAAAATGTTATGTTAAAGCGTAAACAACCTGCTATCGTTATTGACATTTGTAAAAGACATCATTTGCATGCATCTACAAATTATTATGCTGTACAGGTCTATGGCTCATAGCCGTAAAATATTTACACTTCATTACTACGAGCGATTTCCTTATTAATATGGCGGTTTGTTTTTACTCATCAGCCGTTAAATATTACTCACATTTTGCTAAAAAAAAAAACAGAGTTGTAAAATCCCCGCTACTCAAACATTGAAAACGGGTGCTCGATAAAAACAATTTCCTATACAGACTAGGCATCAAGCCCGGGCAAGACGACATCAACAGTTGCCGAATTGTCTTTCACAAGAGTTTCCTTCAACTCTCAGCAACAATTTACCAGCCCGGGGAAAATAATACAAAACTCTCGGCCAATCTCAAGAAAAATTGGATCAGGTTCTAGCTAGAGAGTCAGAGCTAGCCCATGAAAGTTCCAGGCCACACGAGAGATTGAGTTTGAACTCTCGACAACTCTCCTCCTCATTTGCTTCGGGCTTTATATGTGCACGGGGAAATATTTTCGCGCCAAAAATCACTCATTTAGATTGTCGAAAAAAAGCTTTTATAACAGCAATCTTTTAACCTGTGGCTTTTTTGCACACCAGCGAGTGACAAAAAGACATTTTCGGCCAATAAAATGTTTAAAAGAAATCAGTTGATAGAGAAGATGATTTTCCCACTTTTCCTGTGGTATTATAGTTTTTAGCATCGGGAGCAAACTGTTGGATGACACAAGCCAAACTGGAAATATATATAGTTAACTAAATAGTATAGTTCCTCTTTACTTAAATTTTGCGGTTTTGAAATTAATTTTCAACATGAAAATTATCCATTAAGTGAATCATGGTTTTCATTGCGTTGCCCGATACACGGGACAGATTCAGTAGTGGACGATTTTCAAAGGATAGCATCCTAGGTTGCACACTGAGAAGAGATACATTGATTATCAGTATTATATATTTATTATTAGGCTGGGTGATGGAAATCTTGCATGCGAGTTTCAACTTATTCGTTCTTCTTTGAAAAGGCCAATGCTGCTAATGGAAATTATATTGATGCCGTTATAACCCAGTGACACGAAAATTTATTTAATGGTCGGGACATCGGTTTGCCAAAATCCTAATGAAAAACACTCTATTCGATTCCAAAATAATAACAGATATGCTAAAGCAAACAACCTTCGGTTATTGACATGTGTAAATAACATTTGCAACTGAGCTTAAGAGTTCTACTCAGGACTTGAAAACAACGTAACTAGCCTCCACAAGACAAAAGAATAGTATTGTCTGAGAACCATATCTGGAATAAAAATCGTAAGAAAAAAATCGCATACGTATAACAGTCTGGAAAGTCATATTCCAGACATTAATAATTAACTTCAATCGAAGTCCCACAAGGTGAAGACTATCCCTGTGAACAGGATAAAAAACTGAAATTAATTTTCGCTTTTCTTAATTTTCGACAAAGAAACGCCTAAAATTTATTTTCAAGCCCGAATAATTCTAAAAAAGCACTGCTGATTATTTGCAACCAAAGAGGAAAATTTAAACTCACACTGAATTACCAAATCACTAGGTTATGGATATCTAATTCTAACCTCAGGAGCACCCAAAGGAGGTGTTCCGCAAAAAAGTGTTCCGCAAAAAGATGTTCCGCAACAAGGTGTTCCCCAAGGATTTGCTTGCTGGCTTGGAAAAAGGTATTACCTGTCTGATTGGGAACTTTTCCTGCTAAGGATGGAGGGAATTACTATATTTATTACTGAAAAACCGCGAAAAATGTTATGTTAAAGCGTAAACAACCTGCTATCGTTATTGACATTTGTAAAAGACATCATTTGCATGCATCTACAAATTCAAATGCTGTACAGGTCTATGGCTCATAGCCGTAAAATCTTTACACTTTATTACTACGAACGATTTCCTAATTAATATGGCGGTTTGTTTTTACTCATCAGCCGTTAAATATTACTCACATTTTGCTAAAAAAAAAACAGAGTTGTAAAATCCCCGCTACTCAAACATTAAAAACGGGTGCTCGATAAAAACAATTTGCTGATACAGACAAGGCATCAACCCGGGCAAGACGAGATCAACAGTTGCCGAATTGTCTTTCACAAGAGTTTCCTTCAACTCTCAGCAACAATTTACCAGCACGGGGAAAATGATAGAAAACTCTCGGCCAATCTCAAGAAACATTGGATCAGGTTCTAGCTAGAGAGAGCTAGCGCACGAAAGTTCCAGGCCACACGAGAGCGTGAGTTTGAACTCTCGACAACTCTCCTCCTCATTTGCTTCGGGCTTTATATGTGCATGGGGAAATATTTTCGCGCCAAAAAGCACTCATTTAGATTGCCGAAAAAAAGCTTTTATAACAGCAATCTTTTAACCTGTGGCTTTTTTGCACACCAGCGAGTGATAAAAAAACATTTTCGGCCAATAAAATGTTTAAAAGAAATCAGTTGATAGAGAAGATGATTTTCCCACTTTTCCTGTGGTATTATAGTTTTTAGCATCGGGAGCAAACTGTTGGATGAGACAAGCCAAACTAAAAATAGATATAGTTAACTAAATAGTTCCTCTTTACTTAAATGTTGCGGTTTTGAAATTAATTTTCAACATGAAAATTATCCATTAAGTGAATCATGGTTTTCATTGCGTTGCCCGATACACGGGACAGATTCAGTAGTGAACGATTTCAAAGGATAGCATCCTAGGTTGCACACTGAGAAGAGATACATTGATTATCATTATTGTATATTTATTATTAGGCTGGGTGATGGAAATCTTGCATGCGAGTTTCAACTTATTCGTTCTTCTTTGAAAAGGTCAATGCTGCTAATGGAAATTATATTGATGCCGTTATAACCCAGTGACACGAAAATTTATTTAATGGTCGTACATCGGTTTGCCAAAATCCTAATGTAAAACACACTATTCGATTCCAAAATAAAAACAGATATGCTAAAGCAAACAACCTCTCGTTATTGACATGTGTAAATAACATTTGCAACTGAGCTTAAGAGTTCTACTCAGGACTTGAAAACAACGTAACTAGCCTCCACAAGACAAAAGAAAAGTATTGTCTGAGAAACATATCTGGAATAAAAATCGTAAGAAAAAAATCGCATACGTATAACAGTCTGGAAAGTCATATTCCATACATTAATAATTAACTTCAATCGAAGTCCCACAAGGTGAAGACTATCCCTGTGAACAGGATAAAAAACTGAAATTAATTTTCGCTTTTCTTGATTTTCGACAAAGAAACGCCTAAAATGTATTTTCAAGCCCAAATAATTCTAAAAAAGCACTGCTGATTATTTGCAACCAAAGAGGACAATTTAAACTCACACTGAATTACCAAATCAATAGGTTATGGACATCTAATTCTAACTTCAGGAGCACCCAAAGGAGGTGTTCCGCAAAAAGTGTTCCGCAAAAAAAGATGTTCCGCAAAAAGGTGTTCCCCAAGGGTTTGCTTGCTGGCTTGGAAAAAGGTATTACCTATCTGATTGGGAACTTTTCCTGCTAAGGATGGAGGGAATTACTATATTTATTACTGAAAAACCGCGAAAAATGTTATGTTAAAGCGTAAACAACCTGCTATCATTATTGACATTTGTAAAAGACATCACTTGCATGCATCTACAAATTCTTATGCTGTACAGGTCTATGGCAGGTCTATGGCTCATAGCCGTAAAATCTTTACACTTCATTACTACGAACGATTTCCTAATTAATATGGCGGTTTGTTTTTACTCGTCAGCCGTTAAATATTACTCACATTTTGCTAAAAAAAAAACAGAGTTGTAAAATCCCCGCTGCTCAAACATTAAAAACGGGTGCTCGATAAAAACAATTTGCTGATACAGACTAGGCATTTTGCCCGGGCAAGACGAGATCAACAGTTGCCGAATTGTCTTTCACAAGAGTTTCCTTCAACTCTCAGCAACAATTTACAAGCCCGGGGAAAATGATAGAAAACTCTCGGCCAATCTCAAGAAAAATTGGATCGGGTTCTAGCAAGAGAGAGCTAGCGCACGAAAGTTCCAGGCCACGCGATAGAGTGAGTTTGAACTCTCGACAACTCTCCTCCTCATTTGCTTCGGGCTTTATATGTGCATGGGGAAATATTTTCGCGCCAAAAATCACTCATTTAGATTGCCGAAATAAAGCTTTTATAACAGCAATCTTTTAACCTGTGGCTTTTTGCACACCAGCGAGTGACAAAAAACATTTTCGGCCATTAAAATGTTTAAAAGAAATCAGTTGATAGAGAAGATGATTTTCCCACTTTTCCTGTGGTATTATAGTTTTTAGCATCGGGAGCAAACTGTTGGATGACACAAGCCAAACTGGAAATATATATAGTTAACTAAATAGTATAGTTCCTCTTTACTTAAATTTTGCGGTTTTGAAATTAATTTTCAACATGAAAATTATCCATTAAGTGAATCATGGTTTTCATTGCGTTGCCCGATACACGGGACAGATTCAGTAGTGGACGATTTTCAAAGGATAGCATCCTAGGTTGCACACTGAGAAGAGATACATTGATTATCAGTATTATATATTTATTATTAGGCTGGGTGATGGAAATCTTGCATGCGAGTTTCAACTTATTCGTTCTTCTTTGAAAAGGCCAATGCTGCTAATGGAAATTATATTGATGCCGTTATAACCCAGTGACACGAAAATTTATTTAATGGTCGGGACATCGGTTTGCCAAAATCCTAATGAAAAACACTCTATTCGATTCCAAAATAATAACAGATATGCTAAAGCAAACAACCTTCGGTTATTGACATGTGTAAATAACATTTGCAACTGAGCTTAAGAGTTCTACTCAGGACTTGAAAACAACGTAACTAGCCTCCACAAGACAAAAGAATAGTATTGTCTGAGAACCATATCTGGAATAAAAATCGTAAGAAAAAAATCGCATACGTATAACAGTCTGGAAAGTCATATTCCAGACATTAATAATTAACTTCAATCGAAGTCCCACAAGGTGAAGACTATCCCTGTGAACAGGATAAAAAACTGAAATTAATTTTCGCTTTTCTTAATTTTCGACAAAGAAACGCCTAAAATTTATTTTCAAGCCCGAATAATTCTAAAAAAGCACTGCTGATTATTTGCAACCAAAGAGGAAAATTTAAACTCACACTGAATTACCAAATCACTAGGTTATGGATATCTAATTCTAACCTCAGGAGCACCCAAAGGAGGTGTTCCGCAAAAAAGTGTTCCGCAAAAAAGATGTTCCGCAACAAGGTGTTCCCCAAGGATTTGCTTGCTGGCTTGGAAAAAGGTATTACCTATCTGATTGGGAACTTTTCCTGCTAAGGATGGAGGGAATTACTATATTTATTACTGAAAAACCGCGAAAAATGTTATGTTAAAGCGTAAACAACCTGCTATCGTTATTGACATTTGTAAAAGACATCATTTGCATGCATCTACAAATTATTATGCTGTACAGGTCTATGGCTCATAGCCGTAAAATATTTACACTTCATTACTACGAGCGATTTCCTTATTAATATGGCGGTTTGTTTTTACTCATCAGCCGTTAAATATTACTCACATTTTGCTAAAAAAAAAAAACAGAGTTGTAAAATCCCCGCTACTCAAACATTGAAAACGGGTGCTCGATAAAAACAATTTCCTATACAGACTAGGCATCAAGCCCGGGCAAGACGACATCAACAGTTGCCGAATTGTCTTTCACAAGAGTTTCCTTCAACTCTCAGCAACAATTTACCAGCCCGGGGAAAATAATACAAAACTCTCGGCCAATCTCAAGAAAAATTGGATCAGGTTCTAGCTAGAGAGTCAGAGCTAGCCCATGAAAGTTCCAGGCCACACGAGAGATTGAGTTTGAACTCTCGACAACTCTCCTCCTCATTTGCTTCGGGCTTTATATGTGCACGGGGAAATATTTTCGCGCCAAAAATCACTCATTTAGATTGTCGAAAAAAAGCTTTTATAACAGCAATCTTTTAACCTGTGGCTTTTTTGCACACCAGCGAGTGACAAAAAGACATTTTCGGCCAATAAAATGTTTAAAAGAAATCAGTTGATAGAGAAGATGATTTTCCCACTTTTCCTGTGGTATTATAGTTTTTAGCATCGGGAGCAAACTGTTGGATGACACAAGCCAAACTGGAAATATATATAGTTAACTAAATAGTATAGTTCCTCTTTACTTAAATTTTGCGGTTTTGAAATTAATTTTCAACATGAAAATTATCCATTAAGTGAATCATGGTTTTCATTGCGTTGCCCGATACACGGGACAGATTCAGTAGTGGACGATTTTCAAAGGATAGCATCCTAGGTTGCACACTGAGAAGAGATACATTGATTATCAGTATTATATATTTATTATTAGGCTGGGTGATGGAAATCTTGCATGCGAGTTTCAACTTATTCGTTCTTCTTTGAAAAGGCCAATGCTGCTAATGGAAATTATATTGATGCCGTTATAACCCAGTGACACGAAAATTTATTTAATGGTCGGGACATCGGTTTGCCAAAATCCTAATGAAAAACACTCTATTCGATTCCAAAATAATAACAGATATGCTAAAGCAAACAACCTTCGGTTATTGACATGTGTAAATAACATTTGCAACTGAGCTTAAGAGTTCTACTCAGGACTTGAAAACAACGTAACTAGCCTCCACAAGACAAAAGAATAGTATTGTCTGAGAACCATATCTGGAATAAAAATCGTAAGAAAAAAATCGCATACGTATAACAGTCTGGAAAGTCATATTCCAGACATTAATAATTAACTTCAATCGAAGTCCCACAAGGTGAAGACTATCCCTGTGAACAGGATAAAAAACTGAAATTAATTTTCGCTTTTCTTAATTTTCGACAAAGAAACGCCTAAAATTTATTTTCAAGCCCGAATAATTCTAAAAAAGCACTGCTGATTATTTGCAACCAAAGAGGAAAATTTAAACTCACACTGAATTACCAAATCACTAGGTTATGGATATCTAATTCTAACCTCAGGAGCACCCAAAGGAGGTGTTCCGCAAAAAAGTGTTCCGCAAAAAAGATGTTCCGCAACAAGGTGTTCCCCAAGGATTTGCTTGCTGGCTTGGAAAAAGGTATTACCTATCTGATTGGGAACTTTTCCTGCTAAGGATGGAGGGAATTACTATATTTATTACTGAAAAACCGCGAAAAATGTTATGTTAAAGCGTAAACAACCTGCTATCGTTATTGACATTTGTAAAAGACATCATTTGCATGCATCTACAAATTATTATGCTGTACAGGTCTATGGCTCATAGCCGTAAAATATTTACACTTCATTACTACGAGCGATTTCCTTATTAATATGGCGGTTTGTTTTTACTCATCAGCCGTTAAATATTACTCACATTTTGCTAAAAAAAAAAACAGAGTTGTAAAATCCCCGCTACTCAAACATTGAAAACGGGTGCTCGATAAAAACAATTTCCTATACAGACTAGGCATCAAGCCCGGGCAAGACGACATCAACAGTTGCCGAATTGTCTTTCACAAGAGTTTCCTTCAACTCTCAGCAACAATTTACCAGCCCGGGGAAAATAATACAAAACTCTCGGCCAATCTCAAGAAAAATTGGATCAGGTTCTAGCTAGAGAGTCAGAGCTAGCCCATGAAAGTTCCAGGCCACACGAGAGATTGAGTTTGAACTCTCGACAACTCTCCTCCTCATTTGCTTCGGGCTTTATATGTGCACGGGGAAATATTTTCGCGCCAAAAATCACTCATTTAGATTGTCGAAAAAAAGCTTTTATAACAGCAATCTTTTAACCTGTGGCTTTTTTGCACACCAGCGAGTGACAAAAAGACATTTTCGGCCAATAAAATGTTTAAAAGAAATCAGTTGATAGAGAAGATGATTTTCCCACTTTTCCTGTGGTATTATAGTTTTTAGCATCGGGAGCAAACTGTTGGATGACACAAGCCAAACTAAAAATAGATATAGTTAACTAAATAGTTCCTCTTTACTTAAATTTTGCGGTTTTGAAATTAATTTTCAACATGAAAATTATCCATTAAGTGAATCATGGTTTTCATTGCGTTGCCCGATACACGGGACAGATTCAGTAGTGAACGATTTTCAAAGGATAGCATCCTAGGACTCCTAGGTTGCACACTGAGAAGAGATACATTGATTATCAGTATTATATATTTATTATTAGGCTGGGTGATGGAAATCTTGCATGCGAGTTTCAACTTATTCGTTATTCTTTGAAAAGGCCAATGCTGCTAATGGAAATTATATTGATGTCGTTATAACCCAGTGACACGAAAATTTATTTAATGGTCGGGACATCGGTTTGCCAAAATCCTAATGAAAAACACTCTATTCGATTCCAAAATAAAAACAGATATGCTAAAGCAAACAACCTCTCGTTATTGACATGTGTAAATAACATTTGCAACTGAGCTTAAGAGTTCTACTCAGGACTTGAAAACAACGTAACTAGCCTCCACAAGACAAAAGAAAAGTATAGTCTGAGAAACATATCTGAAATAAAAATCGTAAGAAAAAAATCGCATACGTATAACAGTCTGGAAAGTCATATTCCAGACATTAATAATTAACTTCAATCGAAGTCCCACAAGGTGAAGACTATCCCTGTGAACAGGATAAAAAAACTGAAATTAAATTTCGCTTTTCTTGATTTTCGATAAAGAAACGCCTAAAATTTATTTTCAAGCCCAAATAAGTCTAAAAAAGCACAAGGTGAAGACTATCCCTGTGAACAGGATAAAAAACTGAAATTAATTTTCGCTTTTCTTGATTTTCGACAAAGAAATGCCTAAAATTTATTTTCAAAAAGGCACGGCTGGTTATCTGTAACCAAAGGGAAAATTTAAACTCATACTGAATTACCACAGCAGTAGTTAATTGACATTACATCCTAACTTGGGCAAAACCAAAACAATAGATACTTTCAACTTCAATTCATAGAGAAGTTTAGGATCTCTATGACTAATTTTATTAGGGTTTAGAAGTTTGTACTGAAATACCGCATGCATTAAAAAAACAATTATATCAAATTCAGTACTGGTAAGCGTGCGTCATAATCTTGTTATTAAGCACGTTGATGTTGCGAGCAAAGTCGACCTGTCGCTTCGCCAGAGAGTATTTTTCTCAAACGAACGATCGATAAAGGAACATGTTTAGCCAATAAAATGGAAAAAGAAATACATTTGAGCACACGATGTCGATTGAGAAGATGATTTACCCACTTTTCCTGTTAGATTAGAGTTTTAATTTTAGCATCGGAAGCAGATATGAACAGCAACGTAAGAGCAGAACAACTGCTATTCCTTCACGCAAATAATAAGTTCCGATTTTTTTTTCTGTCAGCTGCTCGGTTTTCGTTGTACATCAGTTCCATTGGTAATATGTTATAAAACAATTGGTTCATACTTTTAGCTGTGCGTATATCGAGCTATGATGCGCCTCGAGCAACTTTCGAGGGGCACCCAACGACAATATTTACCTGTAGGCGTCGGAACGTCGTTTTTACGTTATAATTGTGCTTTTTGTGCAGTTTAATGACTTATTTTAAACACTAAGAAAAATGTATCTGTTCGGAGACGTTAGCTGAACTTTCAAACTTCAGAAAATAGTAGGGATTGAAATCTTATTACCCGAATTTATGAGCTGCTTTTGCTTTTCCGAAAATTCTAGTTGACCTGTTTTTGTACCCAAAACGACATTTTTATCTCCGAAAACAAAAGGCATTCATTTTACCATATTTAGAAAGTTTGAAATGGCATTTCCCCAGGCGATTATAGGACTTCCGAACCGGCAGATATTCCACCGAAATTAGACGATCTGTTGGGTGCTCCTGACTTTTATCCGGCTTCTCTCAGTCATGCTCACCAAACTTCCCGCGTGCATCATAACTCGATAAAAAAATCGGCAACATACAAGTGCTTTCTAAAAGTTTACGATGTAAAAATAACTGATAGCTAGGGTTAAAATGTCTAGCATCCTGGAACTTAAAAGCGGTGTCATCCGAATGTTTGCTAATTTCACTATTAAGCGCTCAAAAACATACCTAAACTTAAAAGAATGCAACACTAAACGCCACATCCACAAAACAAAATTATGGTACCTTTTCAAAATTTTTGACGATCATCTCCCACACTTTCATCGGGAGGTTAACTATTGAACATGGTATGAAAAATAATGGAATTACATTATGGGCAAATCAGTTGCAAACGTGAGACTTTTCAAGTTTGGTTCGTATTATACGGGTTTGAAATTTTGATGAAAAACATCTTCGGTTGCGGAAACAATGAAGTGCATTCATAAAGTTTTCATGATTCCATAAATTGAGGAAGAAAATAACTGCAGACAAGTGTTCCTATAATCTTACGAACGCCAATCGACATTTCGATCTCTAAATCCGTTTTTCTACATTTCTTGGAATATTACTGCTTCGTGACTGATTATTTATCGTCAAACAAATAATACGAATGATGCAAGTTAACTAATCATGTCATCCTCAATAAATGGAATGTTTTCTAAAAAAGATCCTTTGTATTAAAATCTTTATCGAGACAAACTTTTCGCAGCGATATGTTATTATTACCTTTTCGTTTTGAGCTTAGATTGTGTTAAAAAATAAAGCTTCTCATAAACGGAAGACTGTTGGATGACACAAGCCAAACTGAAGCTGACATAGTTAACTGAATACTTCCTTTTTTATTTAAATTTTGCGGTTTTGAAATTTTCAACATGAAAATTATCCATCAAGTCAATTATGGTTTTCATGCAGGACAGATTGGTGAACGATTTTTAAAGGGTTGCACATTGAGAAAAGATACATTGATTATATATTATATATTTATTATTAGGCTGGATGATGTTAATCTTGTATGCGAGTTTCAATTTACTCGTTCTTATTTGAAAAGGCAAATGCTGCTAATGGCAACTATATTGATGACATTATGGCCCATTAAGCAAAGTAGTGACGCGACAATTTATTTTTAAATGGTCGGGACATCTGTTTCTCAAAACCCTAATGGAAATTAAAACACTATTATATTCAATTCCGAAATAATATGGATATGCTAAAGCGAAAACAACCTACTCCTGAGCTTGTTATTGACATTTGTAAAATATGCACTTGCAGGCTTAAGAGTTCTACGACGTACTGACAGGTCTTGAATACAAACGTAAGAGGCCTCCACCCAAGACAAGAGAAAAGTAAGTTGTTGATAGGAACGAATTGCTGGCCCATTTTATTCGGTTATCGCGATTTCGTAAAGACCAAACCCTCGCACATGTACACGTATATCTGTAAAGTCTCCTTCCGGACAAAAATAACTTCAATCGAAGTCCCACGAGGTGAAGAGTTTCCCTGTGAACAGGATAAAAAACTGAAATTAAATTTCGCTTTTCTTGATTTTCGACAACGAAACGCCTAAACTTTATTTTCAAGCCCAAATAATTATAAAAAAGCACGGCTGATTATTTGCATCCAAAGAGGAAAATTTAAACTCACACTGAATTACCAAATCAATAGGTTATGGACATCTAATTCTAACTTCAGGAGCACCCAAACGAGGTGTTCCGCAAAAAAAGTGTTCCGCAAAAAAGATGTTCCGCAAAAAGGTGTTCCCCAAGGGTTTGCTTGCTGGCTGGGAAAAAGGTATTACCTATCTGATTGGGAACTTTTCCTGCTAAGGATGGAGGGAATGACTATATTTATTACTGAAAAACCGCGAAAAATGTTATGTTAAAGCGTAAACAACCTGCTATCGCTATTGACATTTGTAAAATACATAATTTGCATGCATCTACAAATTCTTATGCTGTACAGGTCTATGGCTCATAGCCGTAAAATCTTTACACTTCATTACTACGAACGATTTCCTAATTAATATGGCGGTTTGTTTTTACTCATCAGCCGTTAAATATTACTCACATTTTGCTACTCAAACATTGAAAACGGGTGCTCGATAAAAACAATTTGCTAAACAGACTAGGCATCAAGCCCGGGCAAGACGACATCAACAGTTGCCGAATTGTCTTTCACAAGAGTTTCCTTCAACTCTCAGCAACAATTTACCAGCCCGGGGAAAATGACAGAAAACTCTCGGCCAATCTCAAGAAAAATTGGATCAGGTTCTAGCTAGAGAGAGCTAGCGCACGAAAGTTCCAGGCCACACGAGAGCGTGAGTTTGAACTCTCGACAACTCTCCTCCTTATTTGCTTCGGGCTTTATATGTGCATCGAGAAATATTTTCGCGCCAAAAATCACTCATCTAGATTGCCGAAAAAAAGCTTTTATAACAGCAATCTTTTAACCTGTGGCTTTTTTGCACACCAGCGAGTGACAAAAAAACATTTTCGGCCAATAAAATGTTTAAAAGAAATCAGTTGATAGAGAAGATGATTTTCCCACTTTTCCTGTGGTATTATAGTTTTTAGCATCGGGAGCAAACTGTTGGATGAGACAAGCCAAACTAAAAATAGATATAGTTAACTAAATAGTTCCTCTTTACTTAAATGTTGCGGTTTTGAAATTAATTTTCAACATGAAAATTATCCATCAAGTGAATCATGGTTTTCAATGTGTTGCCCGATACACGGGACAGATTCAGTAGTGAACGATTTTCAAAGGATAGCATCCTAGGTTGCACACTGAGAAGAGATACATTGATTATCAGTATTATATATTTATTATTAGGCTGGGTGATGGAAATCTTGCATGCGAGTTTCAAAATTATTCGTTCTTCTTTGAAAAGGCCAATGCTGCTAATGGAAATTATATTGATGCCGTTATAACCCAGTGACACGAAAATATATTTAATGGTCGGGACATCGGTTTGCCAAAATCCTAATGAAAAACACTCTATTCGATTCCAAAATAAAAACAGATATGCTAAAGCAAACAACCTCTCGTTATTGACATGTGTAAATAACATTTGCAACTGAGCTTAAGAGTTCTACTCAGGACTTGAAAACAACGTAACTAGCCTCCACAAGACAAAAGAAAAGTATTGTCTGAGAAACATATCTGGAATAAAAATCGTAAGAAAAAAATCGCATACGTATAACAGTCTGGAAAGTCATATTCCAGACATTAATAATTAACTTCAATCGAAGTCCCACAAGGTGAAGACTATCCCTGTGAACAGGATAAAAAACTGAAATTAATTTTCGCTTTTCTTGATTTTCGACAAAGAAACGCCTAAAATTTATTTTCAAGCCAAATAATTCTAAAAAAGCACTGCTGATTATTTGCAACCAAAGAGGAAAATTTAAACTCACACTGAATTACCAAATCAATAGGATATGGACATCTAATTCTAACTTCAGGAGCACCCAAAGGAGGTGTTCCGCAAAAAAGTGTTCCGCAAAAAAGATGTTCCGCAAAAGGTGTTCCGCAAGGGTTTGCTTGCTAGCTGGGAAAAAGGTATTACCTGTCTGATTGGGAACTTTTCCTGCTAAGGATGGAGGGAATTACTATATTTATTACTGAAAAACCGCGAAAAATGTTATGTTTAAAGCGTAAACAACCTGCTATCGTTATTGACATTTGTAAAATACATCATTTGCATGCATCTACAAATTCTTATGCTGTACAGGTCTATGGTTCGCAGCCGTAAAATCTTTACACTTCATTAGTACGAACGATTTCCTAATTAATATGGCGGTTTGTTTTTACTCGTCAGCCGTTAAATATTACTCACCTTTTGCTAAAAAAAAAACAGAGTTGTAAAATCCCCGCTCCTCAAACATTAAAAACGGGTGCTCGATAAAAGCAATTTGCTGATACAGACTAGGCATTAAACCCGGGCAAGACGAGATCAACAGTTGCCGAATGTCTTTCACAAGAGTTTCCTTCAACTCTCAGCAACAATTTACCAGCCCGGGGAAAATGATACAAAAACTCTCGGCCAATCTCAACAAAAATTGGATCAGGTTCTAGCTAGAGAGTCAGAGCTAGCGCACGAAAGTTCCAGGCCACACGAGAGATTGAGTTTGAACTCTCGACAACTCTCCTCCTCATTTGCTTCGGGCTTTATATGTGATGGGAAATATTTTCGCGCCAAAAATCACTCATTTAGATTGCCGAAATAAAGCTTTTATAACAGCAATATTTTAACCTGTGGCTTTTTCGCACACCAGCGAGTGATAAAAAAACATTTTCGGCCAATAACATTTTTTAAAGTAATCAGTTGATAGAGAAGATGATTTTCCCACTTTTCCTGTGGTATTATAGTTTTTAGCATCGGGAGCAAACTGTTGGATGACACAAGCCAAACTGAAAATAGATATAGTCAACTAAATAATTCCTCTTTACTTAAATTTTGCGGTTTTGAAATTAATTTTCAACATGAAAATGATCCATTAAGTGAATCATGGTTTTCATTGCATTGCCCGATACACGGGACAGATTCAGTAGTGAACGATTTTCAAAGGATAGCATCCTAGGTTGCACACTGAGAAGAGATACATTGATTATCAGTATTATAAGACCAATTTATGTCCTCATAAATTTAAGTTAATGGGACAACCATGAGAGATTACGTGCTGGTTGTGTGACATGCTTTAAGTTAGGGGGTAGGGTTTCACAGTCCAAAGTTTAGTGTGATCACATGCATTAGTAACGCAAACTGTACGCTGAGCCAATCAGAATCGGCTGGTATTTCACTGTCAATCAATCCTCGGGCATCGAGCACGAGTTGTGTGTTCATTCATTCCTTCGCTGCGAGCTAGCAAACTGTATTTGTCTTGTTCTACGACGTGTTTTTTAATAACTTTCGCAGCCGTTCAATTTGTTTCTTCGCTCGTTTCTGAGACGGTTTCCCTATCCTGTGAGGCGATCCTGTGAGGCGATTTTAAGTTTCAGGACTGCAAATCATGCCGCCACGAGCACGCCGGTCGACTTCCCGCCCAGGCGCACAACCGAATATCGACCCGACCGTGCTTGGAGCCCTATCCATCGCCGACCTTCGCTCTCTTTGCGTTCAACATGGGATTCCGTCGACAGGAGTCCGAAAGACTCTCGAACGCCGGCTCCGGGAGCTGAACAATCCACCACCAACTCAGGTTCAAAACATCAATGAACATGAACCAGCAGCTCCAAACAACGACGAAACGGCGGCACACAGACAAGAGCGCCCTGAGTTTACAGACGGCCAGATGCAGACGATCCAACAATTAATTGCGGACACTGTGAAACAATCTGCCAGGGAGATAGCGACCGAAGCGGCTAGGGCCGCTGTGAGTGCTTCGTCGAGCCTCCTTGCCCAAAGGCCCGCTTCGCTTGTGCGTGGCACAGCGCCCGAAACGACAGTTCCCACGAACACTGCGGCGGTAAACTTCGCATCGCCCTTCCAAGACATCCCAGGGCAGTATATCAAAGACATCCAATGTGGTGAGTTTTTTGATCTTTCAAAACTACTTCCTAAGAACCTGTCGCTGCACGACGAGGAGGATAATCTTGTCCTCTCCTTAGAGAACTCCGTTGTTAAGGTGTCGAAGAAATCGAAGCAGACGGCCTCCACCTCAATTACCGATATCGAACAGTGGACCACTGCTTTTACGCCCTATATGAGTGTACTAATCGACAAGTTCCCAACACGATCGCAGGAACTCTTGCAATATGTTAGTTTAATTAGATACGCAGCCCGTGTGCACAAAGGGTTAGGATGGGCCATTTATGATTTTAAGTTTCGCCAGAAAGCTAGTGTAAATAAGTCTATTAATTGGTCAGTGGTTGACACTCAGCTTTGGTTAACCATTTTTACTGTGTCACCAGCGATACTCAAAGAAGAGTATCCGCTTTTTTCCAATGGACCCCAGCGAAGTGTGTCTACAACAGGGGACGCGAACAGAGGCACATGCAACTTTTACAATAGGAGTGGCACATGTAATAGAGACCCCTGCTATTTCAGACATGTGTGTAACAGATGTAGTGGATTGCACCCAAGGGTTGACTGCCCGGCCCACCCTGTGCGGCAACCAGAGCGGGAAGGGGGAGGAATAGAGATAGTGACCATGGAAGCTCAAAGTCAAGTTCCTCTCATCGAAAGTGAGAACAATACTTGCCCCCTCCCGACCCCTATTAATGTACGACGACTTGAGGAAACATTGACTAATCATCCTGATCAGGAATTTGTCTCGAAATTGTGTAACAATCTTAGGTATGGGGCCGATGTGGGTTTTACTGGGAGACGTGTTGCTAGATTCTCTAGGAATCTGCCCACTGCCCTTTCCCAACCAAATATTGTTTCAGAAAACCTTTCCAGGGAAGTGGCCCTGGGACGAGTTGCGGGTCCTTTCCCCAGCCCACCACTGCCCAATTTCCAGGTGTCACCCATCGGATTGGTCCCCAAAAAACATTCTACTAAGTTTAGGACCATCTTTCACTTATCTTTTCCAAATCTGGAGAGACGAGTATCAACTCTTCAATCCCCAAGGAGGATTTCAGCCTTCAGTATATAACAATCGACAATGCAATCCAAGGGATTTTGAGCCTCGGCCAAGGGTGCTTTCTTGCGAAGACAGACATCGAGTCAGCGTTTCGCCTCATCCCTCTTAGGCCTTCAGATTATGAGCTATTCGGCATGTATTGGGAGGGTAGCTACTACTATGACAAAGTTCTTCCCTTTGGCTTGAGGAGTGCCCCTTTCCTGTTCAATTTACTGTCCGATGCGATAGAGTGGATCCTCCTCAATCAATGCCGGGTTTCGTTTGTTTGTCATATCCTCGATGATTTCTTGATCATCGAACCAGCATTATCCTCTCCTCCTCTAAATTTGCTATGCCAGCAGAGCTTGAATAGCATGCTCTTGACCTTTAGGAATCTGGGTATCCCCATTGCAGCCAACAAAACAGAGGGCCCTTCTACTACCCTTGAGTTCATGGGAATTATCCTGGACACCGTCCGGATGGAGGCCAGACTCCCAGCAGATAAGGTAGAACGGATACAGGCCTCCCTTGCCCTCTTTCAAACAAAAAGGACATGCACCCTAAAGGAGTTACAGTCACTCATTGGGACTTTGAACTTTGCATGCAAAGTTATCCCCCCTGGGAGACCCTTTCTACAGCGCATGATTGAGCTAACTCGTAAAGTCGCTAAACCTCACCACCACATTAAATTAAGCAAGGGTTTCTTCAAGGATCTCACTATGTGGCAACAGTTTATTCACACCTGGAATGGGGCCGGGTTTTTCCTCCCTACTTCATGGCTAGACCCCGACTCCTTAGAACTCCATACTGATGCCTCAGGCACACTTGGGTACGGTGGGATATTAGGTCAGAAATGGTTTCAGGGTAGGTGGGAGACTCACCACCAGCTCAATGCTCCTGATATAAGCATTGCCTGGCAAGAGTTATTTGCTTTGGTGGTAGCATGCCACCTATGGGGGGATGAGTTCGCTAATAAGCGTATTGTTTTCTATTGTGACAACCAATCGGTTGTCAGTATAGTAAACTCTAAACGATCCCACATTCCTAGGGTTATGGACCTGGTTCGCCATTTTACCCTCTTAACTTTAAGACATAACCTCTATCCAAGGGCGGAACACATTGAAGGCAAGAAAAATGAAATCGCGGATTCCCTCTCTCGATTTCAGATGGAGCGATTTCGCAGACTGGCCCCTCATGCAGACCCAGCCCCATGTCCCGTACCCCCGGCAATGTTGGTGATCTGAATGCCGACATCCAGAAGTACTTAAGTCTCTCTGTTGCTGCCTCTACTAAACAAACATACACATCTGGTGAACGTAGATTTTTGGACTTTTGCACCCTCCACAGCCCACACAGGTCAACTTATTTGCCAACCAATGAAGAGACTCTTATTCAGTATGTTGCATATTTAGCCAAAACAATTAAACACTCATCCATCAAGGGTTACCTGGCTGCAGTTAGACACCTGCATATCCGCTCAGGCTATGACCTGGACCTTAAGAAATTATTGCGCCTGCAGTTGATTTGCCGTGGCATCAAGCGTTCCCAGGGCGATTCTACCCGCATTCGACTCCCTATTACAATAAACCACCTGAAATTGTTCTTCCAACTTCTTGCAATCCCAACCACCACTATTTATGACTCTATTATGGTATGGGCAGCCATGACCTTAGCCTTTTTTGGTTTCCTCCGCTTGGGAGAAATGACCTGCAACTCACCCTATTCATGTACACTCCACTTGTCTCCAGGGGATGTAACCTTTTTCCCCAGTTTTCAGAACCCTGATCATATGTCAGTTAGGATAAAAATATCCAAAACCGACCCATTTCGTTCGGGTCAGACTATTGTTATTGGAAAGACTGACCAGAGGGTCTGCCCTGTTTTGGCTATGACAAATTATTTGTCCTACCGGGGGACCACAACAGGTCCACTTTTTCAGTACTTGTCTGGCGCTCCCCTCACAAAAGCGGGACTTACCTCTGAAACTAGGCAGCTTCTCTCTATGTCAGGTTTTCAGCCCTCTCAGTATGCGGGACATAGCTATAGAATTGGGGCTGCCACAACCTCGGCTTCTGTGGGCCTTCCCCCTTGGCTAATAAAAACACTTGGGCGGTGGTCCTCTGACTGCTACGAAAGATATGTTCAGTGCCCACCTTCCCTTCTTTCTGGGGTTTCCCGTCAGCTGTTAGGTGATACCTTTAATTAGTTAATTCATTACTTATTTTAGGGTTTGGGGTTGTTTCGTCTATGGGGAATACACTTTGTGTATTTGTGGGGATGAAGTGCTCCCTTACAGGCACTCTTGGCCCCATAGACTCACAGAATTGATGGGTTACCATGGTAACCATGAGTCTAAACTCCCTTAGGACTAGGAACCTCTTTCAGGGTATTGTGACCTGCAGCCCTGAGGGGGAGTAGGGACCTTTTCAGGGTATTGTGACCTGCAGCCCTGAAAGGGAGTAAGGACCTCTTTCGGGGTATTGTGACTGCAGCCCCGAAGAGGATTAGGAACCTCTCCCAGGGGTTTGTGACCTGCATCCCCGGAGAGGAGGGGGCTTTGACCCCCCTTACCAAGCCAGATTAGTGATTCATTTATTGATGGCATTTAGTTCCACTGGCCTGCTATTGGAGTACTTCATTCCCAACCCCTTACCCCACATATCATTGTTGTGTTCTTATTTCTCATGGGTTGGGAGCATTAATATTTATTATTAGGCTGGGTGATGGAAATCTTGCATGCGAGTTTCAACTTATTCGTTCTTCTTTGAAAAGGCCAATGCTGCTAATGGAAATTATATTGATGACGTTATAACCCAGTGACACGAACATTTATTTAATGGTCGGGACATCGGTTTGCCAAAATCATAATGAAAAACACTCTATTCAATTCCAAAATAATAACAGATATGCTAAAGCAAACAACCTCTCGTTATTGACATGTGTAAATAACATTTGCAACTGAGCTTAAGAGTTCTACTCAGGACTTGAAAACAACGTAACTAGCCTCCACAAGACAAAAGAAAAGTATTGTCTGAGAACCATATCTGGAATAAAAATCGTAAGAAAAAAATCGCATACGTATAACAGTCTGGAAAGTCATATTCCAGACATTAATAATTAACTTCAATCGAAGTCCCTCAAGGTGAAGACTATCCCTGTGAACAGGATAAAAATCTGAAATTAAATTTCGCTTTTCTTGATTTTCGACAACGAAACGTCTACAATTTATTTTCAAGCCCAAATAATTCTTAAAAGCACTGCTGATGATTTGCAACCAAAGAGGAAAATTTAAACTCACACTGAATTACCAAATCAATAGGTTATGGACATCTAATTCTTACTTCAGGAGCACCCAAAGGAGGTGTTCCGCAAAAAGTGTTCCGCAAAAAGATGTTCCGCAAAAGGTGTTCCGCAAGGGTTTGCTTGCTGGCTGAGAAAAAGGTATTACCTATCTGATTGGGAACTTTTCCTGCTAAGGATGGAAGAAATTACTATATTTATAAGTCAAAAATCGCGAAAAATGTTTCGAAAAGGGTGAAAATGTTGGTTTTCGCTTGCTAGCTGTGAAATTTTGACAGGGACTCAGCTGGGAAATGGAACTAAGCCATTTTTCTCCTGGGAGTACGGAACATATATAAATTTTCCAACAACTATAATTTTTTTTTACAAATGCTTATTTGTTGGTTACTTCGTGGCCATTATGATCTCTGATCAATTCTGACAAATTGGCTCCTTGGATGCCTTATAACTTGGGCAAATTCAAATTCACATGGAGTGTTACAAAACCCGAACCAAATTTCCCGATAATTAATACTCACAAAAGAAAGGTTAATACTGATTCTGAATATTTTAATTTCAGGTATTCTGTTGCTATTGAGCTGTACCAGAATGGCCGTTAAACTTCTCTCTTACATCACAATTCTACTTGGCTTGTGTCAGATGTTCCATGAAGCAGCTACCCAGCATTGTAGCGGTAGGGAGGATTCCATCTCTGACATGATGCTACGGGGACACATCTATAAGAAGATCACAGGAGCAGCACTCGGTGATGTGTGCTTGCGAGAGTGTTATCGTGACGACCGATGCCAAAGTTTTAATTATGTCATTTGGCAAGATGTGTGTGAATTGAACAATCGCACCAAGGAAGCCAGACCTGAAGATTTCGTTCCCAACTCTGACAGATATTATTTTAAACGAGACTGTGGTAGAGGTGAGTTTATATAACAGATAAGCAGCATAGCAAACTGCAGTCGAAGCTCTCTGGGCGGACACTCGTAAGCGGACGGCCGCCTTGACAAAGCCCCATTTGAACTCACTTTTTTTTAATTATGCTACTTCTGTCCAAACGTTTAGAAAAAAATGGTACAATACAATATGTGCCTTTTGTTTCAAAAAATGACAAACAAGACTTAAGCTTATTGTTATTTGTAACATTGTCCAGCAATTACTATTTGGCCTTCCTTTTATTCACAACACAAAATTGGAAAATGTCTTACAAGGTAACTGCCGCCATCTTGGTGGCCGCCATCTTGCTTTAACTTCTGACATCTGAGAACTGGAAACGAGCCTAGCGAAACTTCAGAACTTTTGACTCGTGAAAATTAGTCAAAGTAACGAATTATGTTTTGAGGAACAGGCTTTGAAACATAAATCAGAAAGAAAAATATAACATTTGGCTGATAATGTGCTTTCAACTGACTAAAATATGCCCGATTATGCTAGCAGTGCTACTTCGTCAAAAATTGCCCAAAAATGCTCGTTTTGCAAAATTATGCCAAAAATTAAAGTGCTAGCAAAATCGGTAAAAGCCTAGTCTAGCTCATACAAACTCTGCTTTTACACATTCCCGTAAGCGGCCAGCTCAATTTGCGGACACGTACTTGTTCGGCTTCCCGAAGGTGTCCGCTTACAGGGGCTTCGACTGAATCTCGAAAAGAGACTAATAGGGATGTTTGATTTCTAGTTCCTCTCGGTTCCATTCCTAAGCTGCCCGCTGAAACGTGTAAAGAGATAAAGGCGAGTGAAGGACGACAAGCGGTCAGCGGAAAATATTGGTTTGATTCTATTATACCTGGGAAGACTGTACTCGCTCGCTGTAACATGAGGAAAGAAGGTAGCTTATAAATGTATTACTGTTTTTGATATCATCCGGCTTAGTATCTGGTAAAGTAAAGAGTTGTTAGTTGTGTTATCAATTTGTAAAACACTTATCCTGCTCAATCTTGCGGGATATCGCCTGAACTTAGCCAACTCGGCCTACGGCATCGTCAGCTAAGTATCAGGCGATATTCCACGCGATTCAGTCGTGGTCTAATTGTTAAATATTCGTCTAATTTGACAGTTATCAGGCTACTCTATGAGCAGATGTTATCTTATTTAATGATATATTTATTATGCTCCCATATTAATTGTGTATTAATCGAGGTTTCCTTTATTTTCCCACAGACGTTGACGAGTGCAGTGCTTCTGTATCAGTTTGTGACATCAATGCCAATTGTCAGAATACCGCGGCTCGTATCGTTGTTTCTGCAAACCTGGATTTACGGGAGATGGAAAAACGTGCAGCGGTGAGATAATTGTAGAATAATAAAAGTTCAGTATATAATTTTTAAAGGGTGAAAATAACAATATTGCTGCGCATTGTGGTTAGACGAGGACACCTTATACTTGGCCGAGTTGGCTAAAATCAGACGATATTCTGAAAGTTTAAGCAGGATAATTGCTTTATTATTCAACAAATTGTCAACGAGTCGCAAAATAAAAGCATCGAAATGTCTTAACGGTCCCAAAACTTATCAGCACTTTAATATGTTCTTATTCCCTGCTAGCAGTCTCCTTTTCCGTTATTTTGAGGCGTGAACTGAAAGGACTAGACTCTGCTCTGACTTGAAACGATTCCTATTGCGCATTCGTTTCGAGTCAGAGCAGAGTCTCTTTTCAGTTTACGCCTCAAAATAACGGAAAAGGAGACTCTGTTAGCAGGGAAATGTACGTAATGCCAATTTTCAGAATAACGACGGATCTTATGTTTGTACTTGTAAACCCGGATTTAATGGAAATGGTAAAACCTGCACTGGTAAGAGTACACTAGAGTATATTAGTAGAAATATATTCACTATCTATCACGAATGCTGTAATCTGATTGGCTATCTTCTCACTATCTATTCTGTGATAGATGTGAGAGTAGCGAAAAATGTCTCGACTTCTGGTAGTTTAGGCTTCAAAATGACTACTTTTTCACGGTTTGTAAAGAAAATATAAGCGCCATACTACAGAATTTACAGTTCAAGAGTATCTGAATCTGAGTTAACAAACGAACACACGCCAACCATGCCGAGTTGTTTCAGTCAAACCAGTCACCGTTTTCGACGACTGGAAAACTCCCATCGACGGTGATTGAACGTTCTTTCTAATTATAGGTCGCTTCAAAAATAATTAAAGGATTTTGAGTTTCGTACGACTTGAAAACTTTTAAAAGTGTTGCTGTTGCTGTAATGAAGATTTTGCATTTATTTTTCAGATGTCGATGAGTGCAGTGCTTCTGTATCAGTTTGTGACGTCAATGCCAATTGTCAGAATACCCGCGGCTCGTATCGTTGTTCCTGCAAACCTGGATTTACGGGAAATGGAAAAACTTGCAGCGGTGAGATAATAGTATAATAATAAAAGTTCAGTATATAATTTTTAAAGGGTGAAAATAACAATAAAGCATTCAAACATGTTTAGTTTAGTGACAATCACAAATCAATTATGATATCATATCACGCAAAAATAACGTCATACTTTAAAAATGTCCGCCATCTTGGATCCGCCATCTTGGATTTTTCAATTGTTCCGAAATGTCAGAAAATCACCAAAATTGACTTGAAAACATCGTAACAATATAAGGATGCAAAAATTGCAAAGATTTTGTAGGAAAACTATTCGTAGAAAGCGGAAATCTCATGAAAACTGAACGTTAACATTAAGCTGAAAATACCAAATTTGGCTAAAACGGCCAGTCAAAACTTGGTTGCCATGGGAACATCAAGTCACGTGATCAAAAAATTGACATACCAAAATGTTTCCAGATAATTTTTAGGAAAAGTCATAAAGTTTGGTTATGATTGCTTGAATGTCAAAATACCGTGGGCTCATACAAATGTACATGTAAAGCTGGGTATACAGGAGACGGGAAAAATTGCTATCGTAGTGGTAAGAATTCAACATTAAGGAAACATTACAAATAACTTTCAAGGGGTAATTGTTACCTCAAAAAATACTATAAACTAAATTCCGAAGCGACGGAGCCCAATACGGAATATATTTTCTCCCAACTAGCCGTCATTATAAAGCCGTAATGTCGTCTCAAAATCGAATTTAGTTTTGTATCGCGATTCAAACATTTTTGGACGAATTAAAAGGAAAATTAAGATCAGTTGTTGTTGATTGAAATATAAATTCCCACTATATGCGACGTAATGTAAACGAATACTTGAACGCGAAAGCGTTTTATCGTCTCGAAGAAAGTCGGTCTTTTTTCGCCGGTAAATTGCTTATGGAAACAAAATATATTCAGAATTATGTCCGACAAAGTTTTCTAAAGTACCAAACAGCAATGAAATGGGAAAATAATCCAATTTTGCACCGAAAAAGTTGATTTTACAATTTAGCGCGTGCACATCGCGAAAGCAAGTGAAAACGGTAAACAAACTCTTTACAAGAAATAAATTACTTTTAATACTCAAACTTTTAGATTGAGCAAGTTGTACCGGCGAATAAAGTACTCCATAAATGAGCAAATGACAAGATATAAACAATTGCCGACGAGTTAATCGAAGAAAACTTTTGAATTTCGATGCGTACGTGAGGAACCCAATTCAGTATCCCGGTGCCAATCTGTATCTTCAGAACCAATCAACGGCACGCATGTGAGACGACATTACCGCAAAATAATGTCGTCTCACTCGTAAGCAAAACTATAGGTGGATCGCGATACTAATTCAAAAGCATGTTATGTTATTGTTGTATGAAACAATTTCAAATATACCGGTAAACGTTTCATAGAAATAAATCCGTTATATTTGAATTATAGTCGTTTTCCTTTCATAATCATCGCATCCTTCTCCCCGTGCGGGGAATAGGGCGGCACAAGTTTTTCCTTTATCTACCCTTAATTTCCTATTGTGGTTTGAGTTGTTCATTTCCTCTCTCAGATATGTAATTAAGTAGTTAGTCCAGTCCCCCAACAGCTCTTTTCCTTACTTGTTTTTACTTTCAGTGGTGTCGAGGGAATTGTTCATGCGCATGCTCCATGTAGACATCAGAAGCGATCGAAAAGCGACCGATTGGGGGAGGAGGGAGCATGCGCATGGATGTATGAATATATCGTTTCTCTACAAAACAATGCGGGACAAAGCTTTTATCTTCTACCAGGAGTAATTTTTGATAAGGAACTATTGTCCACTACAAAATAATCCAAATAGTGTAACTATTAACAACTTGGATGATTATTTCGTTGTTGTTGTTTTGTTGTTTGTTGTTGTTTGTTTGTTTGTTTGTTTGTTTGTTGTTGTTGATTTTTTCTTTGGGGGGGGGGGGGGGGGATTTCACTGCACTGCGAGGTCGCAACCGATGTTTTGAGCTGCCGGCCTCAAAAAATTCAAGTACTCTATATTTTCGAAGTATCGGGCGTGCGGCACAGATATTCTGGCATGCACAAAAACAACTGTACTTGAAACGGTCTTTGAAACGGGGAAGAGATGACGCAGAAGCTAATTGTTTCTGATTGGTCTTAACGTGGAGTATCGGCATGCAAGTTTCCCTTGACCCCCTTTTCAGCGCTACCGAGAGTAGAAAAGCGTGAAGATCAGTCGATGGACTGGACAACGAGTTGTGTATTACAAATTAGTTTAAATGTATTTTGACCAAGCCTGCTCGAGACGGTACTGGGTAAATATCGGCACCCTGTATTTTTTGGTACTATGGGTCGATATTCTCCCAGCATGCCTCTCGCGCATGGGTCACTGAACTAACTCCAAATTTCAGGTTATCCTGGGAAATATCAAAGTGGTGTGTTTACTTAATTTTTAGCCTAATCAAACGGGATTGTTTGTTCCATATCAGTTTCAGAATGTAACAGCTACAACACATTGGCCGAAGCTGACAGAAAAGTTACCTACGGTGGACGAGTTTCAAAAATGTGACAATGCGTTGACTGGCTGGTACCGCTTTGTCGGGGCCGCAGGTACGAAAATGCCAACGTCACCTCCAGGTACGAACAAGTGTGGCACTGACGCAGCCGGCTGGCTAAATGGCGCGCATCCTACAGTGGCTGAAGGACAAGTCACGAGACAGGTCTGCTACCACCATGGTAGCAACACTTGCTTTTACCCCAACAACATTGACGTGAGAAACTGTGGTTCTTTCTTTGTCTACAACCTAAATAAGCCAACGGGTTGTAACTACCGATACTGTGGCAGCGACTAAAATACCCAGCAACAGCCAAAAGTGATTTCAGTTCGTATGGGATGAATGAAATAGCATTAAGCTCATAGCTCTCATAAGTCTTAAGTCAATTTACCATTTCATTCAAGTTTCCTTATATAATGATAATCAAGGTTTTCTGTAATGTTGTTATACGGTACAGTGGAATCCCGATATAACGAAGTGCCGAGAGACTGATAAAATGTGTTGATTTTAAGGAGCTGTTGACAGAAAACTGTCAGTTTTCTTTTACAATAGAATATAAAACAGGATTAAATAGTTTCGATATATGTTGATCTCACTGTTTCACATTCTGGCGCGTGATGACATTTATTCGTTATATTGGGGTAGATTTTAAGTTTGGTTGTGTTCGTTATAACCGGGATTTCGTCGTACCGAGTTCGTTATATCGGGCGGGTTCTATTCCATACTGTAACTTTGGCCGGGAGTGAAGAATATCGTTCGTTACACACCGGGGTTCGTTATATCGGTGTTGTGTTCCATACATTTTACTGTAACTTTGGAAGAACATCGTTCGTTATACCGGGGACTTCGTTATAATGGGGTTCGTTTTATCGGGGTTTCACTGTACACTGGAAAAAAACAATCGTAGTAGTGTTGTATCAGGTATAAAGAAAAGAGGTGAAGCCGGGTTTAAACGGTAGTTAAAAAATTCCCTCTAAATCTATTAAATTTGGCTTAAAATTTGAGTTTGTTTTAGGGCCTCCACAGACTAGAGAGATAGTTGTCGACAACTATTTAGTTGTCGATGATAAAAAGTTGTCGATAACAAAAAAGCCAGTGTGTGAAGCTAGTTATCGATAACTAAGGCCCTTAGTTATCGATAACTAGCTTCACACACTGGCTTTTTTATTGTCGACAACTTTTTATCATCGACAACTAAATAGTTGTCGACAACTATCTCTCGAGTCTGTGGAGGCCCTTAGAAGGGAAAATTGCATGAGCTAAAAGTTCAGCGCGCCGTATCTTTATCAAATATAAAGACACTCATTAAACATTAATTTCGTTTGTATTTCCCTTGTTGTCACAAAACGTGTATGTTAAGCTTATCCGGACAATCAATAACTTTCCGAAGTGAGTTTTTGGGGTTATTCAGGCACACCTATAAGATACGAGAGCAAGCAAGTAAATTAAATATTATCCGTATTAAGGCTTTTTTTGGTCTTTTCAGAAGGGAGGGGAGCTTATTGCCCTCCCTCTCCACTCCACTCCTTTACTCCAATTAAGAGTATTAAAGCTACGACAATGAAACTTGGAGGGTATATATTAAGGACTTCCGCGCCCAATTCTTCCCACTTTCGGGGTCACCGTGCTCGTTTCAGAGATAAAGCGCATTGAATACCGTAGTGTTTCTAGAAGCTTTGGTCATGTGAAGCGATATCAGCTTCAATGCTATCAGGAAAAATAAAACGATTTCAACGCAAATGGGCCTATTAAGTAAATGTTTGCAGCTGATGTCATTCCTTTAGGTAAAATTAGCCTTACAGAAGGATACTTGTAAGTCATGCACACCCGCATTCATAGAACAATTTGATCGCAAATGAGTAGAAAAAGCGAAATTATCAAAACTTCTCACGTTCAGAATTTGTTTTTTTTTTTGTTAAAATGGAGAGAATCAGTAAAGGAAGTGATTTTTTGATTTAACTGAACAGATCAATTAAAAAAAATGCACATTTATAGTAGTCTTGTTCACTCTACTCTCTCCTTAATTGTCCATAATTTAGGTATATTAATTGTATTTTTATTTATAGTTTTAGGACGGAGAGCCACTAGCTCGTCAGTTGAATTACTGTTATGTGTTACCCTCCCGAAATAAATACCTCTTACTAACCGAGTTTGAGGTCCGTACGGTAAGTTACGGACCGAGTTTTTTTCCCTTCGATTTATGGCCCAAGCGCGAAGCGCGCGGGCCATAAATCGAAGGGAAAAAAACGAGGATCCGTAACTTACAGTACGGACCGAGAAGACGAGGTTAGCTTCATTTGACTGACACACGCAAAGAACGAGTCGATTGATCGAGTTCGACGAAATGTAAAACACGATTTGAATCCAAACTTCAAACGTCTTCAAACAATTTTTACCTA
The DNA here is from genome assembly GCA_029204205.1 of Desmophyllum pertusum. NCBI lineage: Eukaryota > Metazoa > Cnidaria > Anthozoa > Scleractinia > Caryophylliidae > Desmophyllum > Desmophyllum pertusum. Next base: position 58,920 of record MU825911.1, read on the forward strand.
TAGTTTATATTTTCTGTAAAAGCATGAAAACTAGGTACAGTTCGAGTTTACTTTTAAATTATTTCTTGAAGTTCGTTAAACAGACAAGGACAATAAATTTGATTCACCGATTGAGAAGAAAGCACCGCAATCAATACAGCGTGTTCCTCAAACTGTTCGTGAAAATACGCACTGAAATACGAGAGTATTTCTTACGAATACTGAACGAGAGAACACTAAAATTGTCAAGAAACTACGGGACAAATTAAAAGTCTTCTCAGATACTGCCGTCCATTTTGTGGCGCTTTGTTGTGTCGTCCTGAGAAGTGTTTGCTGCAGAAGTCGCATAATAACTTGGTGAAAAATTTGCGAGGAGCTTGTCAAAAACATCAACAGGTAAGACTTACGTTTTCAACGTTAAATGTTCCATTCGTCTGCTCTTAAAAGACCTTTTCAAACCTTTTCCATTCAGAATTCGTCTTCTTCACAGTCAGTTCGCGGACTTTTCGGCAGATATAAAACTGTCAAGTTCCTGAATCGAGTCCGGCCGGCCCGCACATCTTGGACGGCTTCTAAAAGCTCCCGACTGATGTTTGGAAGATCCTCTTCGCTTCGCTTTTGTTTCTGAAGCTCTTTCATCCGATTGCAAAACGTTTAAAGTAGGTTTCAAAATCGTCTTCTTGTCTGTTGAGACATTTATATTATGCAGAATTTGAAATTAATCGAAACTAACTTGCAAACGGATGGCGTCATGATCAGTAGCACTCTCAAATTTCGCGGGCCGTACGGTAGAATACGGCCCGTAAAATTGACCAATCACAGCGCGCGTACTATATAAGATATATAATAAAGTTGAGTAGAGTAGTATCTATGAAAAGAAGAGCAGGGGTCACCGTGCATCCAAGAGAGTAAAATCCTCGCCAAGTTATTGAAGCGGCCTCCAGCTCTATATTTGTCCAGTTCCATTCTCAGCGGCGCGCGCTGGGAGCATGACGTGCGCGCGCGTGCGGCGTGAATAGCGTGCACAGTGACACCGCGGAAAAACGTCTGCGCATGTGCATAAATTTAGCAAGATTATAAGGCACTGACTGGAAATGTGAACATTTTGGCAAAGTTTAAGGAAACCCCTGAAAATTTAAGGTTAAGATTCATACTACAGGTACATTATTTTATGTTCTGTTAACTCTCAATTTCTAGTTTCGTAATTGTTCTTCTAGTTTTTTCTATAAGCATCGGAAGCCTGCTCGTTTTGGCTGCTCGATTCTGTTATCAATGGAAGGCTTCAAGCGCACAAGTGGATCGCGATCATTTTGTTCATTTTAAAGAAATCCCTAACATAGCTAACGCTAATATCAAAAATGAAGGTACATCTTATTATGATGGTCTAAACACTAGTTTATATTCTGGCGATCTGTCTTCTTCTTTGTACTACAAGTCTCGAAAGTTTGCAAAACAGGGTTCAGTCGAATTGTATATTTTTGACAGAGCTTGTCATTATCACATGTTATTAGCACAGGAAATGACCACATTTTGCTTATTTTTAAGGTGGCATCGTCGCATTCAGTAAAGCTAAAATTGATACCACAGGTACATCATTTCTACTGTCCTAGTTTTTCGTCTACTTTTTTCTATAAACATCGAAGGGGTAATCGAAAGCTTACTGTTGAGAATAGTACTGTGTGATCTTCCAGGATCTTCCCACGCAAGAGGATCGTCAACATGTTAGCTCATCACTTTACAAATTTTTAGGGAAAATTAACTGTATCCAACTTACAGGCATATTGTAACATACAGTAATCCATACCAATATATACCCCTATATTGTTGACACCCTATATTGTTGTTCCCCAAATTTGTGACTACAATAGTTGCATAACCAAACTGCACTCATAGTTTTTGTAGCCAAGCTTAATTCATGTTAGTTTCACTAAGAGAGAGTAGAGTGAACAAGACAACTATAAATCTGCAATGTTTTTAATTGATCTGGGCCCGGTTGTTCGAAAGACGGGTTAAACTAACACTGGGTTAGGGCTAACCGGAGGTTAATTTTCTTAACCGTGGGTTTGTTATCCCGCGGTTAAAATCGCGTTGTTCAAAGCACGGTTAGCGGGCCGGTTAGTTAACCTCGGGTTACGCGCGGCTAACCCGCGGATAGCATCCCATAATACTCTTTGTTCGTTTTCTCGCATAAATTCAAAATGGCTTCCCTAAAGGCGAGAAAACGGAAAGTGCGTCGAATAGCCATTTTGACGGATACAATTGAAGGAAATCTTGACATGGTACAAAGTAAATTAATCAGCAGTATCACAAATCACAAGAAAGCCGAAATTTGGCTGGAAATCACTGCAGAAGTCAATGTTATCAGCGTTCATGTCCGAAGCTTCGAAGTGTTGGAAAATGGAAAAGTCGACTTGTAAGATGTCGATTTTGCGCAGCAAAGAAAGAGTTTTCCAGTTTTAAAAAGGATGAAGAAAACTAGTCGAGGTTCTGCTCCGAAGATCCCATCTGCTGCGGTGGCAAAAAAGTTGGTATATATAAAGCTTAATAAACTTTAATAAGCTTAGCTGGACTTTATAAGCTTATGATTACAATAAATTATTGGCTTTCACTAGTCTTCTTTATTTGGTAACGAGGGACATGAAGTGAGAAAAACTGTTGTCCCTTGAGCGTTCCCAGGCATCAATCACTTGCTAAAATATTAGCTTAAATCAATCAATCCAACTCATGTGAGAAAAAAAAAAATATATATATACAGAATCTAAGTTGGTAGTATCGAAAACGAAGCACTCGAAAACGAAGACCGAAGCACGAAGCACCCTGAAGTCGAAACGAAGCACCCTGAAGTCGAAAACGAAGCACCCTGAACTCGAAAACGAAGCACCCGAACTCGAAAACGAAGCACCTGAACTCGAAAACGAAGCACCCTTACCGGTTACTCCAGTGGTATTTAAATTCGAAGTCGGTAAAGCCTACCTCGTCCCAGAGACCAGAGACTCTATGGGTAACTTCAGACTACGATTTTCCTCGCAATTTTTTTTTAAGCAAATCTTCGTTTTTCCGCCCGCTTGATGATTGCATCATGGATACATTTTTGTCATTTTCAGTCTTGAAATGTCTTTGTTGCAAGTTATTGTTGATCTCGCCATGCAATTCCAAAAATTTAGAGATACTCAGATAGGACGATCGAGCATGAGATGACAGATAATCTTTCTGACCACGCGAATTTTTAAATCTTCGCTACACTCTTGAGATCTTCGTTGTTTTTTGCGGTGATCGTGCATCTTCGATTTCTTCGGAAATACCCATAGAGAGGCTCTTTTCATGTCGCACGCATCTTCTCGATACCGGATAAAAGCGTTGCGTGACTACCCAAAGAATATATAGCTGCAAGGACTACGTTTCGCCATTTATACAAGTAAGGCGGTCTGAAATTTTGTTACTGTGGGTTGCAGGTCGTTCTTTTTAAGATACAGTTATAATTACAAATTATTCAGTGTTCGTGTTTTGGTCACCGATTTTAAATACACCACTGGAGTAACCGGGTAAGGGTGCTTCGTTTTCGAGTTCAGGGTGCTTCGTTTTCGAGTTCGGGTGCTTCGTTTTCGAGTTTAGGGTGCTTCGTTTTCGAGTTCAGGGTGCTTCGTTTTCGAGTTCGGGTGCTTCGTTTTCGACTTTAGGGTGCTTCGTTTTCGACTTCAGGGTGCTTCGTGCTTCGGTCTTCGTTTTCGAGTGCTTCGTTTTCGATACTACCAATCTAAGTTCCCTATAAACAGCACATAAAGTTCAGGCTTTATAAGAAGTGTGTTGCAAACCTTGTTTTTGTGATTGTAAGACAATTTTAATCCCAACAAATCTTTATTACATTTTAGCACACAATATTGTAGTCTCACTGTATACATCTTGTTTGTACTTAAGGCTGAAATGTTAGATCTCCTTGTAAACCCGTACGTGGGAACATTAGGGCGAGCAGATGGCAGACACATTATGTCACCCAGATAACATGTTCAGGGAATTGAACAAGGCACTCAGCTCAGATGCAAAGAAATACCCCAGCCTTGATGCGTAAATTAGAGCTACAGACAAGAACAGGGTCATATAAATGTTTTTAATGTCTCGAGTTTCAAACTACAGTCGAACCTCGGTATTTCAAACTCTCAGGGGAAACAAAAAATAGTTCGAAATAGCCGGGGTTCGAAATAGCCAATAGTAAATGACTGAAAAACAAGGGCAAGGTCAATGGGTATTAGTTCAAAATAGTGGGGCATTCAAAATAATCAAGTTCGAAATAGACTGTATTCTTCTGAGCATACACCATTGATCCTGTGACTCTCACCCCAGGGGTGTTCAGTTTCTTCAGAATGTTGCTTTCCAACTAATGCCCCGCTTATCTGCATCCTGGGGAGGTTACATTGACTGGGGCATAATTTTAAAAAAATAACCTGTTTGTGTCACAACTACATTTAGCCTGTGCAATTATAAAGTTGCTCATAAGCAATGGAAACAATAATATTATTAAACGCATTCTTATAATTTCCATTTGGACTGGTAATTAGATGATGAAAATCACTATTGATAATCATATAAATATTCAAAGTATTTCAATATATTATTTCTGAATTCAACTTTTACTGCTAGATATTTGATTTATAAATTGGGTTTAGCTTCTTTCGATGCTTTATGATATACATGCATATCTTATTCCGGGGGGGAGGCCCCCATATAAAAGTGACGGGGGTGATCGTCGGAAATTTTGAAAATAACTCCTAAAAGGTACCAGAATCTTGTGTTGTGGGTGTGGCTTGAATTCATTTCCACCCCTAATAGGTACCAATTTTAAAACAAAACTAGTTCATATCCTAAAAGGTACCTGAATAACTATAATAGTGGTCATTTTAGATTTTATCACCCTAAGCGGTACCAAACCACAAATTTTAACCCCTAAAAAGTACGACGATCACCCCCATCATTTTTATATGGGAGTCGCCCCCGGGAATCTTATTAGACAGTTTTAAAAGTGTGTAGTATCACTGTATATTTTTACAAGATTTGCTGTATTTTGATGAGCCCACAGGACAAGTCAAAATACAATCAACGAGTAAAAATGTACAGCGATACAACACAAACTGTCTAAATAAGAGATTTATTATCCAACTGCTTATAACCATTAAATAACTATAAAATATCGTGGGATATTTGTACTCATTTTACAAGTTATCTGTACTCTACTGACTGAAGTTGGATAATATATAAGTGGATTTTTACTACATCTACAAAAACATGGCTTTTGAGCCAATGTGCCCCGAGGGGGATACTTGACCCATGTTTGGGTATAGGGGTGCTGCTGAGGGTTTGAAACCCTGACCCTGTTTAGGAAAAAAAAACCATACCTACCCTGTGTAGGACAACATTATCTATTTTTATTAGGACAAAATACACACTCTCTTGTTTTGCATATTTTAAAAGTGTTTTATTGGCTGATACCCACTAAAGACGTCAAAGACCGGCAAACATCTCCGATCTCGGATAGCTAAATACTGTATAAACCATATTTTTACGACGACAATCGTGCAACCATACCCTGTTTAGGACAAGTTCAGACCCTGTTTAGGACATACTCGCATAAAATTATATACCCTGTTCAGGGCAGAGAGGCCAAAAACCATACCCTGTCCAGTGGCATGTCCCCGTATAGGCCACATAAGGGAGTAACCCCCCCCCCCCCCCCCCCCCCAATGATAATTTAGTTTCTGCTGAGACTTTTAAGGATCTTCATGGAAAACAGACAATTAACTGTTTAAAGATTCCTACAATCACGAGAGGAAAATCTGTTATAGAAAAAAATATGCTTGCTTTTCAAAGGTAAGTGAGACATTTCAGGGAAAAGTTGTACTAGTCAAATAAATTCTTAATTGTTTTGTATTGAAATCAGTTTATGGTGATATTATTTCGAGATATATGTTATTATGTACATGACCAAGGAAATTTGCTAATTGTGGTTAAAACATTATTAATAAATTATTGTCTCTTGAAATTAAATGGCAATGACCGGTGTTCTTGTTTTGGCCTGAAATAGGGTATAGATTTTTCACCATTTTGGTCTGAAATAGGGTATGTTTTGTGCACTCTGGCCTGGAATTTGTTTGGCTTTTAGACGAAACAATTTTTTTCCATTAACATCGGGAATTTGAAGCCATTTTCAAATGTTTGCGCAAATGGAACCCATTCCTGGGTAGCTGAAGTCATGTATTAGACACGTACTAATTTTATAGGTCTGAAATAGGGTATCAATTTTTGTGTCAGGTCTGAAATAGGGTATGGAAAACTCACATATTTGGGTCTGAAATAGGGTAAGGGTTTCAAGAAGCAAGGCCACACACCCCACCAAAAATTTCAGGGAGTACCCCCCCCCCCCCCCCCCCGGGCAAAATAATTGTAACTTGGCTCCAAGGCGAAGAAAACAAAATAAATATTTTACCCTTACATGTAAATCTCGATGTGATTTCTTGTTTTTATACCCTAAGCCTTGAAGCTAAGTGAGGAAAATATAAGCATTACAGTGCAACAGATCATGTAATTTTAATTAAATGTCCTTAAAATATGCTAGCAATTTGCAAATAAAATTATTAAACTTGCCTAGATACAGTGATAGATAGTTCTGACTTTTCTGCTTGTAAAACGATAAATCGATTCAAGGCCGTTATCACCCGAGAAACGGTAGACTTGTTCACCTCGGTGGTGCATAAAACTACGTAACTGAGCTTTATATTAAACCACTTCATGCAGGAGCTCATGATCATCGATCTACTTGGCTTGATTTCGTCGAGTGTTGCGATGAAGAATCGCTGGCAAAAAGATTCATAACAAACAAAATAGACTCACGTCCAAAACGATGTAAACGAGGTCGAAGTTCTTCGTCTGTGAAGTCGTCAACTTCACCATGCTTTCCGAGTATTATCGATGCCTTCGGGGAGCCGCCATTTTGTTTGACTTTTGTTTATATTTAACCCGAGGTTAGTGATTTAACCTACCTAGCTAGGTGGGTTAAATTTAACCCGCTGTTTAACCCGAGGTAAGCGTTAACCTACCTTTGAACAACAGAACTAACCTGCGGATAAAATTTAACCCGAGGTTAGGATTTAACCTTCTTTCGAACAACCGGGCCCTGTCCAGTTAAATAAAGAGCACTTTCAAAAGTGGAAGAGTAGGGTATCCAAAATAATGCTCACATTAATCCCACTACCCCCTCCCCTCCCAAACAAACAAAAAATTACACCATTTCTATGGCTGTTACAATTTCAAGAATATATAAACTAAAATTCAAGCAAAGTCCTTTCTTCTTTGCCTTAGCCAGGACCAGCAAAAAAAACAACTCTTGAGTCATTGTTATGAATTTATACCTACATGTACACATGTAGCTATATCATATCTTGTTGAAACACTCTAATCACCTCTCAATGTTTGACTTATCTCATGTGGCATGGCTTTCTCGCAACCAACATTGGGAAGGGGGGTAACAATGGTGAACTTTTTTAACAATAATATTGTTACTTATTGTGATGGGGCTTATAGACAAGACTGCAAGCTCAAGGTTTTTATCAACTAATAGTTGGCAAGGGACAAAGCTCTGAGTCTACTATCAATTGATAGAAACTTAGGGCGCGTAGTATGGAGACGGATGGCTGCTAATAAAATTTACAGATTTTTATACTGAAATTATTTTTAAAATGATGTAAAATTGAATGTAATCACAAAATATACCTTTCAAAATAAAATGAAGGTGAAAATGGTAATTTCAATCAAACAAAAATTAAGCCAAACCGAAATCAAATTGGAATAAAATTAAAATAAATGTTTCAGCTTGGCAGAGTGCTGCTACTGCCAGCTTGATGCCTAGAGTATTTTTATTTTTGGTACAAAATGAGGAACAAATAATAACAAAAAATTAAACCAGAGTAGCCAAGGGGACAGAAGGGAGGGGAGCTCTATCTCCTCCGCAGATTGAAGCAATCTTCCCACGCACGATTACAACAGAAGCCTCTGCAAAGGAGAGAGGGAGGGGAGTGGAAACAATGGCAAAACAATGTTTACAATAGTCAATATATAGAAATACACTTGCTTGGATTAATGTGACAAAACAGGAGTTATTTAAATACATTCAAGAAGAAAGAAGGATCTTCCATATCAAGAATAAGTGCAAAAGTATAATATACTAGTATCTGAGTAGGTTGTTGTTTTCTTCCAATTAAATCCTAAGGACGTTAAGGACGTTCGCGCCCATTGCTAGTGCGCATTTGGGGATCATGTTGTAAGACCCTGTTTTCTAGTCTAGAACGAATACACATAAGAGCTGCTAAAATCATCTACCGCCTGGACTGGAATATGTCCTCCGAGGAAGTCTATACTGCTGTAAATTGGAAGTCTCTCAAGCATACCTACTTAAAAATCAATACTGTCATTTGTACACAACTGCTACCACGGGGTCCCACCAGCTCCTCTTCAGGACTTGTTCACAAAACGAACCTCTAAATATCATCTCAGACAGAAGATGTGTGTTGCCTTACCTCGCCCAAGAACTGATTTCTTGAAGAAATCACTTTCCTATCGCGGCGCTGTTTATGGAACTTTTTAAGTAATGACAATAGGGCGGAACAAAATGTAAATAGTTTTAAACGCAACATAATTAATTCTAATATATTAGACGATTTTACCCTTTTCGATTGATCTAGACTGTAATTTAAATTTTTAGTTGTAATTTTTTAACTTTAGTATGACACGACCACATCAGCTATGCTGCTTTAATCCTATCGTGTATAAATAAATGCTTTCATTATTATTATTATCCTTACTGCGCACGCTATTCATGCCGCACGCGCGCCCACGTCATGCATCCAGCGCGCGCGCTGAGAATGGAACTGGACAAATATAGAGCTGGAGGCCACTTCAATAACTTGGCGAGGATTTTACTCTCTTGGATGCACGGTGACCCCTGCTTTTCTTTCATAGATCACTTCCTTTACTGATTCTCTCCATTTTAACAAAAAACAAACACATTCTGAACGTGAGAAGGTTTGATTATTTCGCTTGTTATGCTCATTTTCGATCAAATTGTTCTATGAATGCGGGTGTGCATGCTTTACAAGTATCCTTCTGTAAGGCTAATTTTACCTAAAGGAATGACATCAGCTGCAAAAAATATACTTAATAGGCCTATTTGCGTTGAAATCAACACATCGATCTTATCTAGAGTTCTCCATTTTACTTTTATTTTTTGCTGATAACATTGAAGCCGATATCGCTTCTCAATGACCAAAGCTCGAGTTCTAGAAACACTTCGGTCTTCAATGCGCTCTATCTCCGAAACGAGCACGGTGACCCCCACATTTTTTTGCCTTTCTGACATGAGTTGGTCATTACCTAACTGTAGCAAAAGTTTTTAAAAAATCTGAACGTGGGAAGAATTGGGCGCGAACGTCCTTAAAAGCTGAATATTATACAACAATACTGAATAGTCTATCACCAGCAAAAAGAACACAGATCAGTGTTGCTTCTCTCAAGACAGTTTATAAATCAATCGAACTACATGCTGAAATCTACCCACGAATCTGGAATATTTAATAAATGAAAATCAAATAAAACCCATTGCATAGCCAGCTATTAAACAAGCAAGGGGAATCCATGAGCTACAATATTTAATACATCTACAAGTACATAAACTTATAGCTTACAGTTGGAAACATTGTTTACCAAGATTATTTAGCTTTTTCGTCTCAATAGACCGTTTTCATTATGACGTCACGTGCGCAAAGGATTCGGGTAGTTGTAGTAAAGATCGCAAACCTCGCGCGAGGTTCTGCGCGAAATATAAACTATGAAAGTGGCTTGAACGTTGTAAAGGAAACATGCTTCGTTTAAAGACAAAAGCCAAATAATTGTCATTGTGAACAACTTAGACGATGGTTAAAGTGTAGAGGACCTTCCATAAGTGGAAATCGCATCCAAAAGCTTGAAAGATGGGAGGATAATGTTGCATGAAAGCTAAAGTGTCGCCCATGAAAGTGTCGCGTACTACGCCTGGTCACACGCTTGTTTTCACGCAAAGTTTTCATAAATTTCCGGCGAGCAGCACGGCTATAATTTGTGAAAGTTAAGTGACACATTGCTTTCACCTTTTCATGACATGGGGAGCTAATGTTTACGCAAGCAAAAACCTTAGAAGGTTGCCTTTCAATGATCGACAAGTAAAAAAAGATGTAAAAATAATTTCGCTCGCTCACACACTAAACTCAAATAATTTCGCTCGCTCGCTCGTACTAAAATTAAAATTGACACGACCAGAACAAGAAAAATAGCTAACTGTTACTGCAAGTTCAAAGTTAATTCGCTAAATAAAATACAACTTACGATTGAAGACACACAACAAGTACTGCAAGCTAATAAGTAAATTTTATTTACCTACTTCGCGTACGTCGTGGAGATTTCGGCATCGGTTCAGCAGAAAATCTAGTTCAACCGGACATCGATGAATACAAACGCGTTTGAAGAATAATTACTCCAATTGGATTTGAGTTTCTCTGTTATACCGAAAGTCCATAAGAACAATCTCTTTCCTCTTTGCTGCATGGTAAAGCTGTACGGTTGAAAGCTTCAAGCTTATGTTGTTATTTAAAAACAATGCGAAGTGAAACTTCCTTGGCTTTCATGAATGAATTTTAGTCGCTGTAAACACGAATAACTGTACGCTGAAAAACACTGAAGTTCTCGACGAAAAACACTGAAATTCAGTGCTCAGCTATTGTTTTCCAAAGCTGTCACCCTATTTCCATACATTCTTGACAAACAACTGCAGTCAAAAAAGTCAAACTACGAACCATTGTGAAGATTTCATTCAGTTGCCAGCGAAGAGCCTGCGAGGTTCGCGCGTAAACGCGCAGGCTTTACTACAAGTACCAGCAACCTTTGCGCGTGTGACGTCATAATGAAAACGGGAGATCTCCCAGCAAAAAAAAAACTATTCTCACGGATCGAATATTTGTAGACCCAGCCGAGTTGATTCTGTTGATAGTGTAATGTCATGTTTGAGACAGAAGAGCGAGTTTGATCGACTTCATCACGTCAGAAAACGTCTCCAGTTCTGCAATGATAATTTTGTATTGTGCTTTGACTGCTTTCCTGACTAAAAAGTTCAGTAAGATACCACAGTAGATGGATTTCGAATTCTCTTGTTAGCGAGAATGCATACTTCTTTCTCGTTTCTTGCGATTGGAAAATCGTGATGTCACACGCATGCGCGATGCGTTTTTCCGCGGTGTCTGCACAGTAAGGATGCGTACTAGCAATGGGTGCGAACGTCCTTAAGTCTAACAATGTTTATTTTGACGTATATATGTAACACTGAGATTTCCGAACAGCCACCATCGTTTCAACATAGTAATCCAACAGAAAATTACCAAAAATGACTCAGAAGTAATCAAAACCAGAAAGGAAAATTCCAAATTTGGAAAATATGTCTGTCAATATATGGTATATGGTTAAACGTTACCATGATAACAGCAAGTTATTTCTCTCATTTCAACATAATAATCCATAATTTAAATTGGCCAGACAGTCATGTGTTGTCTTTGGAAGATCATCTCAGAAAATTACGCAAGTCAGTTTTGTGAGATCTTTTCTACTATTTGGATTACCCTGATGACTACAGAAAGCAGTTCATAAATGCTTGATCGACTAAGTATTGTTTTTTAAGACGGATTCCGCTCAACGTTCGAGCAATAAGTGTAAAAATTAATTACTAAAAAAACTAACTCATTGCACGGTAATAGTTTGAATACTATTTGAAACATATCACTTTAATTCACTTTTCCTAGTGATCCCGCAATTAAATTCTCAAGCATTCTCGAGAAATTAATGTCGAACCTCGTAAAAAATGATAAAAACGCACGCCATTTTGTTTTGAACTGACACGAAGCGTCTTTTTAATTAAAATATGTAATGACTTCTCTCGCGGGGTCAGCTTGGGGGCTAATTTATCGATAATTTATTCTTAACTGTATTCAAAATGTTACCGTGCTATAAGTATTTTTTTAGTAACTTAATTTTTTTGGCACTTTTTGATCGAACGTCCAGCGGAAATCGTCTTAATCATTCCCCAAAATCCGTCAATATTTAAACGTTTGATTGTGATGATGTATTCTTACATAATCCCAAAAGCGTGGTACTTATTTTTTTTCGGAAATGTAATTTTGAGGATTGGCGATTTTCAGTTTGTGTTTTGTATTTTTTTTGATTGGGCAATTTAAGACTGGCTTTTCTTGCTGAGAATTATGTTTTGCGACTTTCATACTGTTGTTTTTCTATGCATGCAATCGAAATACAGGTAAATGCCATGCAAACACAAAACACGTTAACCAGTCGTGCTGTGGCTGATTGCTCTGGTAATAGATAAAATAATTTACCATTCTGTTTATTTCTTCCAGAAAATGTACGGATGATGAAACCCGTTAAATTACCGTGAAAAGCTTTTGATGCCTCATCTTAAATCTTGCGCATCGGTATAGTCCATGATTTTATTAGTTACGAAGGCTTTAGCCTGGGTTCAGACATCTTCTATTTACTTGCTTCACGCGGTCACTTTCCGCGTGAAGCAAGGAAATAGAAGACGTCTGGCACGCAAGCTACGAAGGCTTGTGTATAAGTTTCACTTGTTACCACCTACCTATCTATTACATGTGTAAACAGGCGTACTGTGACATGACAAATGATGGCAAAGGTTGGACCCTTATCGCCCGATTTTAAAAACAGTGACATCAAAAACTGGATGCGCGACGACGGACTCTGGTGGTATGACCAGATAGTTTCCGTGGGAGATGCAACTACGTGACTACTGACATGATATCAACCCGTTTGGTTGGTCAGCGCTGTAGAGATTAATATCACGCGCAGTAATTACTCCAGCGCACTCCTTTGTCAGTTACACCACGGCTAACTGTTTGGCTGGACAAACATTCCGATGTAAAATAACCAGTCATGACGACTGTTCAGACATCCAAAGCGCCAACAAGATCGGCTTCTGATGTGACTGAGATAGTGGTGTTGGATCAGTAATGATGATTGGTGGAGGAGGAAATGTTTGTTCACGTGCTGATCACGGGATTGTAATAGCAGAAACTGACGAAGCTACTTTTATTGACAAAGCTACACACGAAACTGAATATTATTTAGGATATGATGCCTAAAACATCAAGCAGCCCATCCCAGTTCTACTCGTTAAATCCGTGGGTCCGCCTGAATGCAGTTAGTCTAAGCTTCACCTTTCAGAAAGTTAATTTGAAGATGATACCAGCGCTTTAGTTTTAGGTTTAAGTTTTAAGATTTTAAGACTAAATGGTTTAGTTTTAATTTGTTTCTTGTGCAATGGCAATTTGAACAACTAGAAGCTGATTTACTTTTAGGGTAATGTTTTTCTTTTAAACTAGGATCGGCAACCGATCAACATATCAGCGCTTATTAATACATTGTAACGTGTAGTCAGGCAATGAGAACAAAGAGAATCATCACTCATGAGTGCTTTATTGCCTTGATGTAACACCGAACATCTCGAATTTCCTTAAAATACTCCGCTGCACGTCGTATTTTCAACTCTCTTCTCGGTGTTTGGAAATCGGATGATACGCGCTCTCTTGTTCTTGATAATTAGATCACAACAGGAAAAGAACTACCCTTACACTTTCGGAACGTTTCAGTTTCAGTTTCCTTATAAGTGGAAATGCTGGGTGCCCCGTTGGCTAAGATAAAGCAATGGATGTTGACATTAGAGACGCATATAAACGATATCTGTGTGACCAATAAAATGGAAGCTATATCGGCCTCGACATCCACGTGGTACTGTTATGTTGGTACTGTTTATGTTGTACCAGTTGTTTCTAACTTTGAAGTATATGGATGAAACCTTAGTGTGTACATTCACGTGGCGCTGTTATGCTTTGGTTTTGCATTGATTTTTGTATTGTATTTTGTATTTTAAACTTTAGCACTCTGAGGGTTACAGTTTGACACAACCGTAATGAATTCGAGTTAGCATATGTTTCCAATTTTCAGATTGCGAGACAGTAATGTTCACTCAGATTAAACTTTCAAATGCTGGTAGAAGCAGCAAGCACTATTTAGAGTATAAAATATTATTATAGAACACGTTTTGTTTTCAGCCTGGGATAAAAGTGAGGACATGATAAAAGTTCAACTAATCGAGTAGAAACTTTCCAAAACAACTTTACATTGTGTGATATGCAACATAAACATATTAGTTTGACCTATTTGGAGGATTTTTATCTCGGGTATAAACAATATTGTGATTGAACAGCCGCCAATCTCGGTTACTCGGAAAAAGGATTATGAGTACCCCGAAACACCATGACCTCCCACAAGATCAGCGTTACAGCGTTTCACTGACAGATGTGTAAGAATGATTCAAGGTTCGTCTCTTAGCAATTATTGTTTCCAGTTTTTTTTTTCAGACTAGCTTGTGTCACTTTTTTCTACCCAGCTTAACCCCGTCCAGTTCGTAGTTTGTTCAAAAAAAAACCACAGACAGGCGTTTCGTCTAGGCGCATTTCCTCCCTTTACTGAACTTTGGTTAGATAAACAATATAGGAGGCATAAAATCAATGATTTGAATTTACGAATGTCCGAAATGCACTATGAATCGGTTTTTCACTGGAGTGGTTTTATTGCCACGCGTTTATGCCACGTGCACGCACAAAGGCGTCTGCAGCGGCGTTTATGGCACGTGCACGCGGACAAAGGCGTCTTGCACTGAGTATGAATATCTTATGACTTGAAATGATAGATCTTAGTAAATATGACAAAGTTCAAACATTAAATGCGTTTTTGACATAACGTTTAGTCACGTTCCCAATTGATTTGTCGTTCTATAGTCTATCTAGCTTTAGGGAGCTTAAGCAACGACGACGCTGAGGACAACGTTTGTTAAAAAAAAATTATATTTTACCTACGAATGTCGCAATAGCGATATTTCTCGTTACGTCACCTATTGTTATTAATGTGCCAACCAGAGAACTATTGGCTGTTGAAACAAAGAGTTATTTTGTTTAATGGTTGGCAAATTTGAATGACAAAACAAATTTGACGTAATGTCGATAAACAGTGAACACTCCTATTAGCTAGATACTAGTGTGTTGATCGGTTTAAGAACTTGCTCCAACAGAATATGTAGAGACAACGTTCAATTCCGAATATAAATATGAAACATTCGCCGTCGCGGTTCACTTTCTCCAAAATACGCAGCATTTGGTCATTTCACGTTGTTGATTTGCAGAGGACGGTTAAGATATTTACAGATAATTATAACGCACGCGCAGAGCTATTGTACTGCTCATTAAACATTTTGTTTAGCGACGTACTCATTGCCGTTGTCGTTGTCGTTGCCGTCGTGGATTTCTTATCCCTTTTATATCTTTTACCAAACGTCTTTTAAATTCATTTTTTTTTTCGGCGAAAATATTTTTGAAATATAACTTCTACTCTTGCACCCAAAATAACAATCTGAAATAAATGGTGAGTATATGACAATAGGAAGATAC
>MU825911.1:74994-84994 GCA_029204205.1 Desmophyllum pertusum
TTTAAACGCTGCGTTTAAGCAAATAACTAATAGAAACATTTCAGTTTCGTAATTCAACCATAGTGTGTAAGCGCGAAAACAAAAGATTGTGCACGGTGGTGGAAAAAAACATAAATATTGGCATCTTTGTTTGTTCCTTTGAATTTCTCTCTATTAAACTATGGGTTGACTTAAAAGTATCATTCGTTAACAATAGATGGCATCTGTTAGTTATCAAAAGTAACAATAGACCTATACCAATATTTTGACAAAAGACGTATTAAAACATTAAATAAGACACTCGAATTGAATAAACTGGCGATCAATCATTCTGTCATCGGTCATAATTAAACACCCTAATATGTTTGCATGCCCTTTGTAACTGACGATTTTTGGAGACGTAATGGACCGGATTGGTAATCATCTACCAAAACAATCATGGACATGTCCGCTCTTCTTCTCGTTCATCACTCCCTTGTAGATGGACAAATAATATCACAGCAACTGCCATCAGCTATAAAGTGAAACTGCAGTTTGTTTGTTTTACGGTCGTCTATATATAGTCACCTAAAGCTTGTCATTGATAAAAAAAATTCGAAAATCCTCAAACCTGAATGTAGGTCTAGCGGAACTACTTAGAAAACAATATAATCTAAGGTTAATCAGATTTTTTTTGAGGGGGCTTCGACGATGGTTTGACCACTATTGGAGTTTGGTAAAAAAGCAGGGGAAAAAACTAAAATATTATGGTTTTTTTTAAATATGCAAGTAACCATTTTCATAATATACTCAACAAAATATGCAGCTTCTGATTGATCAATAACGGATGCATAAATAGGAATGCAATACGGAATTGCGATAAACCGGTACCGGACAAGAAGATACGTTTTTGCCGCTTAATGGCATTGAAATAAGCTTTCAAGTTAATGGTTAATTGTTTTCTAAACTATAGTACTGTAATTCATTCAAAAAGTTCACGCTTGGTTTGCCTGCGCGTTCAAATAAAACATGTGAGCACTTTGGAAACTAGTGAAGCATTTCGTGTGTAAGAGTAGCGTGATGGACGCAGCAAAAATTTGTTGAGAATATTATAATAAAAAATCGTATGAAACTGCTCGTGCAATTAGTGATTTATGGGTCACTCGTGATGTTTTTCGCGTTCATACGATTTCCTATACAAATTATCAAAGCAATACTTCTTATTTTCGACAATAAGGTATTAATTGTCATTCAAGTCAATCAATCATTCATTCATTCATTTTTTCTTTGGTTATTATTATTATTTCAGCGTTTCTCCACTCTTCCAACTATATTGTGACTGCCTAGTCACCAGCTTCCCAAGAGACCGCAGGATGCCATGGCCGTGTGGGTAGAGGACTTACGCGAGGATAATTTTAAAATTTGTCTTCGAGAAGCCAAGATTTTCGATGGACCACACAGAAACATAAAGATAGTAAGTGGATTTTTGATTTTGTTTTCCTTTAAGATAAACCAGAGCCATGCATACTTCCCTAAACCATATTATTCTATTTCTCACCACTCGTCAATTATGAGGTCATATCACGCCAAAATGACGTCATACATTGCAAAACATTTCCGACATCTTGGATCTTTTTTTCAAAAATGTCAGAAAATCTACTCTGCAGAAAAACTCAATGTCTTGTCAAAAAGTGGCAGTCATTTTAACGTCACGTAACCAAACAATTGGCGTACCAAACATTTCGCTGTTAACTTTAAGGAAAGGTCACGAAGTATGGCCATTATCAGCGAGCGCACTTTGTGTCCTACAGGAAGAATAGGATTAATATGTACTTTAATGCCAACAGCATATCTGCATGTTGCAATTGCTACTTAAAAATAATCGTCGTATTTTCTAACGGCGTGATTAAATATATTTGATCAAGGACGAAACAATATTTATCGTCGATGATTTTTTCCCCCCCAGAACTGGATGGCATTTACAAATCTGAGGGTTGACAACTTCACCATAACCGACAGTCTCTCGTTTACCAACATAAACTCGCCATCTTATCAAGATAACTACGCTTTCTGTCAGGTAAGTGTAAAATGGACATCATCATCCTATTGGTGGTTTTCATCACAATTACAAATTAAAAACTGTTTGCTCTTCATAAACAAAATCAAATTAGCAGGTAAAAGAACGGGCAGAAATAAATCTTTTGTCCAAAATGTATAGCTTTTTGGCGTTTTTCATAACCGAGTTATTGCCAAACTAATTTGTCAGAAAATTACCGTATTTAGTATGCAGCCGCCATCCTGGTGCCCCTTCTCTGGGGGCACCAACATGGCCGCCATAAAATTGCACAAGGAAGTAGAAGTATATTCTACCGTCAAGATCATTTGCTTTCACTTCACATTAGTTTAAAACATCACTTCTAAATTATTATCACGTCTGAAAATTTAAAAATGATATAAAAATATCCGTTTTTTTGTGACAGTCAGAACACGTTCATCCGGGATATAAACAAATTTTAAATAGCTATATTTCTAAACAAGATCACTGGATCGATACCAAACTTGCATAGAGATTAATGATTTCCATGTCTAGAAGATATAAAAAGAAGAGCTTTGTAGGATTAACAGTTTAGTTTAGATTTTAGAACTTTGATGACGTCAGATGAAAACTAGAGAATTAGCGTTTCAAAGATCTAGATAGATAACTACGCTTTCTGTCAGGTAAGTGTAAAATAGCCATCATCATATTAGGGTTTCAAAGGTCATAGTCCTGACAGCAACAGGAGCTGTGCATATCGTAGTTTGATAGATATTTTAGCTTTCTGATCTATCTCTATCGAGATATCACAAACTAAAGTATATGTAAGTGTTGGAGGGTTTGAATGTACACATTTTGGTACTACCGAAATTGAAAATTGGATAAAAGAGGACAAGTTTTAATTCAGTGTGTTTTATCTTGATGACTTCCCTACTTCTGCGCATGACGCCCTTTGTCGCAAAGCATACATTCGTAATTAATAAGCTGTTTGACACATAAATAAAGTTTTCTATTCTAACATTCCAGACAATAAACTTCACAGATCCGTTTTTTCGCTCCTCCTGTTGTGGTGGTGACGCCCAAGCACAGTGATAACAATAACAATTCGAATCTATCTGGGTCACGATGTATCGCTGTTACCGCTTGGGTCGAGGTAAGGAACACTTTGTCTTGTCTTTGTCTTTGTTCACATCTGAAGAAATGAAATTAATTAGGTAACCACCTCTACCCTATCCGAAGGCGTTCGGATAGATCACTCAAGATCACTCGCGTTCTTCGCGCGTCTTTTCGCTCCCCCACTATCCGAACGCTGGAACAGGCTGAACTATATCATCACTCAATCAATCTGTTTTGCCCCTGGAGATTATTACTTACAATGGTGTTCTATATTAATGTCTTTCATTTGAACAAGGTTATTATTCAATTACATTGTATCTCTTTTTAACCACAAAAACATATCCCATAATTATATTCGTTACAACATTTTATAAAAAATGATAGAATCTAGAATAAATAATAATTTCCTATTTTTTTGTCTAGCAAACATCTACAAAAGACGCAAAGGTGTGTGTGAGAAGCTACAACAGTAACGCCAACAATAAGGATATCATTACAGTCGATTACATCGTTATTGGAGGTATGTCTGAACTTCTAGATACAACTTCCAGAACTGAACAAAGAATGTAATTCAATTCAATTGTTAAACTGAAGATCCTCTATTACTGTTGGAACAAGTTACCATTAAATTGATGGGAACTAACAATCTAAACATTTCAGTGCATGTTAACGAAAAAACTGGCTACGGTAAATATCTGCCATCAGTTTGGCTTTCAAATTACACGAGCGCCACGTCTTACTTAGATTTTATGACATTTCATGGTTGCCCTTTTGTTACACAACAAAATAGCTATTTTTTTTGACAACAGTCAACCACAATACGTCATGTAGCACAAAATCAGAAATTAGCTGTTAAACTATTTTCAGTTTGTTGCCGAGCGAAACAAGTTCAATGACAAACTTGAGTGATCCGGTAACAAAAACTAATTTTACAATAGAACCGACTAGCTATTACGATCCCAGCAAATACATTAATTTTTTACCTCGAAGCGTGAGTGTCTTGGAAATCAGTGAATAGTTGTTTGGCAGATAACATTGGCCAGTTTACTCAACACAAATTAGTTCCAGAGGACTGATGATTCACATCCTTATTTTGTTGTTGTGTTTAAATACAGACTTGGATCCCTGCATTGATGTGACCTGTCATTATCACTGTCTGTGTAAGGCTTTTGGGCCCCGTGATGCTCGCTGCGTTTCTGTGGACAGCTGCCCATCTTACCAAGAACCCGTATGTTCATCAAATGGCACGTCTTACGACAATGAGTGTCTGTTTAAACAGGAAATGTGTCTCCTGCGACACAACTTCACGGTGCAGCACCCTGGTAGCTGTGAAGGTTAGGGATGTTTCAAGTTGTTTTACACTGTTTATACTGGCGAAAACACACACTCTTAACATCTGTCTGAATGTACAGTACTGTGCGAAAGTAATGCAACCGAACTGGCGCTTTGTCAAAATTTCGGCGAAAGTCCGGAAAGCTTCGAATCACCTCAAAAGTAAAGTTGTAATTACACAGCGAGCAAAGGCTGGTGCCACGCACGTGTGTCATGTTCAACGAACGATGGCAGCGATACATAAACCATTTTCGTTTAAGTTTCCAATTTGGCTAGATATTTAACAAAAAAAAAATAAATAAGAGTGAGTAAGTAAGTAGTAAATAACATAATCCATATCGTAAAACAGGAAACAAAATCACATAATTGCTACTTATTAATGTTTTATGCTGTTATTTTGTTTCAGGATTTCCTTTCCAGCGAGGTCGCCGTCATATGCCACACATTCCATCACTTGGATACTCTCATTGCGAAGTTATTAATCTCAAACCGTACGTGTTCTATCCTGACAAACCCACTGAAGTGCAGATCACTGTCAATCATATCGACAGCAGCGACAAGTCATATGTACATGATGCCGCTGTGGCCTGGGTTGAAAATGTGAATTACGATCGATTCACTGCGTGTGTGATGGCGACAGGCTTTAACGAGCGAAAGTCGAATGCTAACGTGTCAGTTGATTGGATGGCGTATCAAGGGGCTCCAGTGGGTGGCGTCGCTGGGGAAGAAGGGATATCACAATGGTGGACTGGAACGACTTGTAAAGCTGTCAATTTTCCATCGGTTAGTGATTTTTACTAAATGCTGCTCAGTACACTGCCTATAGCTAGCAGTGATCCTGTTAACGCTGAAAAAACACGACCAACAAATAACGACGATGACGACGATGACGACGATGACGAATCGACGATGGCGACGATGACGACGATGACGAATCGACGATGACGACGATGACGACGATGACGATGGCGAATATGACGACGATGTAGCTGCGAAATGTATATCTTCCTATGCAGACTTGATTCTTTTGAATTGGCTAGGTCGCGTTGTACGTTACGGAATGCATGATCATTTCCAGAGATGAGATACGCTGTATAACATTTATTTTACTTTCTCTGCAGGGAAAGTTTTCAGTGATACCTTCAGTATTCGTAACTGCTGCGCACCATCATCCAGGATTGAAGCGTGACGCAGCCAGTGTGTGGATAGAAGACGTCACACAATCCTCATTCAAAGTTTGTTTGAGGGAACTGCAGAATTACGCAGGATCTCACAAAGATGTTCGCGTTGTAAGTGCACATTTTTTTTACTATTGTAAATAGATGTTGGGGTCCTTGAAAACTTTAAAACGATTTATCATTGAATATTTCAGATGATCGTGTCTGACTGGTACATACATTGAGAAGCACTTTCAAGACGCAAGGACCCTATAACCACTTCCCTAACCAGCTGTACGCCTCCTTTTAATTAATCTCCGTACACTCAGAGGTCAACTCCCAGTATTCATTTAAATACTATTTATCAAAACGCATTTTTTTTTAATTCCTTTACTCGTCTTTTTTTAGAAATGGTTGGCGTTTTCGTCCCTCCACAAGCCTCTCTTCTCAGAACATGATTCAGTATATTTTGCTAATGCCCAGCATCCTCCTGCTGATTACAACAATGCTTATTGCAAGGTCAGTATCCTTCAGCTTCCAATGAAAAACTTGTTTTTTTTCCATATGGTGTGGTGAAATAAATAAACTGGGACTTGAAGCTTGACAATTATGGTTCTTTTATTTTCTAACCAAATGTAGAAATTAGCTCACATTCCAATGTCAATTGACGCTGTATAGTTTGTTTGTTGGAAAACAATGATGGTAAATTTTAAGCTTGGTAGAAATACAATGAGAGAGATAGTCTGCGACACCAGCCACGTTGGAAAAGGAATTCCGAGTTCTTCCAACGGGAGTCTAAAGTACAGGAGACGGACGTGAGAGCTAGCCATATGACTACAGGTTGAAATGTACAAGACAACCTTTCCGCATACTACTAGGACGCTGACTGAATAATAACTTTCTTGATTTGTTGTTACTGCATAGTCAATGGGTATTAATTGTTCTCCAATGGAATCATTTATCACAGTAGAACTAAACTTTAGTGAAATCTTTCCTCAGGATGTCCACTTCACCAAGACGTACAACAGCACCCCGAACGTGTTTGTCTCAGCAAACCATTCAACAGGCGGTGGAAACCAGCAACCGGAACACAATGGAATAACTACTTGGGTGGAGGTTAGGACATTTTAAACTCAAAATGTGATCATTCAACACCTCCCTAGTATACGGAGGGAAAGGGACTGTTAGTACAATTATTTTGGCATTTTCACTCCCATTACTCTCTTCATTAACTGTTCGTTAACTTCCCTAGTGTATTAAAATATATCCAGGATAGCACAGTAAACAATTTCGAACACCAGTACTACGTATTTAGCTTTTAATTTATTTTAGTACAGCACTGATTGTGTTTTTATATTGTTGTTTTTTTTAGTACATCAACGAGACCGGTGTCCGAGTTTGTTTAAAGGAATTGTACGAGACAAAGTATGATCCGCTTTCTATATCATACACTGTCTTGTCAGGTAAGCACACATGAATTAAGTATTCTCAATTTCAGCGGGAAGACAAGTATATGTTTTACTAGCGCCCGATTTATTTCAAACGTCAGCCGTTTAATTCTAAGCGATATATTTCAAGAGAAACGAGGACCAAATTTATCAAAAGCGATCACGTGATGGCGGAATGGGATGTAATTAATCGAAAGAGGCTTTACTGGAAATATTAGATTGGGAACACATTCTTACATAAAGGATATATAGAATACTTCATGGAAAGTGCGCGCGTACGGTATTTACGCACGAGTTGGTGATGTGTCAGAAATCGAACGAGTGAGCGCAGCGAACGAGTGAGATTTCTGATACAAACCAACGAGTACAGAGATTTAAAACCCAGTTTAATGACAATTTTTATTCACAAATGCAAGTCGACAAGCAACATTTAAAGCTTATAACAAATTCGCAGCTATATAGGCTTAAAACGCCATTTGGCCAAGTGAAACAAAACGAAAACATGAAATATAAAGTGTAGATTGGAGCCTGACCTTGCTTTGGCTTTTTCCTTGTTACCGCGGCCAGCTTTTTTAGTTCTTTTTGTTTTGACTGTAGATATTTTCGAGTCAACTCAAATAGTATGACACTAGGTCACTAGCTGGGTAAAATTCCTCTCAAAACTTGAACTCGACGCGAGGCTTCTTAAACTTGAGGGTTGGAAATCTTCTCCATCTTTAATACGTCTAACAGAGCGAATAAACTCTGCGAGATATAGTCCAGTTCTTCTGGTGTTCCGTTTTTCAATTATTTCAACAATTTTACGTACCGCTTCCATTTTCTTTTGTGTTCTTGTTCTCCAGACTTTCGACATAATCTTTCACCGAAGAATTGTAGGTAGCAAACCGCCTTTCACTCATGTTTTTAGAGAAATGTAAGCTTAAACTAAACGCTGAAATTCTATAATTTTAACTGGCGAAGAACGTGTGTCGATGTGTGCGAAACGCCGCAAATCAGCCTTGAATGAAACATCAACTTGTTACGGCTCACACGTCAAAAAACATGATACGCGGCTCCTGATTGGACGTATAATTTTTCTCACACGCAAAAAAAGCGATACGCGTCATTTGATTGGCTTACACCAGCTTGCGAACGAAAATTTACTTCGCGGCTCTCCAGTTAGGCTCGATTACCAGCCGCTGTTCGGGAAAATGAGCCCACTCTCCAGTGAGTAAATCTCTGAATGTTCATAATAAATCCCTTTGTAGCATACCTGATAAAACCCAATCTGGTGAGTTATTTCGCCTTCACTTGTTAAAACTCATTATCATAACGTCTTTGGTCATGAAAAGTTTTAATTATTCGTGTGTAAAAATTATTTTCCCTGATGGAGAGTATATACCGCCAGCCGAATCGGATGCAAAACCTTTCTGGCTAAAAAAAATACGTTTACGGCTCAATTTTTTTGCCGTGTATTTTTCGGGGCAGGGGTGGAGTTGTTTTTTGGGGGGTCTGCTTAGGGGTTTGTTGTGCACCATAGTAAAGTCATTTCCGCATTCCTGGCGGACATCCAGGTTCTGCCAGTTCAGCTACATATATGGTTGGCAAAGCCGGTAACTCCACGACACCAGAAACCTTACTTCTCTTGAATCTCTTAACATTTACAGATATATGCCAGCCAGGATGGAGTTACTATGGTGGTTATTGCTACTTGACGAGCCAGGCATGCGCTTCATGGGTAACTGCTGAATCAAATTGTACCATCATGAGTTCGCAACTTGTGACGGTCCACAACCAAGAAGAGAACGTTTACATTCAACACCGCCATAACGGAGAGAGGTCCTGGATAGGACTCAATGATCGAAGTGTGGAAGGTTCTTTTGTTTGGACAAACAAAGAAATAAGTAGTTTTAGATTCTGGGCTCCACAACAACCCAACGACTGGAAAAACGAAGACTGTGTACACACTCTTGGCGCGAAGCATGGATACACATGGAATGACGTGCCATGCAATAACTGCTACAACTTTACTTGTTTTACAGGTAATAAACCTCACGATCGATCGTCATTCGATGATCGACCTATTTTTATTTTTTATTAATAATTTCACAAAGTCCATCAAATATTTCAACGTTTGATTGGGATGCTCTATTCGGACAATCATAGTACAACCGGGGGGGGTGGAGGGGGGGGGGGTTGCCGTATAAAAGTGATGGGGTGGTCATTGGAAATGTTGAACGCAGCCACTATAATGTACCAGAATCTCGTTTTTTGGATGCGGTTTGAATAGCAGTTATTACAGATTTCAGCTGTTTGACATGCAGACGAGGCGAAAGTATTGTTAGCCGTTTGGCATGCAAACGAGGCGAAATGGCCAATCGGGCATTGTATTGTCCCATTAGCATCATTTGTAGGCTCGATTACCAGCAGCTGTTCGGGAAAATGAGCCAGAACGAAGACCGGACTCGAGAGAGCGGCGGACATCGAGCCTAACTCGTTTGCATACTTTTTTAAAAACAAAAGAATATTCGTCTGCGGGCTCAACTGTAATAACTGCTATTCATTTTCACCCCTTTGAGGTACCGATTCTAAAACAAAACTTGTTCGCTGTGTCATATGTCTCCCCTAAAAGGTATCGGAATAACTTAAATTTAAATTTAAACGAGTTTCAACCCCTGAAAGTTACGACATCACCCCCGTCACTTTTATATGGGAGATCCCCATGGAATCTAAACAAGCATACTGGATTGACATTAGTGAGAAATTAATACGTATTCCTTTCGATACTTTTGAGTTTTCTTTGCCATTGGCTGGGAATTAAATGTCTTCTTAATGAAAAAATGATAAAAATAATATACTACAAATGATTTATTTACCATTTTGTTTATTCATTGCAGACTTGGACGAGTGCAATACCAACTCCCATGGCTGTCACGGAAATGCAGATTGTCAAAATACCGTGGGCTCATACAAGT
>MU825911.1:89994-201932 GCA_029204205.1 Desmophyllum pertusum
AGTCTTAAATCAATTAACCATTTCATTCAACTGTCCTTATATAATCAAGGTTTACTGTAATGTTATACGGTACAGTGGAACCCCGATACAACGAAGTGCCAAGGGACTGGGGAAATGTGTTCGTTACAACGGGTTTTTATTTATTTTCTTTCAACAGCTCCTTTTAAGGGGCTGTTTTAAAATGTGCAGCCTTTTACAACGGAATGGAGTATTAAAGGATTTGCATCTCTGTTGATCTGCACTGTTTCACTTGGCGAAACTAAATAAATAATAATAAATTAAATTATACCGGGAGCTTCGTTATAAAGGACCGGTTCGTTATATCAGGGTTCCACTGTATGTTGTTATGTTTTCAATATTTTTCAATTTATTGTTTCTATAGGAACGTCTAATTTTTGAGCTGAGGTTGAGCCAGGACTGAACGTTCTTATTTTTTGGACGTTCTACAAATTTCATAATTGCAATGCATGCATGATTTGTTATTTTGAATGGGAAAGAATTGCACATTTCGCTAAGGCAAAGTATTAAAAAACAATCCTATAACATTGTAATTTCAGTTTGCTTTCGACGAGAAAATTGTGCTAAACGTTCAGCCGCACCTTTATCAAATATAATGACACTAAGTAACTATTTCGCTTATGAATTGTTTGTTAATTTTTTTTCCCATTACACACGATAGTGTGTTTCGACCGATTTCCAAACACCTCGAATGTTGTCAAAAAACACTCCGCTACGCGACGTATTTCAACTTTTTTCACGGTGTTTGGAAATTGGATGAAACACTGTCACGTGTGTTGGATATATTTGGATCACAACAGGCATATTACAGATTAAAATAAATATATGAACATCACTAAGAATGGTTGATAATTGCTGAGCTTCGACCTGAAACGGTTATTAAATAAACTATAATCCGCATCACATGATTGGGATACCCCCCCCCCCCCCCCCTCCCTCCTTTCAATGTTTATAATCAAAGGCCTGGCACATTGGTTATCTCGTGTATCAGAGTTCTTCATCTTGTATTTTACTTTTTCCAGGTCCTAGAATTTATCAGCCGCTTTGTTGTTAAGTAGAATAAGTTGTAATAGAAAAAGAAGAATTAAAAATAATGAAAATACAAGCATATTTGTTATATCTTGCAATTACATGTGGTAGTTACCGTAGAATACCGAATTAGTATCGAGGGTAGTTAGCAGCTTCTCAGATCGCAACTCGCTACTAACAGGGGGGTTGCTACTTTCGAACAGTGGTCACTATCGAATTTATCTTTCAAAAACCGTAAACTAACGCTGATACTATACAGTTTAATAAGGGGTTTTGGATGGGCTTATAAACGGGAGGGGGGGGCTTATATGGGGGGGGGGGGGGGGTATAAGCGGGATAAAGAAAATGTTTCAGAATAAGCTGATAAGAAACAAGTTGATGCAGCAATAAACAAATTAATTTCGAGTGCCGAGAACATTAAACGTAACGCAAAATGAAACGGAAGAAATAAAATCAATATGGTTTTGGCCACCATTTTTTTCTGGATTCCGATGACAAGCAATTTCCGTATAACTTGAATTATGAAAATTACGAATTGTAAACTTATAATGGCAAAATATGTTACTAGCACAATTTAAGGAATATAGTTTGGCTAGAAAGGGTTGTTTGGAAATATTTCCCTAGGATCGTACTTGGAAAGGTGACAGTCGATCCACGCAAAAATTTAAATTACAGTCAAAATGCGACTGCACTGTAGCTTTGCAATACAGCTCCATTCGCTACTTTTTCAGAATGATTAGTTTTTTTCTGAAATTATATATGATCGGATTATAATACAAACACTGTAATTTCCGACGTACCTCACTGTGATGCTTAGAATTCCCTTCGCCAAAAAAAACGGTCTATATGTTCCTGTACTCATTTAATTTATTGCTATTTTTGCGTGTTAAGAGGCGGTCCGCGTAAGACCGGATAAGGCAAATTTCGGCCCTTCACCGATTTGTTTAATATTTTCAGCGAAAGTTAGCCATTATATCTCATCAACAAATATCACATTTATTTGGATCAATTCCTTCTTTTTCATTTTTTGCGAGGCCATTTTCAACATAACCTCAAAATTATGCAAATTAGCTTTGCGGACTCTACAATTTAGCTATAAATGTCGGGCGCTACCAAAGCCCAATTTATTATCTAAACCAGCTGAATATTTTATATATTCAAGTTTCATCTTTCTTCAACAGTGTAAAGGTTTAATAATTGTATTTTATAAAATTTTGATTGAGTTATGAATTTTCTAAGATACCTTCTCTCGAACTCCGGAATTTGCGAAACGTGACATACCTATAGTTGAAAATTATTTTCTCTTATGTGGGACCTGACCTAGAGTCAAATCTGTTATAACTCAAAAGTACTAACACCAATCTAATAAATTATAGAATAAAATTTGTGGGCACTTAAAGCTGCGCGCCGTACAGAGCTCTGCGAATTTCCCAATTATTCGCCATTTTGATCGAAACCAAAGATAAAGCGGTCCGAACGATAGACCAATTTCTCAGCCGAAAACGCTTGGAGATACAATAA
Organism: Desmophyllum pertusum; assembly: GCA_029204205.1. Taxonomy (NCBI): domain Eukaryota; kingdom Metazoa; phylum Cnidaria; class Anthozoa; order Scleractinia; family Caryophylliidae; genus Desmophyllum; species Desmophyllum pertusum. Next base: position 92,563 of record MU825911.1, read on the forward strand.
TAACCGCTAAACGGCAGACCTATGCCTTGCAAATAAATATTATTCGTCGTTTTAGCTGTTGTTTCGGGAAAAATCGGGATATTTTCAAAAGTAAACAGCGATAAATATTTCCTTTCAATTGATATATGCAAATTAGCTGCATATTAAATTTCGTGTTGCGATGGGATTTCTTTATCTATTCCACAAAACATTTTCCGTAAGAACTTTCACAAGACAAATAATATTGTTTCTTAGTTGCGGAAAATGTATTTCAACCCTATACTTGTGAAAGCTTTTCTTTAAGTCTGTGAGCTATTTTGATTTCTCACGACGTGCTAACGCAGTGTTTATTGTTTTGCACGACACACTTGTTCATTTCAAATCATTATAATTCAATTAAAGTGTTCAAATTCTTATACGAATGACATCAGTTGTTCAGTCAGGTCTTTTTCCTGTCCCTGCCACGACAGAATTGTTTCTTACCTGGGGAAAAAAATTGTTTCAGCCATTATGTGAAAGTTTTTTGAAAACTTTGTGAGCTATTTTCATTTTCCACGATGCGGCAAGGCAGTGTTTGTTTTGCAATTTTACTTAAATTAAATTACCGTAAAAGCTCTATTTAGCCCCACCCCCCCTTTGGAAGTTTAATAGAGGGGGGCTTAATAGAGCTTTTACGGTAAATGAGAAATGTGCGTCAGGTTGTATATTTTGTCAGAACCCTCTCAGCCTATCGCGAGAACGTCCGTATATATTGCGCAAAATGTCTGATATTCCCTACAGTTGTTCTCTGCACGAAATAGTACAGACTCCATGTGGCTCTAGTAGGGACGAGGAGAATCCTGTTTCGCTCTCCGAGTGCACTGCAACTCGGATATTTCGGCGCATTTGGCGAGCTGCCATTTATCGAAATTCGGTGATGTTACCGAAGCCGAGCTAATCTTGGCCAGAGCGGGTATTCGCGGTTTGTCAGCGACCCAAAACAAAACAAATCATGCGCCATGAAGTGCAATTTAAATCAAGAGATAGGAAAAAAGACCTGATTGAACAACTGATGTCATTCATACAAGAATGTGAATGCTTTAATTGAACTATAATCAGCTGTAGAATGGTATGAAATGAACAACTGAATCATTCAAAACAAACACTGCGTTATAAATAGAAATGGCTCATAAACTAAAGGAAAGCTTTCACATAATGGCTAAAATAAATTATTCCCCAGGTAAGAAACAATTCTTTGTCTTGAAAGATACCGGAAAAAGATCTATCTGATCAACTGAAATCATTCGTACAAGAATTTGAATTCATGAATGTGAAATGAACAACTGTGTCCAGCTAGCAAAACAAACAGCTGCCGTAAATCAAAATAGCTCACAATCTGAACAAAACGCTTTCACATAGAGGCTGAAAAAATTGTACTCCACATAAAAATCAATTATTTATCTTGGAAAATATTCTCAAGAGTCTCTCAAGGAAAATGTCACAGTTGTGGAATAGATAAAGAAATCCCATCGCAACACGAAATTTAATATGCAGCTAATTTGCATATATCAATTGAAAGGAAATATTTATCGCTGTTTACTTTTGAAAATATCCCGATTTTTCCCGAAACAACAGCTAAAACGACGAATAATATTTATTTGCAAGGCATAGGTCTGCCGTTTAGCGGTTATTATTGTATCTCCAAGCGTTTTCGGCTGAGAAATTGGTCTATCGTTCGGACCGCTTTATCTTTGGTTTCGATCGAAATGGCGAATAATTGGGAAATTCGCAGAGCTCTGTACGGCACGCAGCTTAAAGTGCCCACATATTTTATTCTATAATTTATTAGATTGGTGTTAGTACTTTTGAGTTATAACAGATTTGACTCTAGGTCAGGTCCCACATAAGAGAAAATAATTTTCAACTATAGGTATGTCACGTTTCGCAAATTCCGGAGTTCGAGAGAAGGTATCTTAGAAAATTCATAACTCAGTCAAACTTTTATAAAATACAATTATTAAACCTTTACACTGTTGAAGAAAGATGAAACTTGAATATATAAAATATTCAGCTGGTTTAGATAATAAATTGGGCTTTGGTAGCGCCCGACATTTATAGCTAAATTGTAGAGTCCGCAAAGCTAATTTGCATAATTTTGAGGTTATGTTGAAAATGGCCTCACAAAAAATGAAAAAGAAGGAATTGATCCAAATAAATGTGATATTTGTTGATGGGATATAATGGTTAACTTTCGCTGAAAATATTAAACAAATCGGTGAAGGGCCGAAATTTGCCTTATCCGATCTTACGCGGACAGCCTCTTAAGCTTGGATTTTCCTTCACCAACGGTCTATTCATTTTATTGCTATTTTTGCAAAGCTTGTCTGAAAATTTGAGTTTCCTGACTATTCTTCTTACGGTTTGATCATGTCAAAGTTAAATCAAAGTATTCGCGTTTTTTTTTTAATTTATTCGCACGTCACAGTAAACTGACAAAATTGCCACCAAACCGCGACATATAAAGAGAAACATCAATATTAGGTACTAGATTATTCTGTGAGAGTTACATTTCGCTAAAGGTTGTTTCTTTTATAGCATTACCTTTGTAGGTATTTTACCAGTCAAGCTGTCCTTTTCATAACTGATTTATTTATGACACTATGAGCGCAGAGCTTATCTGCTATGAGCGATTGAATTTGCTCCATATCACCCAGCGTGTTAAAAATCGCCGAAGAGGGCAATAGTCCTCACCTTGTCCTACTCAAGAAACAAATGAGACCTCTGAAGGAAGTGTTTTAGTTTTAAAGTGAACCTTCATTGAAATACTTAGTAACAGTAACATACCAAGGCTCAATTTCAGACTGATCATTTCTTGATTATTGCTTGAATTTTTGGGTAAGATTTAATAATAAGTTTAATAAATTGAACCTGAAGCACCCCGGTGGGTTGCAACAACCCGGGGTCGAATATTCTTCAATCGAATTTATCCCCACCTACACACCTACCCGCACCTCAACCTTTCCATTATTGACATTGTTTGATTTTTGATCACATTCGGTTTAAATAAATGACACTACATATTGCATATGTAACATCCTGGGCAACCTCGTTCCCAGGGTCTCTCTTCCTCCCGCCGAAAGCAACGGAAAGAGACCCTGGCTCAGGCTGGTCACGTGTCTCCAAGAATCGTGGATATTACAAATAAACGATTCGAGAGAAGGGCAGCTAAGTGTGAAATTTGTCTCTACTGAGTGTTGTAAAAATTCGTTGTAAACACTATGGCGTTTCCAATATGCCACATTTATCGTCTGCAAGTACTGTATGTTAAAATTAAAGCTGTTGAAGGCTGTGCAAATCGGTTGGCGATCTATCCTGCTCAAAGTGAAGAAAGCCAGATTTCTCAGGTGTTTTATCGAAATATTGCCATATGTACAACGAGCATTTATCAAGAGTGCGAAGGCCGGCGAAGGTTCGAAAGGCAGCCGTCGCGTTTCGAATTCAAGACATGAAAGGGGTAAATAAAATCGTTATAGTTTTTATTTATTCGGTTACGATGGTTTGCTCGATTCTTTTTTCTGTTCATTTGACGGTCTCGTGTATTTTGTCGCTACCGGCGGCGTTGAGAATATTATTTAAAAAGTTGACAAAATGAGCCGATCATAACATTGCGATCGCTATGAATCTTCAAGAAAATTAAATCCAACTCCAGGTAAATTACGTACTATTGTTTGTTTCTGTTTGTTTTCATTGCACCCGCCTTATTTTTAAATTGTTCAGAAATGTCAGAAAATCACCAAATTTGATTTCAAAATATCGAAAAGATTTTGGAGGGAACTATTCGTAGAAAGCGATAATCTCATGAAACCTGAAAATTAAGTTGAATATACCAAATTTGGCTAAAACGGCCTGTCAAAACTTGGTTGCCGTGGAAACATCAAGTCACGTGATCAAAAAAGTGACACACCAAAATGATTCCAGATTATTTTTAGGAAAAGTCATAAAGTTTGGTTATGATTGCTTGAATGCTCTTTAACGAGGAGAAACTACTCTCGACGACTCTCAAGAACAATTTGAGCAGGTTCAAATTCGATGAGTGTGCAGAGTCATTGAGAGTGCATGAGAGTTTCAGGCCGAGAGCGAGAGTTTGAACTCTCTCATCCTTGTTTGTCTCATTTCGTTGGGGCTTTAAAAACTCACTAATAGGAATGTTATCCTTTCTAGTTAATTTACCCTACGCATAATTATAATGGTACACGGGTCGTTTAAACATTTAGAGACCGGTCATTATTTATCGTCTTAGGGTGGATTGGAGGATTTTAATAAGAAACCAGCTTATAATATCTGATCCCCCATCATGCAACTGCATGCTATATAACCATACACCAGAGGATGCCATGAAGCCAAGTCAGTTTACAACTGCAACAGAAAATCGAACTCTACAATAGCTTTAATTATTATTCAATAAGAAATGAAGGTGAGATGTTTCATTTCCTGTTTTTGGATAAAAATTTCAAACAATATATAACTGCTAATTCGGGGCAGTCAGAGCTTTAGACTTCGGCTGTACGCCGTTCGTTGTTTAAAAGCATCTAGCCTGTTTAGACTTTAGGTGGTTTTATTTTAACCTTTGGACCCTATAAATATCGAGATTCATCGGTAACTTGTTAATACGAAAATACAAATAAAAACAATAAACTTTGTAACTTTGAGCCGGAGCCTAAAACTGAAACTTCCTTTTCTGAATCGATTAATTGATTGTGTGGGATTTTGAATTATAATATACATTATATATTATCTGTATGTACGGGGGAGGTGGGGGGGGGGGGGGGGGTAATGTTCGGATACGTTAGCTGAACTTTCAAACTTCAGAACATTTTAGGGATTCAAATCTTGACCCGAATTTATGAGCTGCTTTTGCTTTTCCGAAAATCCTAGTTGACCTGTTTGTTGTACCCAAAACGACATTTTTATCTCTCCAAAAACAAAAGGCATTCATTTTCCCATATTTAGAAAGTTTCAGATGGCATTTCCCCAGGCGTTTATAGGCCTTCCGAACCGGCAGATATTCCACCGAAATTTAAAAACGATCTGTTTGGTGCTCCTGACTTTTATCCGGCTTCTCTCAGTCATGCTCTCCAAACTTTCCGCGTGCATCATAACGCGATAAAAAAATCGGCAACTAACAAGTGCTTTCTAAAAGTTTGCGATGTAAAAATAACTGATAGCTAGGGTTAAAATGTCTAGCTTCCTGGAACTTAAAAGCGGTGTCATCCGAATGTTTGCTAATTTCGCTATTAAACGCTCAAAAACATACCTAAACTTAAAAGAATGCAACACTAAACGCCACATCCACAAACAAAATTATGGTACCTTTTCAAAATTTTTGACGATCATCTCCCACACTTTCATCGGGAGATTAACTATTGAACATGGTATGAAAAATGATGGAATTACATTATGGGCAAATCAGTTGCAAACGTGAGACTTTACAAGTTTGGTTCGTATTATACGGGTTTGAAATTTTGATGAAAAACATCTTGGTTGCGGAAACAATGAAGTGCAATCATAAAGTTTTCATGATTCCATAAATTGAGGAAGAAAATAACTGCAGACAAGTGTTCCTAATCTTACGAACGCCAATCGACATTTCGATCTCTAAATCCGTTTTTCTACATTTCTTGGAATATTACTGCTTCGTGGCTGATTATTTATCGCCAAAAAAATAATACGAATGATGCAAGTTAACTAATCATGTCATCCTCAATAAATGGAATGTTTTCTAAAAAAGATCCTTTGTATTAAAATCTTTATCGAGACAAACTTTTCGCAGCGATATGTTATTATTACCTTTTCGTTTTGAGCTTAGATTGTGTTAAAAAATAAAGCTTCTCATAAACGGAAGACTGTTGGATGACACAAGCCAAACTGAAGCTGATATAGTTAACTGAATACTTCCTCTTTATTTAAATTTTGCGGTTTTGAAATTTTCAACATAAAAATTATCCATCAAGTCAATTATGGTTTTCATGCAGGACAGATTAGTGAACGATTTTCAAAGGGTTTGCACATTGAGAAAAGATACATTGATTATATATTATATATTTATTATTAGGCTGGGTGATGTTAATCTCGTATGCGAGTTTCAATTTACTCGTTCTTATTTGAAAAGGCAAATGCTGCTAATGGAAATTATATTGATGACATTATGGCCCATTTAGCTAAGTAGTGACGCGACAATTTATTTTTAAATGGTCGGGACATCTGTTTCTCAAAACCCTAATGGAATATTAAAACACTATTATATTCAATTCCGAAATAATATGGATATGCTAAAGCGAAAACAACCTGCTCCTGAGCTTGTTATTGACATTTGTAAAATATGCACTTGCAGGCTTAAGAGTTCTACGACGTACTGTCAGGTCTTGAATACAACGTAAGAGGCCTCCACCTAAGACAAGAGAAAAGTAAGATGTCGATAGGAACGAATTGCTGTCCCATTTTATTCGGTTATCGCGATTTCGTAAAGACCAACCCTCGCACATGTACACGTATATCTGTAAAGTCTCCTTCCGGACAAAAATAACTTCAATCGAACTCCCACGAGGTGAAGAGTTCCCCTGTGAACAGGATAAAAAACTGAAATTAAATTTCGCTTTTCTTGATTTTCGACAACGAAACGCTTAAAATTTATTTTCAAGCCCAAATAATTCTAAAAAAGCACGGCTGATTATTTGCAACCAAAGAGGAAAATTTAAACTCACACTGAATTACCAAATCAATAGGTTATGGATATCTAGTTCTAACATCAGGAGCACCCAAAGGAGGTGTTCCACAAAAAGGTGTTCCGCAAAAAAGATGTTCCGCAAAAAGGTGTTCTGCAAGGGTTTGCTTTCTGGCTGTGAAAAAGGTATTACCTGTCTGATTGGGAACTTTTCCTGCTAGGGATGGAGGAAATTACTATATTTATAAGTCAAAAACCGCGAAAAATGTTTCGAAAAGGGTGAAAATGTTGGTTTTCGCCTGCTGGCTGTGAAATTTTGACAGGGACTCAGCTGGGAAATGGAACTAAGCCATTTTTCCCCTGGGAGTGCGGAACATATATACATTTTCCAGCAACTATATATTTTTTTTTACAAATGCTTATTTGTTGGTTACTTCGTGGCCATTATGATCTCTGATCAATTCTGACAAATTGGCTCCTTGGATGCCTTATAACTTGGGCAAATTCAAATTCACATGGAGTGTTACAAAACCCGAACCAAATTTCCCGATAATTAATACTCACAAAAGAAAGGTTAATACTGATTCTGAATATTTTAATTTCAGGTATTCTGTTGCTATTGAGCTGTACCAGAATGGCCGTTAAACTTCTCTCTTACATCACAATTCTACTTGGCTTGTGTCAGATGTTCCATGAAGCAGCTACCCAGCATTGTAGCGGTAGGGAGGATTCCATCTCTGACATGATGCTACGGGGACACATCTATAAGAAGATCACAGGAGCACCACTCGGTGATGTATGCTTGCGAGAGTGTTATCGTGACGACCGATGCCAAAGTTTTAATTATGTCATTTGGCAAGATGTGTGTGAATTGAACAATCGCACCAAGGAAGCCAGACCTGAAGATTTCGTTCCCAACTCTGACAGATATTATTTTAAACGAGACTGTGGTAGAGGTGAGTTTATATAACAGATAAGCAGCATAGCAAACTGCAGTCGAAGCTCTCTGAGCGGACACTCGTAAGCGGACGGCCGCCTTGACAAAGCCCCATTTGAACTCACTTTTTTTTAAATTATGCTACTTCTGTCCAAACGTTTAGAAAAAAAATGGTACAATACAATATGTGCCTTTTGTTTCAAAAAATGACAAACAAGACTTAAGCTTATTGTTATTTGTATCATTGTCCAGCAATTACTATTTGGCCTTCCTTTTATTCACAACACAAAATTGGAAAATGTCTTACAAGGTAACTGCCGCCATCTTGCTTTGACTTCTGACATCTGAGAACTGGAAACGAGCCTAGCGAAACTTCAGAACTTTTGACTCGTGAAAATTAGTCAAAGTAACGAATTATGTTTTGAGGAACAGGCTTTGAAACATAAATCAGAAAGAAAAATATAACATTTGGCTGATAATGTGCTTTCAACTGACTAAAATATGCCCGATTATGCTAGCAGTGCTACTTCGTCAAAAATTGCCAAAAATGCTCGTTTTGCAAAATTATGCCAAAAATTAAAGTGCTAGCAAAATCGGTAAAAGCCTACTCTAGCTCATACAAACTCTGTTTTTACACATTCCCGTAAGCGGCCAGCTCAATTTGCGGACACGTACTTTTTCGGCTTCCCGAAGGTGTCCGCTTACAGGAGCTTCGACTGAATCTCGAAAAGAGACTAATAGGGATGTTTGATTTCCAGTTCCTCTCGGTTCCATTCCTAAGCTGCCCGCTGAAACGTGTAAAGAGATCAAGGCGAGTGAAGGACGACAAGCGGTCAGCGGAAAATATTGGTTTGATTCTATTATACCTGGGAAGACTGTACTCGCTCGCTGTAACATGAGGAAAGAAGGTAGCTTATAAATGTATTACTGTTTTTTGATATCATCCGGCTTAGTATCTGATAAAGTAAAGAGTTGTTAGTTGTGTTATCAATTTGTAAAACAATTATCCTGCTCAATCTTGCGGGATATCGCCTGAACTTAGCCAACTCGGCCTACGGCCTCGTCAGCTAAGTATCAGGCGATATTCCACGCGATTCAGTCGTAGTCTAATTGTTAAATATTCGTCTAATTTGACAGTTATCAGGCTACTCTATGAGCAGATGTTATCTTATTTAATGATATATTTATTATGCTCCCATATTAATTGTGTATTAATCGAGGTTTCCTTTATTTTCCCACAGACGTTGACGAGTGCAGTGCTTTCTGTATCAGTTTGTGACGTCAATGCCAACTGTCAAAATACTCGAGGCTCTTATCTTTGTACTTGTAAAGCCGGATTTACTGGAGATGGAAAAACTTGCAGCGGTGAGATAATTGTAGAATAATAAAAGTTCAGTATATAATTTTTAAAGGGTGAAAATAACAATATTGCTGCGCATTGTGGTTAGACGAGGACACCTTATACTTGGCCGAGTTGGCTAAAATCAGACGATATTCTGAAAGTTTAAGCAGGATAATTGCTTTATTATTCAACAAATTGTCAACGAGTCGCAAAATAAAAGCATCGAAATGTCTTAACGGTCCCAAAAACTTATCAGCGCTTTTATATGGTTCTTATTCCCTGCTAGCAGTCTCCTTTTCCGTTATTTTGAGGCGTTAACTGAAAGGACTAGACTCTGCTCTGACTTGAAACGATTCCTATTGCGCATTCGTTTCGAGTCAGAGCAGAGTCTCCTTTCAGTTTACGCCTCAAAATAACGGAAAAGGAGACTCTGTTAGCAGGGAAATGTACGTAATGCCAATTTTCAGAATAACGACGGATCTTATGTTTGTACTTGTGCACCCGGATTTACTGGAAAATGGTAAAACCTGCACTGGTAAGAGTACACTAGAGTATATTAGTAGAAATCTATTCACTATCTATAACGAATGCTGTAATCTGATTGGCTATCTGCTCACTATCTATTATGTGATAGATGTGAGAGTAGCGAAAAATGTCTCGACTTCTGGTAGTTTTAGGCTTCAAAATGACTACTTTTTCACGGGTTTGTAAAGAAAATATAAGCGCCATACTACAGAATTTACAGTTGTATCTGAATCTGAGTTAACAAACGAACACACGCCAACCATGCCGAGTTGTTTCAGTCAAACCAGTCACCGTTTTCGACGACTGGAAAACTCCCATCGACGGTGATTGAACGTTCTTTCTAATTATAGGTCGCTTCAAAAATAATTAAAGGATTTTGAGTTTCGTACGACTTGAAAACTTTTAAAAGTGTTGCTGTTGTTGTAATGAAGATTTTGCATTTCTTTTTCAGATGTCGATGAGTGCAGTGCTTCTGTATCAGTTTGTGACATCAATGCCAATTGTCAGAATACCCGCGGCTCGTATCGTTGTTCCTGCAAACCTGGATTTACGGGAGATGGAAAAACTTGCAGCGGTGAGATAATAGTATAATAATAAAAGTTCAGTATATAATTTTTAAAGGGTGAAAATAACAATAAAGCATTCAAACATGTTTATTTTAGTGACAATCACAAATCAATTATGATATCATATCACGCCAAAATAACGTCATACTTTAAAAATGTCCGCCATCTTGGATCCGCCATCTTGGATTTTTCAATTGTTCAGAAATGTCAGAAAATCACCAAATTTGACTTGAAAACATCGAAAACAATATAAGGATGCAAAAATTGCAAAGATTTTAGAGGAAACTATTCGTAGAAAGCGGAAATCTCATGAAAACTGAACGTTAACATTAAGCTGAAAATACCAAATTTGGCTAAAACGGCCTGTCAAAACTTGGTTGCCATGGGAACATCAAGTCACGTGATCAAAAAATTGACATACCAAAATGTTTCCAGATAATTTTTAGGAAAAGTCATAAAGTTTCGCCACGATTGCTTGAATGCCCCCCCCCTTTCCCCCCCCCCCCCCCCCCCCACCCCCAGGCAGAATTAGGGTTAAACTATCGAATAAGGTGTATTTATCGTTCTTTTTATTTGTTCCAGACTCGGACGAGTGCAATACCAACTCTCATGGGTGTCACGGCAATGCAGTTTGTCAAAATACCGTGGGCTCATACAAGTGTACGTGTAAAGCTGGGTATGTTGGAGACGGGAAAAAATGCAATGGTAAGAACTCAAAACATCACATTAACTTAAGAGTGGTTGTCGTGATCGAAAAAAAAGAACGTCAAAAATGATGTTTTTAGAAACGAAACTAGCGCAAGCAATATCGAGGCGAAGGCCGATATATGAAAAAGCTCTTGAAACTAGAATTCAAAATAAAACAAACAATCACGTGATTACCCATCCCATCATTACTGTGTTGACGTCCATCTGTCTAGAAAGACATTGTATGTAGAGTTGAGCCTTGATCAGTCTGTTGTGGAGCTACATCGCCTGCTGTGGATGAACAGCCCAATCACCGAAAAACCGCTCTATTTATTTGTTACAGATTTGGACGAGTGCAATACCAACTCCCATGGCTGTCACGGAAATGCAGATTGTCAAAATACCGTGGGCTCATACAAATGTACATGTAAAGCTGGGTATACAGGAGACGGGAAAAATTGCTATCGTAGTGGTAAGAATTCAACATTAAGGAAACATTACAAATAACTTTCAAGGGGTAATGGTTACCTCAAAAAATACTATAAACTAAATTCGAAGCGACGGAGCCCAATACGGAATATATTTTCTCCCAACTAGCCGTCATTATAAAGCCGTAATGTCGTCTCAAAATCGAATTTAGTTTTGTATCGCGATTCAAACATTTTTGGACAAATTAAAAGGAAAATTAAGATCAGTTGTTGTTGATTGAAATATAAATTCCCACTATATGCGACGTAATGTACACGAATACTTGAACGCGAAAGCATTTTATCGTCTCGAAGAAAGTCGGTCTTTTTTCGCCGGTAAATTGCTTATGGAAACAAAATATATTCAGAATTATGTCCAACAAAGTTTTCTAAAGTACCAAACAGCAATGAAATGGGAAAATAATCCAATTTTGCACCGAAAAAGTTGATTTTACAATTTAGCGCGTGCACATCGCGAAAGCAAGTGAAAACGGTAAACAAACTCTTTACAAGAAACAAATGACTTGTAATACTCATACTTTTAGATTGAGCAAGTTGTACCGGCGAATAAAGTACTCCATAAATGAGCAAATGACAAGATATAAACAATTGCCGACGAGTTAATCGAAGAAAACTTTTGAATTTCGATGCGTACGTGAGGAACCCAATTCAGTACCCCGGTGCCAATCTGTATCTTCAGAACCAATCAACGACACGCATTTGAGACGACATTACCGCAAAATAATGTCGTCTCACTCGTAAGCAAAACTATTCTCGGTTTTCACTGTCACGCCATAAATTAAAAAAATCGAACCGTTCAATGAATGAAGTCAAGGAATTGACATGTCATAGACAATGAATAAAAAAGGAATCAGTCCAAGTCTCAGGTCTGTGCGGTATTCCGTGCTCGAGTTATTTGTCAAAATGTTCCACACAAATTTATAGAGCTCAGTATGGAAACGCCATGTTGGAGTCCCTCTGAGGGGCACCAACATGGCCGCCGGAAAAAGGAAAAAACATCTGGAGTTCACTTTTGCCAGAAAGGAGGTTTGTTTTCTCTTGTGAACTTTCGAATATTTAGATAAATATTTCTCCTTAAACTTAAATTGTTTAGAATGCTGAAAATCACCCGAAGAGTCATGTTTTAGATAAGGAGCAGCTCTGTCACGGCCGTCCTGCTGACTCACGTACGATGAAAACTCGGAAATTTAAACCGTTCTATTTTCAAAAGGAAGCATGAGATCGAGCTAAGAAATTGTAAAAAGATATATATTTAGGAAATCTTTCCTTGAATGAAGGTAAAAATTCTGTAGGCCTCGCGGTTTTGAATTTTAGAATTTGATGACGTCACGTGAAAACCAAGAATAGGTGGATCGCGATACTAATTAAAAAGCATGTTATGTTATTGTTGTATGAAACAATTTCAAATATACCGGTAAACGTTGTATAGAAATAAATCCGTTATATTTGAATTATAGTCGTTTTCCTTTCATAATCATCGCATCCTTCTCCCCGTGCGGGGAATAGGGCGGCACAAGTTTTCCTTTATCTACCCTTAATTCCTATTGTGGTTTGAGTTGTTCATTTCCTCTCCCAGATATGTAATTAAGTAGTTAGTCCAGTCCCCCAACAGCTCTTTTCCTTACTTGTTTTACTTTCAGTTGTTTCGAGGGAATTGTTCATGCGCATGCTCCATGTAGACATCAGAAGTGACCGATTGGGGGAGGAGGGAGCATGCGCATGGATGTATGAATATATCGTTCTCTACAAAACAATGCGGGACAAAGCTTTTATCTTCTACCAGGAGTATTTTTTGATAAGGAACTATTGTCCACTACAAAATAATCCAAATAGTGTAACTATTAACAACTTGGATGATTATTTCGTTGTTGTTGTTTTGTTGTTGTTTGTTTGTTTGTTTGTTTGTTTGTTGTTGTTGATTTTTTTCTTGGGGGGGGGGGGGGGGGGATTTCACTGCACTGCGAGGTCGCAACCGATGTTTTGAGCCGCCGGCCTCAAAAAATTCAAGTACTCTATATTTTCGAAGTATCGGGCGTGTGGCACAGATATTCTGGCATGCACATAAACAACGGTACTTGCCGTCTTTGAAACGGGGAAGAGATGACGCAGAAGCTACTTGTTTCTGATTGGTCTTAACGTGGAGTATCGGAATGCAAGTTTCCCTTGACCCCCCTTTTCAGCGCTACCGAGAGTAGAAAAGCGTGAAGATCAGTCGATGGACTGGACAACGAGTTGTGTATTACAAATTAGGTAAATGTATTTTGACCAAGCCTGCTCGAGACGGTACTGGGTAAATATCGGCACCCTGTATTTGTTGGTACTATGGGTCGATATTCTCCCAGCATGCCTCTCGCGCATGGGTCACTGAACTAACTCCAAATTTCAGGTTATCCTGGAAAATATCAAAGTGGTGTGTTACTTAGCCTAATCAAACGGGATTGTTTGTTCCATATCAGTTTCAGAATGTAACAGCTACAACACATTGGCCGAAGCTGACAGAAAAAGTTACCTACGGTCAAGGAAATACATTATGTGACAATGTGTTGAGTGGCTGGTACCGTTTTGAAGGAGCTGCAGGTACACAAATGCCTACGTCAGCTCCAGGTGAGAACCATTGTGGCACTCACGCAGCCGGCTGGCTGAATGGCGTGCATCCTACGGTGGCTGACGGACAAGTCACGAGACAGATCTGCTTTGACTACAGTAGCAGCACCTGCCCACTGGTCCACCAACATTGGCGTGAGAAACTGCGGCTCTTTCTATGTCTACAACCTGGACAGCACACCGCATTGTCATCTCCGATACTGTGGCAGCGACTAAAATACCCAGCAACAGCCAAGAGTGATTTCAGTTCATATGTGATGAATGAACTAGCATTAAGCTTAGCTTTCATAAGTCTTAAAATCAATTTAGCATGTCATTCAAGTTCCCTTATATAATCAGGGTTTATTGTAATGTTTTTATATGGTGTGGAGCCCAATATAACGAAGTGCCAAGGGACTAGGAAAATGTTTTCGTTATAAGGTTTTTTTGTAATTTTCTATCAGCAGCTCCTTTCTAAAATTTGCAGTCTTTTACAACGGAATGGAGTATTAAGGTATCAGTATACCCAAATGACCATCATGCGTTGGCGCTGTTTTACGGTCGGACGTTTAACAAAAACCCCAATAAAGTATATATTTCCTGAAAGCTTAAGAATTGTATATTACGAATATGTATTCATTTGAAGTAAAACGATTAACGTGTTTTCGAATATAGCCCTCAATTTCAAAAAGTATATTGGTCCACAATCGAGTTCGTTTCCGGCCGGAATTGAACGGGAGAAAGCGAAAAACATCGCCGTGTTCTTGACACCTTTCTCTAAAAAACTGTGTCGAGGAATTTTGATTACTTGTCTGGTTAGCTTTTAACACACAGTTAAACTTTGAGGGTTGACAAACATGCATTCTCTGTACGAAAATACTCATAACTTTCGAAGGAGGGAAAAAATTAAAATTCCCCGACAAAGTTTTTTTTGTCAGACTATTGGAGAACATTCTCTCCAAATTACAGCGAAAAAGGTTGCAAATTCGTTTGCAAACGAACTTGAAACGTGCGCTTCATTCGCTGAAATTTTAGTTTCGAGAAACAGGGGAAAACATATTTTGGGGCGTTCTTCGGTCTGATGAGATTAAATACACAAGACGCGTGAAAATAATTATGCGTTGATCGATAAAGAGAAAGCTCGTCTTATTTTAATTAAACAGAGTTCGTATCGAATACAAATGACCTCAAATGCGCGCTTCTTATGGCTAGAGAAGAAAGTTCTCCTCTCACCGATCGTGCTACAAGTAAATTAAGAGTTTATGGCTTCAGTTTTCCCTCCATTTAGCTTCTCTGTGGGATATTCGCCCACATGGATATGCAACCGCGAGCGATTTTCAGTTGTCCTAATCAGTGATGCGATCCGGTGTCATTTGAGACCTGGTTGAGACGAGTGCTTCGGCTCAATTCTTACCGAACAATTTCCCATTTCGGTATATTCTTACTTGAAAACGCGGACACAGTCTCTTAATATGTTTCTATGAACATGAACATTGTAAGATGCGGCTTTCGAATTTCGGTGAATCTACAAACATGTCGGCCATCGTGTTACGTGACTTTTTATACGTAACATGTTGACAAACTGTTGACGGCTCTCGATTAGAAATAATTAATGGCGAGAATCGTTTTTCTTCATAACTTTCTTTAGAAGCAATCTTTTTTCGTGAAACTTTTTGGAAATGAAAGGTCTTGATGTAATCTATCTGAAGATAACAAAAGTAAAGTCTTGCAAAATAGTCAAATTTGGGTTTACTGATACCTGGATTTGCATCTCTGTTGATCTGCACTGTTTCACTTGGCGAAACTAAATAAATTATAATAAATTAAATTATACCGTGGACTTCATTATAAAGGACCGGTTCGTTATATGAGGGTTCTACTGTATGTTGTTATGTTTTCAATCTTTTTCAATTTATTGTTTCTATAGGAACGTCTAATTTTTGAGCTGAGGCTGAGCCAGGACTGAACGTTCTTATTTTTTGGACGTTCTAGAAATGTCATGATTGCTATACATGCATAATTTGTTATTTTGAATGGGAAAAAAGTGCACTTTTATATACGGCAAAATAATAGTGTAGTTTTAACAAAATCCTAATATTGTAATTTTAGTTTGCTTTAGACGATAAAATTGAGCTAAAAGTTCAGCCGCGTCTTTATCAAATATAATGATACTAAGTAAATTTCATTATTTTGTATTTCGCTTATGAATTGTTAATTAGTTTTTTTTTTTTCCATTACACTAGAGACAGCGTTTCATCCGATTTCCAAACACCTCGAATTTTGTCAAATATACTCCGCTACGCGTTGTATTTTCAACTCTCTTCTCGGTGTTTGGAAATCGGATGAAACACGCTCTCTTGTGTTTGATATATTTAGATCACAACAGACAAACTACAGGTTAAAAGAAAGATATGACCATCACTAAGAATAGTTGATAATTGCTGAGCTTCGAGCTGAAGCGGTTATCAAAAAATTACAACAGTTCTTGTATTGTATTTTATTTTTCCAGGTCCTATGATTTATCGGGGACTTTGATAACTACAATAAGTTGTAATAGAAAAAGAAGAATTAAAAAAATGAAATTAATACAAGCGCATTTGTTATATTTTGCAATTGCATGTGGTAGTTGCCGTAGAATACTGAATTAGTAGCGAGGGTCGTTAGCAGCTTCTCAGATCGCAACGCGCCACTAACGAGGGGTTGTTACTTTGGAACAGTGATTGCTATCGAATTTATCTTTCAAAAAACCGTAAACTTCCGCTTATGCAACTTTGGCTTATAAACGGGAGTTGGGGTATATTCGGGGTGGGGGACATAAGCGGCATAGAGGAAATGTTTCAGAATGAGCTGATAAGAAACAAGTTGATGCAGCAATATGAAGATACGTTTTCCATTTACTGGTCTCTAAGTCCAAGTCAGTCAATATATTGGGAACAAAAACAAATTAATTCCGAGTGCTGAGAACATTAAACGCAACACATAATGAAACGGAAGAAATAAAATCAATATGGTGTTTTGGTCACAATTTTTTTTTTCTGGATTCCGATGACAAGCAATTCCGTATAACTTGAATTCTGAAAATTACGAATTGTAAACTTAAGATACGTATAATGGAACAATGTGTTACTCACACAATTTAAGGAATGTAGTTTGGCTAGAAAGCGTTGTCTGGAATTTTTCCCCAGGAACGTTCTTGGAAAGGTGACAGTCCACGCACAAATTGTAATTACAGACAAAATGCGACTGCACTGTATAGCTTTCCAATACAGCTCAATTCGTTACTTTTTTTTATTAGTTTTAATGAAATTATATGTGATCGGATTACAAACACTGTAATTTCCGACGTACCTCACTGTGTGATGCTTAGATTTTCCTTCGCCAACGAAACGGTCTATCTGTTTTCTGTATTCATTTTTTTATTGCTATTTTTGCAAACTTTTCTGCAAATTTGAGTTTCTTGACTATTCGTCTTGCGGTTTAATCATGTCAAAGTTAAATCAAAGTATTCGCGTTTTTTTTTTTACATTTATTCGCACAGTAAACAGACAAAATGGCCATCGCGACGGGAGTATCTAATCTGCGCGGGTCGCCTGTCGCGGGTAATTTACGCGGGTCGCGGGTAAATTTACGCGGGTAAATTTACGCGGGTAAATTTAAGAAGGTGGTATATCAATATATTTTCGTAGAGCCGTAAAATCCAAAGTTATTTTACGTGAAACGGGAAATGTGAAATTAATATAACCTAATGAAAATGAAATGAAATGAAAATGACTTAATAGCCGTAATTTTCAAAAAATTATTTTCCGTGAAATGAGAATTGAGCACTTAATTATTCGTGAACTGCGATCGCGGGTAAATAAATTGTCGACCACAAGTATATTCCGCATTTATTATACTATACATGTGTACCATTGACATAGTGGTGGTTGAGCGTAAAATAAAACATATTATTGTACCATATTATAAGTATTACGAGTTAAGTTAACGCTGAGTAAAATACTGGCAAACCATCTTGCTTAAATTTGTTTAACACTGCCTCGTCAATGGTATTTTCAGCTGTAATGTTTAGTAGGGGGCCTAAGGTTAGTCCACGCTGGAATTTTTTTTACACAGTCCACATTGGTACAGAAATAAAACATGGTTCCTGTTACGAACGTTTGTTCGTATGGAACATACAACCCCTTTACTGAAACAGTTAGATCGCCTTCTTTGTGCTCTTTACGGCATGCTCGGCACCTAGGTGTCATTCCTTTCTTCTTCTTTTTTTAAACTTAAAGTCCAATCCTGGGAATTTTTATTTCTACTATCTTTATCCAAAAGGTCTTGCACTATTTCCCTTCTGGTGCGGGACTGATTTGCATTATGCCGGAATTTTAGCTCTTCGGGAATAATCGTGGGTGAGTTTCCCAACACTGTCGATACTTCATTCTGAGTTAAATGAATCTGCTGCAAAAGAGAACTGTTCCTAGCAACGAAAAAGTTATTCCCACCCAGTGATTTTTTTATTAGCATGTGAACCACAAGCTTAGCATTCGGGCCTCCGATTTCAATAAAAGCTTGGTTACCAAAGCGTAACGAAAGTAAAGGAAGCACTGACGATCAATTGGATACAAAGCTGTGGTTTTATCCTTAATACCGAATGTAGAGTCGGCTGAGATGGCAATTAAAGACAAAGGACTACTTCTTTGTAAGTAAGTTGCTTTTATTTAGTCAAAACCCACGTTTCCTATAGCTCATGGTTAGACCATCGAATAAGGGTATATACCACCTTCTTAAATTTACCCGCGTAAATTTACCCGCGTAAATTTACCCGCGCCCCGCGTAAATTACACGCGACACGCGACCCGCGCAGATTAGATACTCCCCACCGCCACATATAAGACATCAATATTGGGTACTGGGTATTTAAAAAATATATATATTTTTAGATTATTGGACTGTGAGAGCGTTGCATGTCGCTAAAGGTTGTTTCTCTTATAGCATTGCCTTTGTAGGTATTTTACCAGTCAAGCTGAGTCCTTTTCATAACTGATTTATTTATGACATGAGCGATTGAATTTGCTCCATATCACCCAGCATCGCCGAAGAGGGCAATATTCCTCACTTTTTCCTACTCAAGAAAAAAATGAGACCTCTGAAGGAAATATTTTAGTTTTAAAGTGAACCATTGAAATACTTGGTAATAGTAACATACCAAGCTCCATTTGATTATTGCTTGAATTTTGGGGAAATATTTAATAATAAGTTTAATAAGTTGAACCTGTAGCACCACGGCGGTTTGCAACAGCCTGGGGTCGAATATTCTTCCATCGAAATTATGCCCACTCACCAACCAACACGCACCCTAACCTTTCCATTGTTGACAATGTTTGATTTTTGATCACATTCGGTTTAAATAAATGACACTGTATAACAGCCTGGGGTGAAATATTCCTTAATTGAAAATGTACCGCCGGTGTTTTCCTGAAAATAAATAAGCGTTTGTGGTTAATTTCTCAAACAGGGTCCCTTGTTTAAAAAAAACTCATTCCAGTCACATGCACTGAAATATGATTTCACGTTAATAATTTGAGTTAATATACCGTAAACTGCTGCTTATAAGCCTTGACTTATACAACTTCGTAAGGGGTTTTGGATGGGCTTATAAACCGGGAGGCTTATATCGGGGGGGGGGGGGGGGGGGGAGCTTATAAGCGGAATGAAAAAAACGTTTCGAAATAAGCTATAACAGCAGTGTTGATCGAAATACTTTTTCATTTACTGGTTTTTAATTAAGCCTTAAAACGTCATATATAATGAATCGAATTAATTTCAATATTTGGAACAAAAACTAGAGGGGGGCTTATATCCGAGGGGGCTTATAATCGGATGTATTTTTTTGTTTACAGGTAGATGGGCCTATAACCGGGGGGGCTTATAAGCGGGGGGTGGGGGGGCTTATAAGCAGCAGTTTACGGTATCCTCGGATATTGCAAAGCTCGAGGAAGAAGAAATTAGAAACTGTTGCAATTAAGATTATGCAATTAAGATCATGCTTCTTTTGTTTTAAGGATTAAATGTTTTAGTTTTAAGGGTTTTTTAGTGCAATGGCACTGGAAAAACTAGAAACTGATTTACTTTGAATCGGTAATTTATTTTAAACTGCTAGCTCAATTTGAGAACTTTCATCATGCTTCTTTTGTTTTAAGGATTAAATGTTTTAGTTTTAAGGGTTTTTTAGTGCAATGGCACTGGAAAAACTAGAAACTGATTTACTTTGGAATCGATTTTCTTTTAAACGGCTAGCTCAATTTTGAGAACTTTCAAAGT
Source organism: Desmophyllum pertusum (assembly GCA_029204205.1). Taxonomy (NCBI): domain Eukaryota; kingdom Metazoa; phylum Cnidaria; class Anthozoa; order Scleractinia; family Caryophylliidae; genus Desmophyllum; species Desmophyllum pertusum. The sequence continues at coordinate 112,679 of MU825911.1, forward strand.
AGAATCTACAACCGATCAACAAATCGCCGTATATAAGCACATTGTAAAGTAGTCAGGTTATGAGAACAAAGAGAACCATCAACACATCAGTGCTTTTATTGCCTTGATGTAATAACGAATTCTCACAACTCAAACAAATTTGACATTGACTCCGAGCATATACTACCGCTCAGTTTACCGAAACGTCAGTAACCAACAGTTATCTTTCAGTAAGATCACTCGTCAGCAGATGTTCTCAAATTCCATAAAGTTAAAATGAAGGAAATTACATATAACCGATCTTGTTTAGCATGGATTTTACTTCTGGAATTGACCGACGCATTAATATAATGAAAGAAGGAATGTATTAAATTTTGTTTTTCCGTACTGAAGTGAGTTTCATTTTGTTTTGTTTTCTGCCTGGGATAAATCTGAGGACATGTAATATACAACATAAACTGTATTAGCTTGACCTCTTTGGAGAATATTATTTCGGGTATAAACAATATTGTGATTGAACAGCCGCCATCTACGAGTACCCCGAAATAGGAGTCTAAACTATGACCACCCACAACCTCAGATTACAGAGTTACACTGATGGGTAGAAATTCATAGGTTCGATCGTCTTCTAGCAATTATTTTTTTTCCGACTAGCATGTCTCGCTTAATTGTTTTCTACCCAGCTTAACTCCGTCCAGTTCGTAGTCTGTTCAACATGAATGCAACCTCACAGGTGTTTAGTCTAGGCGCATTTTCCTCCCTTTACCGGACTTTGCATGGTTAAATAAACAATAAAAGAGGCATAAAGCAATAAATTTGAACTGACGACTGTCCGAAATGCCACATCAACGATTTTACCGTGGAGTGTTTATACTGACGTGCGTGCCAAAGTCGTCTTGCATGGTGAATATATTTTGACTTGAAATAAATATCAAAAGCTGAGTTAAATACTGGAACAAGAATGCGTTTTTAACATAACTTCTGTGACTTAACCTATAATTTGTCGCCCTTTATTTGTTTACAACACGTCTTTTTTTGGCGAATTAAATTATAATACATAAAACTCCAGCTGAGCAGTCCGATTTCGTAAAAGACGATGAAATTTAAATCTGGCACCCAAAATAATAATCTGAAATAAATGCTAATACTGAAAAGAACAATAAACAATTTGAAAAAAAGAAAACGTTGTTGAAAAAATGAAAATTGGAAAATGTCAAAATCAGTTCGTATTGAATTGTTGCCTGGTACAGCTTTAGAAAATGTGAAGAGTACGGATAGGAAGATTATATTAATGATTTGGTTTTCATCATCTAGTCCTCACCTTTCGTCAACCTTGGTCAACCTTGTCAAATAAGTTTTATCGCTATCATATAGTCACACGTAGCTATTACACTGTATCATTATATAAACTGTCTCAGAGCATACAACCCTTTCAGTTTAAACAACATGGCTTACGAGCGCCATCTCTCAATTCACTTGTCCCTTATATTCTTCGTAACTTTCCTAGCTGATCAGTCCAGTGAAGGTATGTGACAACAATTTTGCATTTTACTTTGGCAATGCTTATTAAATCGCAGAGGTAAGGATTACGTTCTGTCCTTACGAAGAAAAATTTAAACAGAGCGAGAAATGGGGGAGGGAAATGGGGGAGGGGCGCACGAAGTAAAGATTCTTGATGTTGGTAATCGGGTTCACCATGAATTTCCATGCAATACTTAATTAGTAATCATTTGAATATTAAATATAACACCATTCCAGTTCAAGCAAGTGTCTTTATCTATCTATTCGCAGCACTCAGTTTCAAGGCTGGAAAAGAAAACATAACTATCGCCAGCCCAGGACTGTTTGCTTGTAAAGAAGTTTCCTTCCAGGATCCTTTCAACCGCGGACAGGAAGTCAAAGTTCTCGCCTCAATTGGTCATGCTGTAAAGAGTGAAACTACTCGTAATGGCGCTGCAATCTGGGTTGAGGATGTGACAGCAAATGGATTCACCGTCTGCGTTTTGGAGTTTGGAGACGGTTCCAACGATACTGCGGAAGTGAACTGGATTGCTGTACAATCTGCTCCATCTGGATCCCAGCTAGGAGCTACTTCATTAAACTCTTGGACAACTGGAACGGAATGTAAGAGGATCGATTTTCAGCAGGTTAGACTGATTTATCTTTAAAGTGTGTACGTGTATTTATATATGGCTGGCCAAAGTTGTTACATGTTGTTGTTCGTATTTTGGCCTTGACACAATGGGTTTAAACGTGCGTTTAAGCAAATAACCAATAGAAACATTCCAGTTTCGTAATTCAACCATAGTGTGTAAGCGCAAAACAAAAGATTGTGCATGGTGGTGGAAAAAACATAAAATATTGCATCTTTGTTTGTTACTTTGAATTTTTCTCTATTAACTATGGGTTGACTTAAAAGTTTCGTTAACAATAGATGACATCTGTAGTTATCAAAAGCAACAATATACATATAGCAACAATTAGACAAAAGATGTAAAGATTAAACAAGACACTCGAATTGAATAAACGGACGATCAATCGTTCTGTCATCGGTCATAATTAAATACCCTAATATGTTTGCATGCCCTTTGTAAACGATGTTTCGACGTATTGGGCAGGAATGGTTATCATCTACCAAAACAATCCTGACATATCCACTCTTCTTCTCGATATTATGTGCAGTTAGCGAACTCCCTTGTAGAAAGACAAATAATATCACAGCAACTGCCATCAGCTAAGTAAACTGCAGTTTGTTTGTTTGTTTGTTTGTTTGTTTTGTTTGTTTTGTTTGTTTTGTTTGTTTTGTTTGTTTTACTTTTAAAGTGGTTTAATCAAAGCTATAATAAGCACCATTTCTGTCGGAATCTTTGTTATCAGGTCAAAATTGCAAAATCTATCAACAGGCATTGTTTTCATTGAAATAAACAGCTTTGAGAGCGGTCGTCGTCTATATATATTCCCTAAAGCTTGTCATTGAGAAAAAATGACAAACCTCAAACCTGGCCCGAATGCAGGTCTAGCGGAACTACTTAGAAACAAATAATCTAAGGTTAATCAGATTGTCTGAGGGGCCTTCGACGATGGTTTGACCGCTCTTGGATCAGCCTTTCATATTTTAGCAATTACTGAAATAATTTGAATGGCTGCTTGCACAATTTGACCGAAAATATAATATTTTAAAAATGTTTATTTATTTTCCTGCTTATTTTATCAATTTCGGAAATAAGTTTTCCTTTCAATTTAATCATTTTTTGTCTTCCCGAAGTTTGGTAAAATAAGCAGGGAAAAAACTAAAATATTATGTTTTTGGTCAAAATATGCAAGCAACCATTCAAATTATCAAGCAATACGTATTCTTTTCGACAAGGTATTTAAAATTTTCATTCATTCATTCAATCAATCAATCAATCATTCATTCATTCATTTTTCTTTGGTTATTATTATTATTTCAGCGTTTCTCCACTCTTCCAACTATATTTGTGACTGCTAGTCACCAGCTTCCCAAGAGATCTCAGGATGCCATGGCCGTGTGGGTAGAGGACTTACGCGAGGATAGTTTTAAAATTTGTCTTCGAGAAGCCAAGATTTTCGATGGACCACACAGAAACATAAAGATAGTAAGTGGACTTTGGATTTTGTTTTCCTTTAAGATAAACCAGAGCCATAAATACTTCCCTAAACCATATTACACGATTTCTCACCACTCGTCATATATGAGGTCATATCACGCCAAAATGACGTCATGCATTGCAATAACATTTCTGCCATCTTGGATCTTTTTTTTTTTTAAATGTCAGAAAATCTACTTTGCAGAAAATCTTAATGTCTTGTCAAAAAGTGGTTGTCATTAAAACGCCACGTAACCAAACAATTGGCATACCAAAAATTTCGCCGTTAATATTAAGGAAAGGTCACGACGTAGGGCCATTATCAGCGAGCGCACTTTGTGCCCTACAGGAAGAATAGGGTTAATATGTATTTAAATGCCAACAGCATATCTGCATGTTGCAATTGCTACTTAAAAATAATCGTCGTATCTTCTAACGACGTGATTAAATATATTTGATCAAGGACGAACACTATTTATCGTCGATGATTTGTTTTTTCCCCAGAACTGGATGGCATTTACAAATCTGAGGGTTGACAACTTCACCATAACCGACAGTCTCTCGTTTACCAGCATAAACTCGCCATCTTATCAAGATAACTACGCTTTCTGTCAGGTAAGTGTAAAATAGCCATCATCATATTAGGGTTTCAAAGGTCATAGTCGTGACAGCAACAGTAGCTGTATAGTAGTAGTTAGATAGCTTTAGCTTTCTGATTTATCTCTATCGAGATATCACAAACTAAAGTATATGTAAGTGTTGGAAAGGTTTGAATGTACACATTTTGGTACTACCCAAATTGAAAATTGGATAAAACAGGACAAGTTTAAATTCAGTATGTTTTATATTGATGACTTCCCTACTTCTGCGCATGATCGACGTGCTTTACACATGTCGCAAAGCATACATTCGTAATTAATAAGCTGTTTCTTTAACATTCCAGACAATAAACTTCACATATCTGTTTTTCGCTCCTCCTGTTGTGGTGGTGACGCCCAAGCACAGTGATAACAATAACAATTCGAATATATCTGGGTCACGATGTATCGCTGTTACCGCTTGGGTCGAGGTAAGGAACATTTTCTCTTTGTCTGTGTTCCCATCTGAAGAAAATGAAATTAATTAGGTACCCGTCTCTAGCCTGTTCCAGGCGTTCGGATATATCACTTAACATTACTCGCCGTTCTTCGTACTTCGCGTTTATTTTCACGTCGCTCCCCCACTATCCTGGAACAGGCTGAGCTATATCATTTGAACAAGGTATGTTATTCAAATTACATTGTATCTCTTTTTAAAGGAAACCTCTACTGTTGGAACAAATTGCTGTTAAATTGTTGGAAATATTGTCTAAACTTAAAATTTGTTGAAATAAATTGGAAAAACGTTCAATTGTACGGGATAATTGGATACACATATCAGCCATTTTGGGGGTTGAATTTCCCGCGCGCCGCCATTTTGTATTATATGACGTATTGTGGTTGCCGCTATTGTCAGTAAACAATAGCTCTTTTGTTGTATAACAAAAGGGGCAACCATGAAACGTCATAAAATCCAAGATGGTGGCGCGCGGGTAATTTGAAACCTAAAATGGCAGAGATTTGTAGCCAGTTTTTTCGTTAACACTGAAATAATATTGCGCGGTTTTCAACAAATTTTAGGTTCATATTATTTTTCTATCACTTTAACGGCAATTTGTTCCAACAGTCGGGGATTCCTTTAACCACAAAAACATATCCCATAATTATATTCGTTTTAAAAGTTTATAACAAAATGATAGCCATCAAGGATAAATAATCGGGGATTTTTCTCTTATTTCTAAATTTTGTCTAGCAAACATCCACAAAAGATGCAAAGGTGTGTGTAAGAAGCTACAACAGTAACGCCAACAATACGGATATCATTACAGTCGATTACATCGTTATTGGAGGTATGTCTAAACTTCTAGAGCCAAATTCCAGAAACAAATAATGTAATTCGATTGCAATTGTTAAACTGAGGAACCTCTATTACTGTTGGAACAAGTTACCATTAAATTGATGGACTAACAATCTAAACATTTCAGTGCACGTTAACGAAAAAACTGGCTACAAATATCTGCCATCAGTTTGGCTTTCAAATTACCCGAGCGCCAACGTCTTACTTATGACATTTCATGGTTGCCCTTTTGTTACACAACAAAAGAGCTATTTTTTTTTTCTGACAACCACAATACGTCATATAGCACAAAATCAGAAAATAGCTGTTAAAACTATTTTCAGTTTGTTGCCGAGCGAAACAAGTTTCAATAAAATAATAACTCTTTTTACAATAGAACCGTACTAGCTTATTACGATCCCAGAAAATACATTAATTTTTTACCTCGAAGAGTGTCTGGAAATCAGTGAATAGTTGTTTGGCAGATAACATTGGCCAGTTTACTCAACACAAATGAGTTTCTGAGGACTGATGTTTCGCATCCTTATTTTTGTGTTGTTGTTTAAATACAGACTTGGATCCCTGCATTGATGTGACTTGTCATTATCACTGTCTGTGCAAAGCTTTTGGGCCCCGTGATGCTCGCTGCGTTTCTGTGGACAGCTGCCCATCTTACCAAGAACCCGTATGTTCATCAAATGGCACGTCATATGACAATGAGTGTTTGTTTAAACAGGAAATGTGTCTCCTGCGACACAACTTCACTGTACAGCACCCTGGTAATTGTGAAGGTGAGGAATATTTCAAGTTGTTTTACACTGTTTGTCCTGGCGAGGAGCACACACACTTTTCCTTTGTACTGTGTGGAAGTAATGCAACCGCATTGGCCTTGTCGAAATTTTGGCGAAATCACGGAAAACTTCGAATCACCTCAAAGGGAAAGTTGTAATTTACACACTGAGCGAACAAAAGCCGGTGCCATACACGTGTGTCATGTTCAACGAACGACGGCAGCGATACACAACAAACCATTTTCGTTTAAGTTTCCAATTGGCTATATAAACAAAAAATAAATAAGAGTGAGTGAGTGAGTAAGTAAGTAAATACAGTAATAAATATATAAATGTAAAACAAGAAACAAAATTCCATCATTGCTACTCATTAATGTTTTATATTGCGCATGTTATTTTTTCAGGATTTCCTTTCCAGCGAGGTCGCCGTCATATGCCACACATTCCATCACTTGGATACTCTCATTGCGAAGTGATTAATCTCAGACCTTACGTGTTCTATCCTGACAAACCCACTGAAGTGCAGATCACTGTCAATCATATCGACAGCAGTGATAAGTCATATGTACATGATGCTGCTGTAGCCTGGGTTGAAAATGTGAATTACCATCGATTCACTGCGTGTGTGATGGCGACAGGTTTTAACGAGCGAAAGTCGAATGCTAACGTGTCAGTTGATTGGATGGCGTATCAAGGGGCTCCAGTGGGTGGCGTCGCCGGGGAAGAAGGGATATCACAATGGTGGACTGGAACGACTTGTACAGCTGTCAATTTTCCGTCGGTTAGTGATTTTGTTTTTTCTTGTTATCATGTTTTTTTTTTTACATAAACGTTGCGAAGGACACATGTCTAAAAACAAGTCTAAAAGGTCGCTTTTGCCAGAGGCGGCACCGGCACCCTGGGTAGCAAAGGTTTGTTTTCTCGCTCGCGTCGGGATCGGCCGGAGACCAACACCGGAACCCGAAACCGGGCAAGAAAAGCCTCTCGCACCAAGGGTAACCAGGAGCCCAATTCCCTGGCAAACCCATACGAAATGTCCGCACCCGTTGGAGGAGACTTCCATATAAGAGTGACAGTGTACATGTGATCGCCGTACCTTTTAAGTGTTAAAATCCGACAATGACGACGATGACGACGATGACGACGATGACGACGATGACGACGATGACGACGATGACGACGATGACGACGATGACGACGATGACGACGATGACGACGATGACGACGATGACGACGATCAACCTCGAATCCAGGCTCTCTCTCCTTTTCCTCCCTTGTCGTTGAGTAGAGAGACCCTGGTTGCGGCTGGTCACGTGACTATGCGGTTACAACAATACCGCAGGGAGGGTGGGTCTTTGAGGCCGTTTTGTCAAGGTGAACAATAATTACTAACCAAGGGATCGAAGGGGCAAATCGAGTTTGGTTCAAAATGGAACAGCATTTTATACGGCAAGATTATGTTAAAAGTGAAACAGGCTATTTGTATGGAACGTTTGTTTTTATTCTTTACAACTTCATGACATGAAAATGTATACGTGACGGATATTTTCGAGCCACAAAAGCAGCGGCGCGAAAATTTAATACGAGAATGGAAAATTCGCTTTGCGAACACAAAATTTATAAGCTACCGGCTATAACGATGAACCATCGACTTCAGATTCACTTTTACACTAAGTAGACAGGTTCATGATCGTAAAGCTAAACAAGGTTGTAAACCAGACACCTTGGTCTCAAACCAACTTTGAAAACAACAATAAGCTTGGCGAGCTCGTTCACAGCTGACCCTGCGAACTCACTAAATTAAAACACAACGGCATTCATTTACAAATTCATTTGGAGCGAAATAGTCCAAATTTTAGGATAAAAGAGTAGCTTTCTATTTTATCTAACTGATTCTGTGTTTGTTTGACCATAATATAGTTTTCTGGTGTCAAAAAATCTACAACAACAACCGATCGAAGCGGTTCCTTGAAAATCAACAAACTTGTACGGCACGAAATAATTAAGCTTATGTCAAACGGACTGTACGAAGGAATTTTTTTCCATCGGCAGTTTTTGCAGTGAATACAATTTAACGATCACTTAAACTCGTTACCTTAAAGCTGTTCATATACCAAGCTTACATGTAAACTTAATTCTTGAAATGATCGGCTTTCTTCCGTGGACAAAATTCCGTTGTAAAACGTCCGATCGATCGTCGTAGTTCGTAGTTGTGCAGTTCTGAGAATTACGCAAGCAGTTTCCGAGAAAAGATTATCGCAGTGATCTTCGGCCTGGCAAAGCCTGTAGAAGCTTGAATAACCACATGTAAGCATATGTACAAACTTTTTTGGTGCTTTTTTTTCTTGCGAGTTGTTTGAAGACCTGCTGCGTCTGCGAGTTGCGACTCAGGGTCAACGCTCTCACCCTCTCATGGTAGATTTGTCACAGCAACAACTCTAACACTCTACCACCCCTCCCTCCGAATATATTTTTTTACCACCCAGAATCTGGGTGGTCACGTGACCAGCCGCAACCAGGGTCTCTCTACTCAACGACAAGGGAGGAAAGGAGAGAGAGCCTGGAATCGAGGTTGGACGACGATGACGACGGCGACGACGATGACGACGATGACACGAAGGCGATGATGACGACGATGACGTCGAAGACGACGATGAGGATGACGACGATGATGACGACAACGATGACGACGATGTAGCTGCGAAATGCATAGCTTCCAATGCAGACATGATTGGTTTGGCTAGGCCGCAATGGAGGTTACGGAATGCGTAGTCCCTTCAAGAGATGAGGTACGCTGTATAACATCAGTGATTTTATTTTCTATGCAGGGAAAGTTTTCAGTGATACCTTCAGTATTCGTTACAGCTGCGCACCATCATCCAGGATTGAAGCGTGACGCAGCCAGTGTGTGGATAGAAGACGTCACACAATCTTCATTCAAAGTTTGTTTGAGGGAACTGCAGAATTATGCAGGATCTCACAAAGATGTTCACGTTGTAAGTGCACATTCTGTTGATTATTGTTCATAGAAGTTGAGGTCCTTGAATAATTTAAAACTGTTAACCATTGAATATTTCAGATGATCGCGTTTGACTGGTAATTTATTTATTTTCATTTTGGCTTAATAATCTCCGTCCAGTATGATTTTGTAAATACAATTTATGAAAATACATTTTTTTTCAATACCTGTACTCGTTGTTTTTAGAAATGGTTGGCGTTTTCATCCCTTCACAAGCCTCTCTTCTCAGAACATGATTCAGTCTATTTTACTAATGCCCAGCATCCTCCTGTTGATAACAACAATGCTTATTGCAAGGTCAGTAATGTTTGGCTCGCAATGAAGGGCTTGGGTTTTTTTACGCCCTGTGTCATGAAATAAATTAACTGGGACTTGAAACTTGAAAATTATGGTTCTTTTATGTTCTAAACAAATGCAGAAATTAGCTCATATTCAAATGTCTATTGACACTGTATTGTTTGTTTGTTTGTTTGTTTGTTTGTTTGTTGGAAATAAATGATGGTTCATTTTAAGCAAAGTAGAAACACAATGAGAAAGATCGTTTGTGACACCAGTTACTTGGAAAACGAATTCCGACTCTGCCAACAGGAGCGTCTATAGTACAGGAGACTGGCGAAAGATTCAGTCAATCAGTGACACATTGTTGGTACACTTTTGATTTAATCTCGTCTCCCTCCCTTTCCTCCTTCTAATGTTGTTTTTAAAACCTAAAACACACTGGACAAAGAGTGCACTCTTATTCTCCTATCCAACATCGGACAAGGGGAAGGGGATTGGTGCTCTAAAACTTATGACAATGATTGCAGCCATATAACTACAGGTTGAAAGTGCATGAAAGTGCATACTACTAGAACACTTACTGAATGGTACCTTTCTATGTTGTTATTGCATATTATTAAATATTCAATCACTGTTATTGCATTCTGGCTTTCTGATTGGCTCCTTGCGCCCATGTTATCAGCTCATAACACGGATTCTGCCAAATATGGTAGCTCATAACAGGGTAGTTCGTTCGTCGAGAGTGAAATTTGAAAAAGATGGCTAAAATCATTACGTAAAAAACTTTGTCCCTTCTAAATCAAACAAAAGTCAAGTCCATTAAATAATGCACGAAGTTTGGAACGAATTATATAATGGGAAATGCCTGTAAATGTACCACAAATGCGACTGAACGAGCACTAAGTAAAGGCAGCCTTAAACAATTAATTTAACTGCTTACGGAAAGATCCGCCGAAAACCGGCACGATTAAGCTTAATTCTTCAAAACAATGAAAACCTATTTACAACACAAGTTATTTATTAGCCTATTCAGTATTGTTACCTTATATTTCGAAGAGTCTTGCCAATTCCAGCTGGACTAAGCTTTTAAAACCAGCACAATAATTCAATAAATATCGGAGCATAAATACGGCAGTTCGTCAAGCGCTGACGGCAGGTACAATCAAAGATCACTTCACAGATAAATTACCTTCGAAGATCACTCTTTTTCTCTCCATCCATGTAGATATTGAGGGTTTCCTTAATGTTCTTTACTTCAGTGAACTTGATTTCAGCTCAGTTCGTTTCAACAAAATTAATTCTGTAGTCGCGCATGATTTGCTCGCCGTCCGTAAAAATAGTAAAACCCTTGCTTCGTTCAGCTCTCCGTTCAACTTGTAAAATGAATATAATCACTTCACAGAGAAGTTACCTTCAAAGATCACTCTTTTTCTCTCCATCCATGTAGATATTGAGGGTTTCCTTAATGTTCTTTACTTCAGTGAACTTGATTTCAGCTCAGTTCGTTTCAACACAATTAATTCTGTAGTCGCGCATGATTTGCTCGCCGTCCGTAAAAATAGTAAAACCCTTGCTTCGTTCAGCTCTCCGTTCAACTTGTAAAATGAATATAATCACTTCACAGAGAAGTTACCTTCAAAGATCACTCTTTTTCTCTCCATCCATGTAGATATTGAGGGTTTCCTTAATGTTCTTTACTTCAGTGAACTTGATTTCAGCTCAGTTCGTTTCAACACAATTAATTCTGTAGTCGCGCATGATTTGCTCGCCGTCCGTAAAAATAGTAAAACCCTTGCTTCGTTCAGCTCTCCGTTCAACTTGTAAAATGAATATAATGTTCAGCTTCACAAATATCTCGGATCTCCCCATTTTAAGCTAAATCATTTGCACAATTTTCCAGAATATACGAAACTTTAGAAGACACAGAGCGAAGATTCCCTCCGAAGAACATTCTGTCTTGCTCTCGGCTTTTCATTCAACTTGCCAACTTACACCGCGCCAGACATTTTGCCGCGGTTTTCAAATCATGCTTCATTTAGATCGAACTGAAAAATCACTCAGTCGATTTATACATTTTTACAAAGTATATACCGAAGGTTAACCTAAAGTTAGTGAAGTATTTAATAAAACAATTATTCCATTCGCCCTTGTTGGATATGAAATGATTATAACCAATTCGGCGCGAAGCGCTCCTCATTGTTTATGTTATCATCTCATATCCAACGCGGGCTCATGGAATAATTGTTAATTATAACCCATCAGATATTTTTCTCCCGCGCGATTGGTCTAAACACGTCACGTGACGCAGCGAAAACTGGGGAATATCCGGGTGATATTCCCCAAGTGATATTCCCCAGTTTTGAAAATTTGCGTTTCACGTTCGCAGGTTCAGTTTTCGTCCCAAATAAATTGCTAAATTAAATAGGACTGATTGTTTTGAACAGACTAGAAATATTTGTGAACACCAACATAATTATTTTGATGTTTTTAAACAGCTTGGCCAACCGAGTTCTTCCACGGCAAACAGAGCGGCCTTGTGAAAAAATATTTGAAGGATAATAACTACAATAGCCTCCATTTGGCTTCAAAAATATGCTCGCATATTTGTCCTTGGACATTATCTGTTCCTCAATGCTCACAGTTTTCCTCGAGCTTCGCTCTCGGAAAACTGTTCGCTTCTCGGAACAGATAATCAATCACTATTCACAGTAAAACTAAATTGTAATGGAAATCTTACTTCAGGATGTCCACTTCACCAAGACGTACAACAGCACCCCGAACGTGTTTGTCTCAGCAAACCATTCAACAGGCGGTGGAAACCAGCAACCGGAACACAATGGAATAACTACTTGGGTGGAGGTTAGGACAAAATACAGTCATTCAACGCCTTCCTGGTTAGGCCTAGACACGGCTTATCCGGATATTTTTTGACATATTGAGACGTTTTCGGATATTTAGAACATTTAGGAATATTTCGGCCAGACAGCTTTGAAAAAGTAAATTGTAAAGTCAGGCACTTCCCGTATTTTGAATTTAGAGGGGTTTAATTAATGCACAATTAAGAAGGAATTAAACAATGGTCATTTGTCTGTTTTCTGTTTGCAATCCCCGAATTTCCAATCATTGGCAATCGTCCGAAGTGTGGTCTTTGGTAGATCCTTGGAACTACTGATTACTACTGGAAGCCGTTATAGATATTCGGGTTTCATTATTTTGGCACGTTTTCACTCATAATACTCTCTTTATCAGCGCTTGTACTACATTAAAGCGAATTGCTGTTAACTTTAATTTATTTTGTGTATTAAATTATATTCAAGATAGCACAGTGAACGATTTGAGCACCAGTAGTACCAGTACTTACATGCCACTGATTGTGGTTTTAATTATTTGTTTGTAGTACATCAACGAGACCGGTGTCCGAGTATGCTTAAAGGAATTGTACGAGACAAAATATGATCCACTTTCTATATCATACACTGTCTTGTCAGGTAAGGACACATGAAGTAATAAACCGCAATTGTATGTATTATTGATTTCAGAGGAAAGACAAGTAACCCCACAACACCGGAAATGGTACACGCATCATACTTATCTTGAATCTCTTTACATCTACAGATATATGCCAGCCAGGATGGAGTTATTATGGTGGTTATTGCTACTTAACGAGCCAGGCATGCGCTTCATGGGTAACTGCTGAATCAAATTGTACCATCATGAGTTCTCAACTGGTGACGGTCCACAACCAGGAAGAGAACGTTTACATTCAACACCGGCATAACGGAGAGAGGTCCTGGATAGGGCTCAATGATCGAAGTGTGGAAGGCTCTTTTGTTTGGACAAACAAAGAAATAAGTAGTTTTAGATTCTGGGCTCCGCAACAGCCCAACGACTGGAAAAACGAAGACTGTGTACACACTCTTGGCGCGAAGCATGGATACACATGGAATGACGTGCCATGCAATAACTGCTACAACTTTACTTGTTTTACAGGTAATTAATAAACCCCACGATCGATCGTCATTGCCTGATCGACTGATTGTTATTTTTATTATGTATCAAATACATATTTAACATTTTAATTGTGCTTATAATCCAAGTGGGAGAGAGGAGAGGGGGGGGGGGGGGGGGGGGGGGGGGGAGACTACGATATAGGACTACGATATAAAAGTAAAGTTTCTGGGGTGATCGTCCGAAAGCAACCATTTAAAGGCACCGGACTCTTGTTTTTTTGGTGTGGCTTGAATTCATTTTCACCGCTTTGAGTACCAATTCCAAAACAAAACTAGTTCCTGTCATATTTTCCCCCTGAAAAGAATCGGAATAACTCTAACAGTATAATTTTAGATCAAACACCCTAACGGTATCAAACCATGTATTTTAACACCTAAAAGGTTCGAAAATCACCCCGAAATCCAACCATGAGTGAGAAATTAATACGTATTCCTTTCGATACTTTTGAGTTTTCCTTTGCATTGGCTAGGAATTCGATATGTTTTTTCACTGAAAAAAAAAATAATACAAGAGGCATTATTTACCGTTATATATATTCCTTCCAGACTTGGACGAGTGCAATACCAAATATCATGTCTGTGACGGCAATGGAGATTGTCAAAATACTGTGGGCTCATACAAGTGTACGTGTAAAGCTGGGTATATAAACGCAGGGGACGGGAAACAATGCAATGGTAAGAATTCAACACTTTAAAGGAAGCATCACATATAACTTTAGAGCTGTTGTTCTAATAGTAAAAAATATATATATCTAAAAGCTATGTTTTTTAGAACCGAAACTAGCGCAATGTCGAGGCGAAGGCTATATCGATAAACTATAATACCAACTCCCATGTCTGTCACGGAAATGCAGATTGTCAAAATACCGCGGGCTCATACAAGTGTACGTGTAAAGCTGGGTATATTGGAGACGGGAAAGATTGTGGTAAGAACTCAACAATAGGAAACATCACATACAACTTTAAAGTTGTTGTTCTAATCATAAAAAAATAACACGTCTAAAAACTACGCTTTTAGCACAATGTCGAGGCGATGGCTATATCGAAAAACAGATAGCTATTGAAATTAGAATTGAAAATAACACGAACGATCACGTGTCTCATTCATCATTACATATAAAGGAAAGTACGTACATATAATCATCTCAAAAATGACTAATTGTCATTGCCCTATACTACCTTTTTGTGATAGTTGAAAAAAAAAAAAAACGCAAACAAATAGAACCCGCAAAAAATGAATTTTCCTTCGCCAATGGCTTAAGTGTGGTTTCTCACTGAAAAATCGTTATATTTATTTGTTGCAGATTTGGACGAGTGCAACACTAACTCCCAAGGCTGTCACGGAAATGCAGATTGTCAAAATACCGTGGGCTCATACAAATGTTCGTGTAAAGCTGGGTATGAAGGAGACGGGAAAAATTGCAATAGTGGTAAGGATCCACCATTAAGGAAACATTACATATAACTTTCAAGGGGATAATGGTTACCTAAAAAAATACTAATTAAAAAGCATGTTCTGTTATTGTTGTATGAAACAATTTCAAATATACGAGGTAACCTTTTTTAGAAATAAATCCGTTAAATTGAAATTATACACGTTTTCCTTTCATCATCATCAGATCGATGGGATAAGTTTCCCTTTATATCTGTCTAAATTTGATAAACCGTACCTCCCGAAATTTCATACAAAGCTATAGATTTCATGCAAACAGAGCTTTTAATAGCGGCTAATAAGAGGTCAAATAACGTGAAATTACTCTATGGTATGTCTTTTTAGACCAAGCATACTAAATTTACAGCATTGTTATTGAATCGTGAGTTCTACAATTTAATTAAAATGCTTGCAACATGAAATAATAAATAATCTGTGACACTCTTTAGTGTATTCACTCTACGCGAATAGCTTCAATACGGCCTTACTTAAGGCTTGTATGTCCAATCATTGTGAAAAGAGCTTGTAGAGACGCAAAACTATGATTTCAGTTCTATATTCCGGCTAAAAGTGGCCTTTGAGTTTATATTGTTTTGAACTAATTAGTAGACATGAATATACCTATGTTGCACTGACACTCCTTTTTAGCGCATTTTAACTTGAAATAAACCGCAATATTTATGTAAAAACCGTTTTGATCATGAAGGAATGACTTTAAGAGCCAGGGTATAATTTGCTAGGGTATAATTTATCAGTGGCTTGCAGTACTTATTTATAAATAATCTGTGACACTCATTAGTGTATTCGCTCTACGCGAATAGCTTCAATACGGCCTTACTTACGGCTTGTATGTCCAATCATTGTGAAAAGAGCTTGTAGAGACGCAAAACTATGATTTCAGTTCTATATTCCGGCTAAAAGTAGCCTTTGAGTTTATATTGTTTTGAACTATCTGTCAAAATTTGATAAGACGTACCTCCAGAAATTTCATACAAAACTATAGATTTCATGCAAACAGAGCTTTTAATAGCGGCTAATAAGAGGTCAAATAACGTGAAATGACTCTATCGTATGTCTCAGTTTTAGTCCAAGCATACTAAATTTACAGCATTGTTATTGAATCGTGAGTTCTACAATTTAATTAAAATGCTTGCAACATGAAATGTGATACCAAGGAAATCAAACCAAAACTGTAATTCGGAGAGCTGACTTGAAGCTTTCTAAAGCGATACATCGCCTCAAATGAACTGGAAAAGAACCTTACACATGGACGAATAATTAATTCCTAAACATTCAGGATTAAAAGCAACACTGACTCATTTTAAATATGTAGCAGAGAGACTGAGAGATTGTTCGATACGTCATATGGCTAATGTCAATTTCAAAACACCGGAACCCACGCTATCAAATAGCTTAGCACCGACAAATCACAGAAATATCTACCCACGTGAACAGCTAAAACTCATCAAACGAAAATTTTTTACTCACATGAGCGCTTGAAGTCAACTTGAACCCATTCTTCGCGGCTGCGAACTTTGCTGTTTGTACGCCATTTTAACCAATACCCCGGATGTGCAAAGCAGCCGCGAGAAGGGGAAGCCAGCCTTCCGTTATATCAACAGATTTGTTATAAGACTTTAGCCACAGAACATTTCAATGAATGCCTAGAAATGTCCGCTTAATTCCATATCCGAGCCCTAATTGATGTGGCTAAAGTCTTCTGCTGTCTAAAAAAAGCCCGCATTATCGTTACCTCAAACAACCAAATAATTGTCAATCCGTGAAGGATTCGTTTGAGGTAGGATAATAGCCGACGCATAACCAGCTAATCGTAAGACTTCCACCTTCTCTGGACTTAATGATGTCCTCCAGTGCACTTTTTTTAGACAGCAATACAGAAAGCTACAAATCGGCTCGCTTCTCCGAACTCGCGCGCGCTACTGAGATTCAAATCAACAGCCGTTTACATTCGTTCCTATCGGAGAAGAATGGGGCCGAGAGAGTAAATCAATATTGGGCGTGGACACTAAGCTAAGGGAAACTTAACACCAGGGTGGGGGGGGGGGGGGGGTGGGGAGGGGGTAAGGGGGTGTACTAAACCATTACTGAAAAAGATTATTGAAACATTAGCAGGCAGATGTGATGCCAACTAGGGCGAATAACCTCCCCCGCTATAGCTACTGCCGCCCATAAAACCTTTGTAAATTGAATAAATTTAGCCATTTCCTTCAGGTACGTTTTGTCAAATTTAGACAGATATCTATCCTTAATTTCCTCTTGTGGTTTGAGTTGTTCATTTCCTCCCACAGAGATGTAATTAGATAGTTAGCCCAGTCCCCCAACAGCTCTTTTCTTTTCTTTCCTTTTTTTTTTTTTACTTTCAGTGGTGTCGAGGAAATGTTGCATACGCATGCTCCATGTAGACCAATCAGAAACGACCGATTGGTGAAGGGGGAGCATGCGCATGGATGGATGAATATATCGTTCTCAACAAAACAATGCGAGACAAAACTTTTATCTTCTACCAGGAGTAATTTTTGATAAGGAGCTATTGTCCACTACAAAACAATCCAAATAGTGAAATTATTTTAAAACAACTTAGTGTAATTGTTAATCTCGTTACAAAACAAAAGATATAGAAGATGGCTCTTTCGATTTATTTTTCGGGGAGTGGGGGTGGGGGTGGAGATGGGGGGGGGGGGTAATTGCATTGCTGCTGCGAGGTCGCAACCGATGCTTTGAGCTGTCGGCCTCAAGAAATTCAAGTATTTGATATTTTTGAGGTATCTTAGTTGTTTTGGAGTCAAAGCAATTTTCTTCATTTGGCGTGCGGCACAGATATTCTGGCATGCACATAAACAACGGTACTTGCCATCTTTGAAACGGGGAAGAGATGACGCAGACACTAATTGTTTCTGATTGGTCTTAACGTGGAGTATCGACATGCAAGTTTTCCTCGGCCCTCTTTACAGCGCTGCCGAGAGTAGAAAGGCATGAAGATGTCCAGTCGATGGACTGGACAACAAGTCGTGTATTACAAATTAGTTAAATGTATTCTGATCAAGCCTGCTCGAGACCGTACTGCATAAATATCGGTACCCTGTATTTGTTTTGTACTATGGGTCGATATTCTCCCAGCATGCTTCTCGCGCATGGGCTGCTGAGCATTCTACCTATTTCAGGTTATCTTGGGAAATATAAAAGTGGTGTGTTATTTATTAGCCTAATCAAACGGGATTGGTTGATCCTTGTCATCAGTTTCAGAATGTCACAGCTATAACACATTGGCCGAAGCTGACAGAAAAGTTACCTACGGTGGAGGAAGTGCATGTGACAGTGGGTTGAGTGGCTGGTACCGTTTTGAAGGAGCAGCAGGTACGAAAATGGCTACGTCATCACCCGGTGTGTACCATTGTGGCACTCACGTAACCGGCTGGTTGAATGGCGCTCATCCTACAGTGGCTGAAGGACAAGTCACGAGACAGGTCTGCTTCGACTATAGAGGCAACACCTGCTATTGGAAAAACTCTTTTAACGTGAGAAACTGCGGCTCTTTCTATGTCTATGACCTGAAGAGCCCACCGGCATGTTTTCTCCGATACTGTGGCAGCGACTAAAATACCAAGCAACTGCAAGGGATGATTTAAGTTCATGTGGAATTAATGAACTAACATTAAGCTAAGCGTTCATAGGTCTTCAATCAATTGCAATTTAGCATTTCATTCAAGTTTCCTTATATACTCAAGGTTTACTGTAATGTTATTATACGGTACAGTGGAACCCCGATATAGCGAAGTGCCAAGGGACTGGGTAAATGCCTTCGTTATAACGGTTTTTCCTTTAAGGAGCTGTTTTGAAATGTGCAGTCTGGTTTTCGCGTTTAACGTCAGGCGCGTTATGACATTTATTCGTTATATGTTAAGTTTGGGCTTCTGTATTGTGTTCGTTATAACAGGGATTTCGTTATACCGAAGTTCGTTATATCGAGGTTCTTTTCCATACATTTTACTGTAACTTTGGCAGGGCTGAAAATATAATTCGCTAATTAAAGAACCCACTTCACTGTTCGAAAAGAGTAGGGGACGTAGTCCCCGGTGTTGTGTTCTGGCTTGTTCACACGTTCTGTGGGCCGGTTTACGGGAACATAAGCAGTATTGGCGCAAGCTGTTGTGGTTACCCTGCCTAGTTGGCGAAGCTAAATACATTATATTAAATTAAATGATACCGGGGACATCGTTATAAAGGACCGGTTCGTTATATCAGGATACACTTTATGTTGTTATGTAAGAACGTTTTATTTTTTTAGCTGAGGTTGAGCCAGGAATAAACGTTCTTATTTTTTAGGCGATTTGAGCCTGAGAACGTTCTTGAAATATTGTTCTTAAGTTACATATTAATTCTAGAAATTGTGTAATTGCTATGCATGCATTTTTGCTATTTTGAATGGAAAAGAAGTGCGCATTTCGATACGGCAAAAAATAGCACTGTTTTAATGAGGTAATAAAGATACGAGGCGAAGGAGAGTGTCTTTATACCTGATTAAACACTACTGCGAGTTGTGTTTTAAACGCCTTCAAAACGTCCCTCTATGTATATTCAATCTGATACTAATCTTGTCATTTTAGTATTTCGCTTTAGACGAGAATATTGAATATTAGTTTTTTTTTTTTCCATTACACTCGAGAGAGTGTTTCATCCGATTTCCAAACACCTCGGATTTTATCAAACACATTCCGCTGCGCGTTGTATTTTTCAACTCTCTGTCTCGGTGTTTGGAAATTGGATGAAACACTGTCACTTGTGCTGGATATATTTAGATCACAACAGACAGATTACAGGTTAAATTAAATATATGACCATCACTAAGAATGGTTGATAGTTTGCTGAGCTTCGAGCTGAAACGGTTATTAAATAAACTATAATCCGCATCACATGATTGGGATACCCCCCCCCCCCCCCCCTTCCCTCCTTTCAATGTTTATAATCAAAGGCCTGACACATTGGTTATCTCGTGTATCAGAGTTCTTCATCTTGTATTTTAGTCCTAGAATTTATCGGGGACGTTGTTAACTAGAACAATTTCTAATAGAAAAAGAAGCATTAAAAAAATAAAAATACAAGCATATTTGTTATATCTTGCAATTGCACGTGGTAGTTGCCGAATAATACCGAATTAGTAGAGAGGGTCGTTACATGCAGCTTCTTAGATCGCAACTCGCTACTAACGGGGGTTACTACTTTCGAACAGTAATCACTATCGTATTTCTCTTTCAAAAACCGTAAACTTCCGCTTATACAACTTTGGCGTATAAACGGGAGGGGGTGGGGGGACCTTATTTCCGGTTGGGGTGGGGGGGGGGGGTGTATAAGTGCAATAACGAAAATGTTTCAGAATGAGCTGATAAGAAACAAGTCGATGCAGCAATATGACGATGCGTTTTCCATTTACTGGTCTCTAAGTCCATGACAGTCAATATATTGGGAACAAAAACAAATTAATTTCGAGTGCTGAGAACATTAAACGCAACGCATAATGAAACGGAAGAAATAAAATCGATATGGTGTTTTGGCCACAATTTTTTTTTTCTGGATTCCGATGACAAGCAATTCCGTATAACTTGAATTCTGAAAATTACGAATTGTAAACTTAAGATACGTATAATGGCAAAATGTGTTACTCACACAATTTAAGGAATGTAGTTTGGCTAGAAAGCGTTGTCTGGAAATTTTTCCCCAGGAACGTACTTGGAAAGGTGACAGTCCACGCACACATTTTAATTACAGACAAAATGCGACTGCACTGTATAGCTTTCCAATACAGCTCAATTCGTTACTTTTTCAGAATGATTAGTTTTACTGAAGTTATATGTGATCGGATTACAATCATTGTAATTTCCGACGTACCTCACTGTGTGATGCTTAGATTTTCCTTCCTGTACTCATTTTATTGCTATTTTTGCATGTTAAGCTTGGATTTTCCTTCGCCAACGAAACGGTCTATCTGTTTCTGTATTCATTTTTTATTGCTATTTTTTTCAAAACTTTTCTGCAAATTTGAGTTTCTTGACTATTCGTCTTGCGGTTTGATCGTGTCAAAGTTAAATCAAAGTATTCGCGTTTTTTTTGTTTTGTATTTATTCGCACAGTAATCAGACAAAATGGCACCGCGACATATAAGACATCAATATTGGGTACTGGGTATTTAAAAAATATATATTTTTAGATTATTGGACTGTGAGAGCGTTGCATGTCGCTAAAGGTTGTTTCTCTTATATCATTGCCTTTGTAGGTATTTTACCAGTCAAGCTGAGTCCTTTTCATAACTGATTTATTTATGACATGAGCGATTGAATTTGCTCCATATCACCCAGCATCGCCGAAGAGGGCAATATTCGTCACTTTTTCCTACTCAAGAAAAAAATGAGACCTCTGAAGGAAGTATTTTAGTTTTAAAGTGAACCTTCATTGAAATACTTGGTAATAGTAACATACCAAGCTCCATTTGATTATTGCTTGAATTTTGGGGAAATATTTAATAATAAGTTTAATAAGTTGAACCTGTAGCATCACGGCGGGTTGCAACAGCCAGGGGTGGAATATTCTACCATCGAAATTATGCCCACCCACCAACCAACACGCACCCCAACCTTTCCATTGTTGACATTGTTTGATTTTTTTATCACATTCGGTTTAAATAAATGACACTGCATGTGTTGCAGCCTGGGCCCAGTTGTTCAAAGGGTGGATAACGCTATCCACCGGATAAATCACTATCCAGTGGATAAGCGTTAACAAATCAAACTGCGCTATCCGTTGGATAGTGATTTATCCGGTGGATAGCGTTATCCATCCTTTGAACAACCAGGCCCAGGGGTGAAATATTCCTTAATTGAAAATTTGCCGCCAATATTTTCCTGAAAATAAATATAGGTTTGGGGTTAATTTCGCGTCTCAAACAGCGGTCGCATCCCATTCCAGTCACATGCACTGAAATGTTTTCACGTTATTGATTTTAGTTAATATATCCCAGGATATTACAAAGCTCGAGGAAGAAGAAATTAGAAAATGTTTATTGTTTGATATTGTGTATCCAATTATATTTTGTTTGTGATTGGTAATGATTTGTCTCATGTAATAATTGTAGACTGAGGATCCTGATGGGGTGCAGGATTCTCAGCTGTCAGTTAAAATTGTGGTCATTTCTCAGCTATCAGTTAAAATATTTAGCAACTTCGCAGCTATCAGTTAATTTTAACCGAACTCATTCTCAGCTATTAGCTAATTAAAAATATTGGCCAATTCTCAGCCATCTGTGAAACCCCACCAGGACCATCGTGGAATACTATTTTGTTTGTGCATGCCAGAATTAATTATCTTTTTAAACCAAAGTTTTGTTTTTGAAGTCTACCAAATTATGTATCTGATGGCATAGTTCTTTATGGGCTTTGTGGTTATTCACTAATAAGCACTGTGAATTACCTTTTAAAATAGGATAGAGCGGGCATCCGATGTCTCTTCTGGAGCCTTGTTAAAAGTAATCATCCCGTGTTTACATCCAGGTCTGTAGGTAGCTTTCGATCGAGATAAGTTATTTCAGTATACGATAAGTAATTACCAAATTTAACTGGAAGGTAGCTTTGGCTAGAAATCGTTTGCGCGATAGTTGATTAGGGATGTGCTTTATTAACCATCGTGTCACATAAAAAAAGCGCGTAGGACATTACTCTGGACTGGAAACGACCATGCTTAATCCTGGTTTCCATATGATCGATCGTTGGGATCATATGGAAACCACTCTTGCGATCGTTGCGATCGTTGCGACTGCGATCGTTGCGATCGTTGCGATCATATGGAAACCAGGCTTTAGGGCTACTATTACCTTGAGATAAGTTTACTTTTGTTTGTCGATTTCTTGCATAACTTAATGAAAAGGAACTTCCGTAGTTGTGGTGTTTGATCACGGTCCTGTATAATTTAATAATTTGGGATTGTATTTTTGTTTTCTGTAGATAGTTTAATTTCATTAACAGCTTTTAGGTTGCACATGATGTATGTTACCAAGAGATGGGTTGCATTTTTTTAGAAATGCGTTACCAGGATGGCTTTAAGTGAGGCGAATTGAACGTGTTGCCAAGTTTATAAATATCTTCTACATGTACCTGCATGTTTGGAAATTTAATATCGTCTTCCTCTATTTGCTTCCCAACATTCGTTGTTCCTTACCTGCACGAGGAAACATTGTGTAAAGGTTAGTTTATGCTACGACCTTCTAAAACCGACATTGAAATAACAATGATATTAATAAAAATGTATTTATATATAAAAACATATAAATTTATATTTTTTCATTCCGTGACGAATTACAGGTGGGTCAAAACATATCGGTTAATGTAACTTAGAATTGTAAACCGCAGGTATTTAAACTGACGTATCTGCAACACGTATTTGTTAATTGAATTATTATTAATTTATATCACGTCAATATTCCATATCCTAATATTCCATGATATAAACTTGGGTTGCAAGCGAAATCTTATTCAGTTTTTAGTGTAGTCAGTCCGACATAAAATGGAACTTCGTCTCCAAGAGCAAAGCATCTATCTGGTTGTACTGTTGATGTCAACCTCTTCAACAACAACAGCTGCTGATGGTAATATATATAAATAATATTAAATTCAGTATTTGTCTACCTTTAATGTTCTTTTGCAGACATATAACATTCAATTATTATGAACTATTTATTTTCATTTTCTAAACTGCTCTTTTCTTTTTTCGTTTTTGTTTGTTTGCATCTCTGCAATGAAAGTTGTTGATGTAGGTGGTAAATCTCTCAGCCGAGGTACAGATAAAGGAATGGCTTATGCCAAATTTAAGGCTCACAAGTTTTCCTACCTCAACATCACCAGCATTGGTTCAGACATTGTCGCAAAAGGAAGCGAGTGTGGTCTTGCGTGTGTCGACATACCGTCATGTTTCTCATTTAACCTGGCTGTATTCTTCGATATCAACAAGTTCATATGTGAGCTGCTCCCATCTGACATCTACAACAACTCAAAAAAGCTTGTCGCCAGCCAGTTTCATCATCACTATAGTATCACGGTAGGTGGGAAATCTGACTGTTCACATTTATCAATTAAATGTAGTTTTTAAATGCAGCACGACGACTTTAAATTTTACAACAGACATGTTTCGTCAGAAACTTCTGCCTTCTTCAGTACAAATGTCACAGGCGAGTTTGAATATAAATAGGTAGTACATGCTACGTTAAAAATGCGTGATAATTACAAAGATAGGCTTAAATTAACGTGTTTAACGTGCTGATTGAGTGAGGGGTTTTCTCACAGGATATGCAAAGCTTCTTTGATCTTGAGCAATAGGTAGTGCAAGCTTGATCAAGTATATAAAAGCATTCGTTATAACTTAAAGAACGACAATGCTTCTGTAGATGTTTGAAAACTGTGTGAGTTCCTATTCGTAGTTGAGTGCTCACGGACACGCGTCGAGAAGTGTCGGGTAGTTTCACCGACGTAACAGGCGTTACAGCCTGCACACGAACATTTGTAAACGACGCCTGAACGAAGCCCACTCGCCCACTTCTCGACGCGTGTCCGTGAGCACTCAACTACGAAATCAGCAAGTTAAACACGTTAATTTAAGCCTATCTTTGTAATTATCACGCATTGTTTACGTACTAATTAGCATGTACTATCTATTTATATTCAAACTCGCATCTCCTGTAACATTTGTACTGAGGAAGGCAGAAGTTTCTGCCGAAACATGGCTGTTGTAAAATTTAAAGTCGTCGTGCTGTATTTAAAAATTATTGTCAGTTTGTTACTGTCTAGACCTTTTGGTAAATATAGTTTGTAATGAGAAGATGGATAGTATATTATAATGCCCTATATGCGATATTTGTTTTCCACATCTTCTGTAGTTAACAGCTTAGTTAACAGACAGAGATAGAAAAACACAAAAGAGGCAAAAAAAAAAAAAAAAAAAAAAGACCAAAAAGGAACAGCGTTAACTTGGGATGGATTACGAACGAGGACATTTAATATGTGTACTAATAAATTTGTCAAAATGCACACGTGACGTAGTTCATTGACGTCATGTTATTATTTATGCAATACATTCTTGGCACAAGAAGCACATGCCAAATTTTAACGTGCATGATTTTATGCATGACTATATGTTCTTGCCATACTTTACATATAATTTATCTGGAAATAATTTGTTCACGAAACTAGATGTATCAAGATTTCGACTTTTGGCATCGTTTTATTGGTTTTGACAAGAGAAGACGACCTATAAGGTGGTATTTTTTCGTCAAATCTATTAAAAGTTTCGCGCCATGCTTATTTCTGACATCACATTACTCGACTTGACAAATCAGCCGTAGCGCCTTTAAAATAGCTCACCAATGGAGTGAAGGTTAACAATATATTAAACAAAATACAATTGGAAGAGACCTATATATGGGGGAGTGCATGCTTCTAAGATGGCGGATCCAAGATGGCGGCTATTTTGAAGTAGTGACGTAATGCCCGCCTCATATGACGTTATCATGTCATGTTGCCTACCTCATAAGAAATGCTTTGGACGTAATATATACCCTCTAAGTTTTATTGTCGTAGCTTTAAAACTCTTAGAGTTACGGTCGGAAAAGGGCAAGAAACCTCGGTCCGAATAAGGTTAAACTCGGATTAAAGTGAAATGGCCCTGTTTTCTTCCTCTTCAGTCTCCTTGCAGTAGTTCTCCTTGTCAGAACAATGGAATGTGCGCTGCACAGTACGAGAAGAACAGCTATGTGTGTGTTTGCGCGAAAGGATACACAGGGAAACATTTTGAAACGGGTAAGATACTTTGTAGAGTTTTCGCACATTTTCCCTGTCACATATATAGTATATTTGGATATGTACGTACGTCACTAATATATTGTGAAATCGGAACTTTATTTACTTTATAAACTAGGCATGTGTAACCAATTGTGATCTCCATTTTCAAATAAACCTGATGAAGCCTGGTACTTTGTCAGCCGAAATATATTTAAGAACTTATAAACCTTAATGTTGAACGTCAGCTTTACAGTGTAATTTCCATTTCATTTTTGTGTTGATCAAGTTTTCTAGATCCAACGTGACAGGGTTTGAATGTACAATGCTGTTGCACTTGTTTGGAAAACCTTTACTACCGTGAGATAAAAACCTCCAAACCCAAGGTTTCATATTCCCATACCTCCCCGTCTCCCTCAATGTCAGTTAACTTGGTGCGTATACACGAAGTTAGAACTTTTGTCAGGGAATTCAGTTATGCCTGGCAAAATTTAGAAGATTGATAAAAGGATCATTACCAGTTAAATTCAGAAATATGTTTGTATTTTAATATTGGATCAGATACTGATGAGTGCGCCAGTCAACATTGTCTTAACAATGGAACCTGCATAGACCTTAAAAGAGAAGGTCACTTGTTTTTCACACTACCATTAAAGAGTATATATGAAGATGAATTACTGAGCGTAGTTTAAAGTTCCAAAGACCCTCGTAACCTCGCGAATATTGCCTTCAAAGTGTCGAAAAATTTGACTTGACCGCCGCTATTTTGAAGACTACTCAGCAACCTGGCCGCATAATCGTGACGTCAAATAGTCCAACCTAAATTGGCGGGTCTCGCAAAATATCCACGCGTATTATATGTTAAACCATCGAATAAGATGTATTCACCGTACGGTTCTTTTTATTCGTTTCAGACTTGGACGAGTGCAATACCAACTCTCATGACTGTCACGGCAATGCAGTTTGTCAAAATACCGTGGGCTCATACAAGTGTACGTGTAAAGCTGGGTATGTAGGAGACGGGAAAAACTGCAATGGTAAGAATTCAAAACACCACA
The DNA here is from genome assembly GCA_029204205.1 of Desmophyllum pertusum. Classification (NCBI taxonomy): domain Eukaryota; kingdom Metazoa; phylum Cnidaria; class Anthozoa; order Scleractinia; family Caryophylliidae; genus Desmophyllum; species Desmophyllum pertusum. The sequence goes on from MU825911.1 coordinate 139,601, forward strand.
TTAACTTTAAAGAGGTTGTCCTGATCGTAAAAAAAGAACGTCAAAAATGATGTTTTTAGAAACGAAACTAGCGCAATATCGAGGCGAAGGGGGGTAATTTCATTGCTGCTGCGAGGTCGCAACCGATGCTTTGAACTGCCGGCCTCAATAAATTCAAGTATTTGATATTTTGAGGTATCTTAGTTATTTTGGAGTCAAGGCAATTTTCTTCATTTGCCGTGCGGCAAAAAAAAAGACATCATGGCATGCACATAAACAACAATACTTTCCATCTTTGAAACGGGGAAGAGATGACACAGAAGCTAATTGTTTCTGATTGGTCTTAACGTGGAGTATCGACATGCAAGTTTCCTCTACCATCTTTTCAGCGCTACCGAGAGTAGAAAAGCGCGAAGATCAGTCGAATGGACTGGACAACAAGTCGCGCATTACAGATTAGGTAAATGTATCTTGACCAAGACAGTGCTCGAGTCCCTATATTTTTTGTACTATGGGTCGATATTCTCCCAGCATACCTCTCGCGCAAACTCCATATTTCAGGTGATCTTGGGAAGTATAAAAGTAGTGTGTTTTTATTAGCCTCATCAAACGTGATGTTCGTTCCATATCAGTTTCAGAATGTAACAGATACAACACATTGGCTGAAGCTGACAGAAAAGTTACCTACGGTGGAGGAAGTGCATGTGACAATGCGTTGACGGGCTGGTACCGTTTTGTCGGAGCCGCAGGTACGAAAATGCCTACGTCACCTCCAGGTTCGCAAATGTGTGGCACTCAAGCAGCCGGCTGGCTGAATGGCGCGCATCCTACAGTGGCTGAAGGACAAGTCACGAGACAGGTCTGCTACCACTATCAGAGCAATACTTGCTTTTACCCCAACAACATTGGCGTGAGAAACTGTGGCTCTTTCCTTGTCTACAACCTGAAGAAACCACAGTCTTGTACCTACCGATACTGTGGCAGCATTTAAAATACCCAGCAACAGCCAGGGATGATTACAGTTCATATTTGGATGAACGAACTAGCATTAAGCTTTAGCTTTCGTAAGTCTTAAATCAATTAACCATTTCATTCAAGTGTCCTTATATAATCAAGGTTTACTGTAATGTTTATACGGTACAGTGGAACCCCGATACAACGAAGTACCAAGGGACTGGGGAAATGTGTGTCGTTACAACGGGTTTTTATTTATTTTCTTTCAACAGCTCCTTTTAAGGAGCTGTTTTAAAATGTGCAGCCTTTTACAACGGAATGGAGTATTTAAAGGATTTGCATCTCTGTTGATCTGCACTGTTTCACTTGGCGAAACTAAATCAATAATAATAAATTAAATTATACCGGGAGCTTCGTTATAAAGGACCGGTTCGTTATATCAGGGTTCCACTGTATGTTGTTATGTTTTCAATATTTTTCAATTTATTGTTTCTATAGGAACGTCTAATTTTTGAGCTGAGGTTTGAGCCAGGACTGAACGTTCTTATTTTTTGGACGTTCAACAAATTTCATAATTGCTATGCATGCATAATTTGTTATTTTGAATGGGAAAGAAGTGCACATTTCGCTAGGGCAAAGTATTAAAAAAAAAACAATCTAATATTGTAATTTTAGTTTGCTTTCGACGATAAATTTGTGCTAAACGTTCAGCCGCATCTTATCAAATATAATGACACTAAGTAAACTTCATTATTTTGGTATTTCGCTTATGAATTGTTTGTTAATTAGTTGTTGTTGTTTTCATTACACTTGAGAATGTGTTTCGACCGATTTCCAAACACTTCGGATTTGTCAAAAATACTCCGCTACGCGTCGTATTTTCAAGTCTTTTCTCGGTGTTTGGAAATTGGATGAAACACTGTCACGTGTGCTGGTTATATTTTGGATCACAACAGGCAGATTACAGGTTAAAAGAAAGATATGACCATCACTAAGAATGGTTGATAGTTGCTGAGTTTCGACCTGAAACGGTTATTAAATAAACTATACTAATCCACATCACATGATTAGGATATTCCCCCCCCCCCCCCCCCCCCCCCCTCCTTTCAATGTTTTATAATCAAAGGCCTGGCACATTGCCGGTTATCTCGTGTATCAGAGTTCTTCATCTTGTATTTTACTTTTTCCAGGTCCTAGAATTTATCAGCCGCTTTGTTAACTAGACTGAATAAGTTGTATTATTAAATACTCAATCACTGTTATTGCATTTCTGGCCTTCTGATTGGCTCCTTGCGCCCATGTTATCAGCTCATAACACGGATTCTGCCAAATATGGTAGCTCATAACAGGGTAGTTCGTTCGTCGAGAGAGTGAAATTTGAAAAAGATGGCTAAAATCATTACGTAAAAAACTTTGGCCCTTCTAAATCAAACAAAAGTCAAGTCCATTAAATAATGCACGAAGTTTGGAACGAAATATTTAATGGGAAATGCCTGTAAATGTACCACAAATGCGACTGAACGAGCACTAAAGGCAGCCTGAAACAATTAATTTAAGCTTACGGGAAAATCCGCCGAAAACCGGCACAATTAAGCTTAATTCTTCAAAAAAATGAAAACCTGTTTACAACACAAGTTAAAGCTTAGCCTATTCAGTATTGTTACCTTATATTTCGAAGAATCTTGCCAATTCCAGCTGGACTAAGCTTTTAAAACCAGCACAATAATTCAATAAATATCGGAGCATAAATACGGCAGTTCGTCAAGCGCTGACGGCGGGTACAATCAAAGATCACTTCACAGAGAAATTACCTTCGAAGATCACTCTTTTTCTCTCCATCCATGTAGATATTGAGGGTTTCCTTAATGTTCTTTACTCCAGTGAACTTGATTTCAGCTCAGTTCGTTTCAACACAATTAATTATGTAGTCGCGCATGATTTGCTCGCCGTAAAAATAGTAAAACCCTTGCTTCGTTCAGCTCTCCTTCAACTTGTAAAATGAATATAATGTTCAGCTCCACAATTATCTCGGATCTCCCCATTTTAAGCTAAATCATTTGCACAATTTTCCAGAATATACGAAACTTTAGAAGACACAGAGCGAAGATTCCCTCCGAAGAACATTCTGGCTTGCTCTCGGCTTTTCATTCAACTTGCCAACTTACACCGCGCCAGACATTTTGCCGCGGTTTTCAAATCATGCTTCATTTAGATCGAACTGAAAAATCACTCAGTCGATTTATAAATTTTTACAAAGTATAATACCGAAGTTTAACCTAAAGTTAGTGAAGTATTTAATAAAACAATTATTCCATTCGCCCTTGTTGGATATGAAATGATTATAACCAAATCGGCGCGAAGCGCGCCTCATTGGTTATGTTATCATCTCATATCCAACGCGGGCTCATGGAATAATTGTTAAATAGCAAAAGAAGCATTAAAAAAAATACAAGCATATTTGTTATATCTTGCAGTTGCATGTGGTAGTTACCGTAGAATACTGAATTAATATCGAGGGTCGTTAGCAGCTTCTCAGATCGCAACTCGCTGCTAACGGGGGGTCGCTACTTTCGAACAGAGGTCACTATATCGAATTGTGTTTTTCAAATACCGTAAACGGCCGCTTATACGACTTCGTAAGGGTTTTGGATGGGCTTATATTGTGTACAGGAGGAGGGGGCTTATAGACGGGAGGGGTAAGCGGAAAAAGAAATTGTTTCAGAATGAGCTGATAAGAAACAAGTTGATGCGGCATTATTAAGATACGTTTTCCATTTACTGGTCTCTAAGTCCAAGATAGTCAATATAGTGGGAACAAATACACATTTCGAGTGCTGAGAACATTTTATGCAACGCATAATGAGACGGAATAAATAAAATCAATATGGTTTTGGCCGCCATTTTTTTTTCTGGATTCCGATGAAAAGCAATTTCCGTATAACTTAAATTCACAAAAACTGTTAAGGAATGTAGCTTGGCTGGCTATAAAGCGTTCATTTTCGTTTATAATTATCCATACATTTGTCTGGACATTTTCCCCCGCGGACGTACTTGGAAATGTGACTGCAGTCCACGCACAAATTCAAATTACAGACAAAACGCGACTGCACTGTTGCTTTCCGATACAGCTTTATCTCTCAGATTTAATCAGTAAGTTCAGTTAAGTTTGCAATTCGTTACCTTTTCAGAATTATTAGTTTTACTGAAATTATATGAGATCGGATTCTAATACAAACACTGTAATTTCTGTGTGAATCAGAAAGTTAAAGCGTGAATACTTTGATTTAAGCTTGGATTTTTCTCCGCCAAAAAACGGTCTAACTAGCTTTTTCCTGTATTCATTTTATTGCTATTTTTGCAAAGCTTTTCAGCAAATTTGAGTTTCTTAACCGTATACTTCTTGCGGTTTGATTCATGTCAAAGTTAATCAATTCAAATTTATTCGCCACAGTAAACAGACAAAATGGCCACAAAAACGCGACATATAAAGAGAAACATCGATATTGTGTACTGGGTATATTGAAAAAAAAAAAAAAATGATTTTTAGATTATTGGACTGTGAGAGTTACATGTCGCTAAAGGTTGTTTCTCTTATAACATTGCCTTTGTAGGTATTCTACAAGTCCAGCTGTCCTTTTCATAACTGATTTATTCATGACATGAGCGATTGAATTTTCTCCATATCTCCTTGGAATTCATCCAGCGAATTAAAAAACGCTGAAGAGGGCAACATTCCTCACTTTTTTCCCACTCAAGTAATAAATGAGACCTCTGAAGGAAGTCTTTGAGTTTCGAAGTGAACCTTCATTGAAATACTTGGTAACAGTAACATACCAAGCTCAATTTCAAACTGACCTTTTGCTTGATTGTTGCTTGAATTTTTGGGTAAGTTTTTTCAAATGATAAATTTAATAAATTGAACCTGTAGCACCACGGCGGGTTGCAACAGCCAGGGGTCGAATATTCATCCATCGAAATTATGCCCACCCACCCACCCACCAACACGCACCCCAACCTTTCCATTGTTGATATTGTTTGATTTTTTATCACATTCGGTTTAAATAAATGATACTGTATAACAGCCTGGGTGAAATATTCCTTAATTGAAAATGTACCGCCGGTGTTTTCTTGAAAATAAATGAGCGTTTGTGGTTAATTTCTCAAACAGGGTTCCTTGTTTAAACAAGAACTCCTAAAGGAGTTAACAAGCGGCCGATATATATAGGGAAACAACAATCCACCTCTCCTCCCTCTCGGTCACTGGAATCTGAGGTGCACCCCTCAATTCTAAGAGTCAACATACGAACCTGCGTGACGAAAAACGTGACTGCGTGATGCACTATTTATATTTTAAAAGCTTGAGTCAAGCTCACTGCTTAGAAACTGTAATATCTAACCAAATGCCGTCAATTAAAAGCCAAATAAACATTTGAACACCAAGAATAGATGTCTTAACACCCACTAATAAAGTCTTCTTTCAAATCCTATACAGGATAATACGCACTTTTACAACTGCTCTACCCGCGCTATGATTGCTCTATTACATCACGGTATCTGGGCTGTCATGTTTACCATGTAAATGGGAAAACCCCTCTAGAATTGAAACTGAAAGCAGATGACTATTGCATGTTATTCAAAGAAACATGAAAAGAGCACTTACACGACACGAAAATCGAAATTTTCTCTAAAAGTAGGAATAAATTCTCAAGAAAGCTTGTGGAAGAGAAATTCTCTAGTGGCTAATTTTAGCCGATTCCGATTGCGTCATCTTGACAGTGTGGTAGTCACGGCAACCGGAGGTCTGGGCTAAGTCACCATGAAAACAAGTAGTCACGCCAGCCTCGCTAAAGTCCGCAGTTTGCGTGAAACCGGAAGCCGAGTCCCCGCTGGGATCGAATAACGCGCAAAGGTCACACCGCCAAATTTAGCACATTTTGCAACAACACTGCTGTTCATTGCTGTGGAACGTTTGTCTTTGCTTTTTTCAATGCGATTCCTGTAATAAACTCAATACATGTACGCTGATAAACTTCAGGAAATATTTCAGCTCGTACAGCCTTGGGAAAAGATGTATGCGGTGAACCAAACAGACTGGCACTCCGGGTTTAGCCTTCGAACAGGCTCACAACAAGGGTTATTTTCCCTTGTCTAATTAAATATTTCGCTTGTTTCTTTACATGAAAAGAGCACTTACACTCGACACGAAAATCGAAATTTTCTCTGAAAATAGGAAGAAATTCTGATGCAATATAACTGTAACGCCGTCAACTTAAGGTCGATATGGAAGAGAAATTATATGGTGGCTAATTCTATACAATGTCAATCATGTTTACCCTGTAATAATCACAAGGGTTGCGTCATTTAAACCGTGTTGTTGTTTTGGCTACGTTTAAAGCTTTCTGAGTAGAAACTGTAATATCTAACCAAATGCCGTCAACTAAAGCAAATAAACATTTGAGACATTTGACCGATCCAAAACAAAACAGAAATCCTCTATTGTGGTTGAGGTGCATGTAATAGGTTTAAACAGAACACAAATTATCTGGTGACTATTAAAAATTTTAGCCACTGACGCAACGTTGCACAACAACGGAAAATCATTTTCCGAGGTATCACAGCACACATTGTGATGTGTCACGTTCCTTTGCTGTTACTTCATCACTTAGTAACGCCAAAAATGGTTTAATGCGCATATATATCTTTCAACACCTACTACTATGAGCGCGGTCACCAAGTTATTACGGAAAAAAACGGCCCAAACCTTGAAGCGGCTCGATGCCCATATATGGGCATCGGCCGCTTAAAAAAACTCGTTCCAGTCACATGCACTGAAATATGTTTTGACGTTGATGATTTTAGTTAATATACCGTAAACTGCTGCTTATAAGCCTTGGCTTATACAACTTCGTAAAGGGTTTTGGCTGGGCTTATAAACGGGGAGGCTTATAAGTGGAATAAAAAAAAACGTTTCGAAATAAGCTATAACTTAACAGCAGTGTTGATCGAAATACGTTTTTCATTTACTGGTTTTTAATTAAGCTTTAAAACGTCATAATAAATCGAATTAATTTCAATATTTGGAACAAAAACTAGAGGGGGGCTTATATCCGAGGGGGCTTATAATCGGATGTATTTTTTTGTTTACAGGTAGATGGGCCTATAACCGGGGGGGGCTTATAAGCGGGGGGGGGGGGGGCTTATAAGCAGCAGTTTACGGTATCCTCGGATATTGCAAAGCTCGAGGAAGAAGACTTTAGAAACTGTTGCAATTAAGATTATGCAATTAAGATCATGCTTCTTTTGTTTTAGGGATTAAATGTTTTAGTTTTAAGATTTTTTTTTAGTGCAATGGCACTGGAAGAACTAGAAACTGATTTACTTTGGAATCGATGTTCTTTTAAACGGCTAGCTCAATTTTGAGAACTTTCAAAGTAGAATCTACAACCGATCAACAAATCGCCGCATATCAACACATTGTAAAGTAGTCAGGTTATGAGAACAAAGAGAATCATCAACACATCAGTGCTTTTATTGCCTTGATGTAATAACGAATTCTCACAACTCAAACAAATTTGAAATTGACTCCGAGCATATACTACCGCTCAGTTTACCGAAACGTCAGTAACCAACAGTTATCTTTCAGTAAGATCACTCTTCAGCGGATGTTCTCAAATTCCATAAAGTTAAAATGAAGGAAATTATATATAACCGATCTTGTTTAGCATGGATTTTACTTCTGGAATTGACTGACGCATTAATATAATGAAAGAAGGAATGTATTAAATTTTGTTTTTCCGTACTGAAGTGAGTTTCATTTTGTTTTGTTTTCTGCCTGGGATAAATCTGAGGACATGTAATATACAACATAAACAGTATTAGCTTGACCTCTTTGGAGAATTTTATTTCGGGTATAAACAATATTGTGATTGAACAGCCGCCATCTACGAGTACCCCGAAATAGGAGTCTAAACTATGACCACCCACAACCTCAAAGTGACAGAGTTACACTGATGGGTAGCAATTCATAGGTTTGATCGTCTCCTAGCAATTATTTTTTTCCGACTAGCTTGTATCACTTAATTGTTTCTACCCGGCTTAACTCCGTCCAGTTCGTAGTCTGTTCAACAACCTCACAGGTGTTTAGTCTAGGCGCATTTTCCTCGCTTAACCGAACCTTGGTTAAATAAACAATAAAAGAGGCATAAATGTCCGAAATGCACATCAACGATTTTAACGCGGAGTGTTTAAACTGACGTGCGTGCCAAAGGCGTCTTGCTTGGTGAAGATATTTTGACTTGAAATAAATATCAAAAACTTAGTTAAATACTGGAATAAGAATGCGTTTTTAACATAACTTCTGTGACTTAACCTATTAATTTGTCGCCCTTTATTTTTTTTACAACACGTCTTTTTTGCCGAAATAAATTATAATACATAAAACTCCAGCTGAACAGTCCGATTTCGTAAAAGACGGTGAAATTTAAATCTGGTACCCAAAATAATAATCTGAAATAAATGCTAATACTGAAAAAGAACAATAAACAATTTGAAAAATTGCTGCTTGCTGAAAATCTGACAATTGGAAAATATCAAAATCAGTTCGTATTGAATTTTTGCCTGGTACAGCTTTATAAAAGGTGAAGGATACGGATAGGAATATTATATTAATGATTTGGTTTTCATCATCGAGTCCTCACCTTTCGTCAACCTTGGTCAACCTTGTCAAATACGCTTTATCGCTATCATATAGTCGCACGTAGCTATTACACTGTATCATTATATAAACTGTCTCAGAGCATACAACCCTTTCAGTTTTAAACAACATGGCTTACGAGCGCCATCTCTCAATTCACTTGTCCCTTATATTCTTCGTAACTTTCCTAGCTGATCAGTCCAGTGAAGGTATGTGACAACAATTTTGCATTTTACTTTGGCAATGCTTATTAAATCGCAGAGGTAAGGATTACGTTCTGTCCTTACGAAGACAAATTTAAACAGAGCGAGAAATGGGGAGGGAAATGGGGGAGGGGCGCACGAAGTAAAGATTCTTGATGTTGGTAATCGGGGTTCACCATGAATTTCCATGCAATACTTAATTAGTAATCATTTGAATATTAAATATAACACCATTCCCGTTCAAGCAAGTGCCTTTATCTATCTATTTGCAGCACTCAGTTTCAAGGCTGGAAAGGAAAACATAACTATCGCCAGCCCAGGACTGTTTGCTTGTAAAGAAGTTTCCTTCCAGGATCCTTTCAACCGCGGACAGGAAGTCAAAGTTCTCGCCTCAGTTGGTCATGCTGTAAAGAGTGAAACTACTCGTAATGGCGCTGCAATCTGGGTTGAGGATGTGACAGCGAATGGATTCACAGTCTGCGTTTTGGAGTTTGGAGACGGTTCCAACGATACTGCGGAAGTGAACTGGATTGCTGTCAAATCTGCTCCATCTGGATCCCAGCTAGGAGCTACTTCCTTAAACTCTTGGACAACTGGAACGGAATGTAAGAGGATCAATTTTCAGCAGGTTAGACTGATTTATCTTTAAAGTGTGTACGTGTATTTATATATGGCTGGCCAAAGTTGTTACATGTTGTTGTTCGTATTTTGGCCTTGACACAATGGGTTTAAACGTGCGTTTAAGCAAATAACCAATAGAAAACATTCCAGTTTCGTAATTCAACCATAGTGTGGTAAGCGCAAAACAAAAGATTGTGCATGGTGGTGGAAAAAACATAAATATTGCATCTTTGTTTGTTCCTTTGAATTTCTCTCTATTAACTACGGGTTGATTAAAAAGTATCGTTAACAATAGATGGCATCTGTAGTTATCAAAAGTAACAATAGATCATATACCAACATTTAGACGAAAGATGTAAAAATTAAACAAGACACTCGAATTGAATAAACTGACGATCAATCATTCTGTCATCGGTCATAATTAAATACCCTAATATGTTTGCATGTCCTTTGTAACTGACGTTTTTGGACGTATTGGGCCTGATTGGTTATCATCTACCAAAACAATCCTGACATGTCCGCTCTTCTTCTCGATTCATCACTCCCTAGTAGATAGACAAATATTATCACAGCAACTGCCATCAGCTAAGTAAACTGCAGTTTGTTTGTTTTACGGTCGTCTATATATATCGCCTAAAGCTTGTCATTGATCAAAAAAATGACATCCTCAAACCTGGCCCGAATGCAGGTCTAGCGGAACTACTTAGAAACAAATATTAAAGGTTAATCAGATTTTTTGAGGGGGCTTCGACGATGGTTTGACCGCTCTTGGATCAGCCTTTCATATGTTAATTACTGAAATAATTTGAATGGCTGCTTGCACAATTTGACCGAAAATATAATATTTTAAAAATGTTTATTTATTTTCCTGCTTATTTTATCAATTTCGGAAATATGTTTTCCTCTCAATTGAAGCATTTTTGTCTTCCAGAAGTTTGGTAAATAAGCAGGGAACAAACTAAAATATTCTGTTTTCGGTCAAAATATGCAAGTAACCATTCAAATTATCAAGCAATACAGTCTTCTTTTCGACAAGGTATTTAAAATTGTCATCATTCATTCAATCAATCAATCAATCAATCAATCAATCATTCATTCATTTTTTATTTGGTTATTATTATTATTATTTCAGCGTTTCTCTACTCTTCCAACTATATTTGTGACTGCTAGTCACCAGCTTCCCAAGAGACCTCAGGATGCCATGGCCGTGTGGGTAGAGGACTTACGCGAGGATAATTTTAAAATTTGTCTTCGAGAAGCCAAGATTTTCGACGGACCACACAGAAACATGAAGATAGTAAGTGATTTTGGATTTTGTTTTCCTTTAAGATAAACCAGAGCCATACATACTTCCCTAAACCATATTACTCGATTTCTCACCACTCGTCAATTATGAGGTCATATCACGCCAAAATGACCTCATACATTGCAAAAACATTTCCGCCATCTTGGATGCGCAATCTTGGATCATTTTTTCAAAAAATGTCAGAAAATCTACTCTGCATAAAATTCGAAAATCTCAATGTCTTGTCAAAAAGTGGTTGTCATTAAAACGTCACGTAACCAAATAATTGGCATACCAAAAATTTCGCCGTTAACTTTAAATGCCCATAACCTTTTTTTTTTATTTTCTCATCTGAATCTAAACATTACCCAAGGAATTTCTGCGAAAAAATTTTGCGATTTCCAGTAACGCGAATTATTTATGAGTGTTTCAAATCTTCAAATCCTATTTTTGTTTGGTATACCCGTCCCGCTGTAAGAAAGGCCGACGGGCTCACATTTTCCTGAATCTACGTCACAATTCCTTTGTTTTGAAGCCACGTGTTCCTTAATCTACCTCACATTTCCTTTGTCTGATGTCACGTGTTCCTTAATGTGAAACCGAGAAGGACCCAGGGGAAACTAAAGCAAATGGTGATCCAAATGGCGGCACATTTGAAAGTTTTATAAAATTCATAAACAATTCGCGTTTTCTGCAAATCGCAAAATGTTTTCGCAGAATTTCTTTGGGTGATGTTCAGATTCAGATGAGAAATAAAATAAAAAGGTTATGGGCACTTTAAGGAAAGGTCACGAAGTATGGCCATTATCAGCGAGCGCACTTTGTGTCCTACAGGAAGGGAGAATAGAGTTAATATGTATTTTAATGTCGAACAGCTTATCTGCATGTTGCAATTGCTACTTAAAATAATCGTCGTATCTTCTAACGGCGTGATTAAATATATTTGATCAAGGACGAACAGTATTTATCGTCGATGATTTTTTTCCCCCAGAACTGGATGGCATTTACCAATCTGAGGGTTGACAACTTCACCATAACCGACAGTCTCTCGTTTACCAACATAAACTCGCCATCTTATCAAGATAACTACGCTTTCTGTCAGGTAAGTGTAAAATGGACATCATCCTATTGGTGGTTTTCATCACAATTACAAATTAAAACTGTTTGCTTGCATGACCAAAATCAAATTAGCAGGTAAAAGAACGGGCAGAAATAAATATTTTGTCCAAATAGCTTTAGCTTTTTGGCGTTTTCCATATCGAGTTATTGCCAAACTAATTTTCAGAAATTACAGTATTTAGTATGCAGCACATCTTGGTGCCCTTCTCTGGGGGCACCAACATGGCCGCCATAAAATTGCACAAGAAGTAGTATATTCTACCGTTAGCCGTCAGTTCTGCTTTCACTTCACATTATTTTAAACATCACTTCTAAATTATTATCACGTCTGAAAATTAAAAATGATATATAATAAACTTCCGTTTTTTGTGACAGTTCAGAAACACGTTGTGGATATAACAATTTCAAATAGCTGATTTCCAAACAAAATCAATTCGAATCGATACCAAACTTTGCATAGAGATTAATGATTTCCATGTCTAGAAGATATAAAAAGAAGAGCTTTGTAGGATTAAGGAACATTTTCTCTTTGATGTGTTCACATTGAAGAAAATGAAAATATTAGGGTTTCAAAAGATCTAGATAGATAACTACGCTTTCTGTCAGGTAAGTGTAAAATAGTCATCATCATATTAGGTTTCCAAGGTCATAGTCCTGGACAGCAACAGTAGCTGTGCATATCGTAGTTTGATATATATTTTAGCTTATGATCTATCTCTATCGAGATATCACCAAACTAAACTCGGTATATGTAGGTGTTGGAAAGGTTTGAATGTACACATTTTTGGTACTACCCAAATTGAAAATTGGATAATAGAGGACCAGTTTTTAATTCAGTGTGTTTTATCTTGATTACTTCCCTACTTCTGCGCATGACGCCCTTTGTCGCAAAGCATACATCGTAATTAAGCTGTTTCTTGACACATAACATAAAGGATTTCTATTCTATTCTATTCCATCGTAAACTTCACAGATCCGTTTTTCGCTCCTCCTGTTGTGGTGGTGACGCCCAAGCACAGTGATAACATATAACAATTCGAATCTATCTGGGTCACGATGTATCGCTCCTATACCGCTTGGGTCGAGGTAAGGAACACTTTGTCTTTGTCTTTGTCACATCTGAAGAAAATGACATTTATTAGGTACCCGCCTCTACCCTATCCGAAGGCGTTCGGATAGATCACTCTTCGCGCTTCGCGCGTCTTTTCACGTCGCTTTCCACTTACCCGAGCTATATCATTTGAACAAGGTATGTTATTCAAATTACTTTGTATCTCTTTTTAACAAAAAAAAAGAGCATAATTATATTCGTTATAAATTTATACTGTAGAATAAATACAGAGTTTTATCTTATTTTTCTATTTTGTTGCCTAGCAAACAAGTTTCAATGACAAACATAGCTATTTTTACAATAGAACCAGTAACAATCAGATTACGATCTCAGAAAAATACATTAATTTTTTACCTCGAAAAGTGTCTTGAAAATCAGAGAATGTTTTTGGCAGAATAACATTGGCCAGTTTACGCAATACAAATGAGTTTTTTGAGGACTGATGATTCACATCCTTTCTTTTTGTTGTTGTCAAAATACAGACTTGGATCCTCTGCATTGATGTGACCTGTCATTATCACTGTCTGTGCAAAGCTTTTGGGCCCCGTGATGCTCGCTGCGTTTCTGTGGACAGCTGCCCATCTTACCAAGAACCCGTATGTTCATCAAATGGCACGTCATACGACAATGAGTGTCTGTTTTAAACAGGAAATGTGTCTCCTGCGACACAACTTCACCGTACAGCACCCTGGTAGCTGTGAAGGTTAGGAATGTTTCAAGTTGTTTTACACTGTTTATACTGGCGAAGAACACACCCTTAACATATGTCTGAATGTACAGTACTGTGTGCGAAAGTAATGCAACCGAACTGGCGCTTTGTCAAAATTTCGGTGAAATCTGGAAAGCTTCGATTCACCTCAAAAGTAAAGTTGTAATTACACAGCGAACAAGGCTGGTGCCACACACGTGTGTCATGTTCAACGAACGACGGCATCGATACATAAAACCATTTTCGTTTAAGTTTCCAATTTGCTAGATATTTAAACAAAAAATAATAATAATAAGAGTGAGTAAGTAAGTAAATAACATAATGCATATTTAAAACAGGAAACAAAAATCACATCATTGCTACTTATTAATGTTTTATGTTGTTATTTTTTTCAGGATTTCCTTTCCAGCGAGGTCGCCGTCATATGCCACACATTCCATCACTTGGATACTCTCATTGCGAAGTAATTAATCTCAAACCGTACGTGTTCTATCCCTGACAAACCCACTGAAGTGCAGATCACTGTCAATCATATCGACAGCAGCGACAAGTCATATGTACATGATGCCGCTGTGACCTGGGTTGAAAATGTGAATTACGATCGATTCACTGCGTGTGTGATGGCGACAGGCTTTAACGAGCGAAAGTCGAATGCTAACGTGTCAGTTGATTGGATGGCATATCAAGGGGCTCCAGTGGGTGGCGTCGCTGGGGAAGAAGGGATATCACAATGGTTGACTGGAACGACTTGTAAAGCTGTCAATTTTCCATCGGTTAGTGATTTTTTTCTGCTGCTCAGTACACTGCCTATAGCTAACAAGGATCCCGTTAATGCTGAAAATAACACGACCAACAAATGACGACGACGTGACGACGATGACGACGATGACGACGATGAACCGACTTGACGACGATGAGACGATGAACGATGACACGACGACGATGACGACGATGACGACGATGACGACGATGACGACGATGACGACGATGACGACGATGACGACGATGACGACGATGACGACGATGACGACGACGATGACGACGATGACGACGATGACGACGATGACGACGAAATGACGATGACGACGATGACGATGATGACGACGATGTAGCTGCGAAATGTATATCTTCCTATGCAGACTTGATTCTTTTGAATTGGCTAGGCCGCGTTGTAGGTTACGGAATGCATGATCGTTTCCAGAGATGAGGTACGCTGTATAACATTGATTTTCTTTTCTCTGCAGGGAAAGTTTTCAGTGATACCTTCAGTATTCGTAACTGCTGCGCACCATCATCGGGATTGAAGCGTGACGCAGCCAGTGTGTGGATAGAAGACGTCACACAATCCTCATTCAAAGTTTGTTTGAGGGAACTGCAGAATTACGCAGGATCTCACAAATATATTCACGTTGTAAGTGCACATTTTTTTTATTATTATAAATAGATGTTGGGGTCCTTGGATACTTTAAAACGATTTCGCATTGAATATTTAAGATGATCGTGTCTGACTGGTACATAAATTGTGAAGTTATATTGCACTTTGTACAGCGCAAGCACTGTAAATGTATTATTTTTTGCAATTTCCTTACAATTTTTTGCATTGCATAAACTTAATGGGAAACGAACTTCCTGACCTGTAATTCTCACGAATGAGTAAAACTATTACGTTAAACATGATGAATTTAGTCTGAATGCGTATACGCGATTAAACGTTAGAAAAACCTACTGATAAAACTGTAACCATTTAATGAGCTCATTAACGTGGTAACTAAGAATCAGCATAGAATGATGATGCACTAATTATGAGTGACTGTTCAGAAGGTCTGACATTTTCATCAGGGGCACAGTGACAGACCTTGGTAGAGAGTTCATTTTGATCAGAATCAAACTCGAGGACTGACGTGAAAGCGTGAAATGAATGGTAATTTTACTCGGGGAAAACTCTGTATCAACACGTTTCTGACTGTGGTACACAGCTGGCCCTACGTGCCTGAACAGTTAAAACATCAAACTATGTAGATTGTAACCGTAAATTAAGAACAACAATTTCCGGCTTTAATCCGTGCACCGATAACAAGTATTTTCTTGTCAGCAATTCAGTTTCTCATACTTAAAGGAGAACATAACTAAACAACGATGAAAATTTCTTGAATTTGGTCTGCGCGCACACGACAGAGTGCAGCCGCGCACGAATGATTTTAAATTTAAACGGACGAGTCACGCGCACGAGCAAATCCTCAGCGCGAGCTATTACAGTTAATCCCGATAACGGCACGAGCAAACCAAAACGAACGAGTCCATCCCGAGGACTACGACACGGTGCGAGAACCCGAGATACAGCCGAAGCCAAAAGGTCACTACGAGCACAACCAACCGACTTACAAAACGTAAATTTAACATGTCAAAAACTGATTCGTTAAAATATTTCCGCAATGCAAAACATTAACAAAGTTAAAGCAAAAAATATACACAAAAAGTTATCGGGTCATGAGGTACCTTCCCAGATATATCCTCACAGCTTTCAGGTCAATTTATCCCCCACAAGGGCAATAAAAGACTCAGGGGATATGTGCAATGTCTTTCGACGGACGCATGGTCCGACAAAACGGGTCCCGCAGTTTGGCAACATCTCGGGTTAGGTCATGAACCGCCATATGGTGAAGCAAAGCCTGAGCATATGGATAAGCATAGTCTTTGTACAGCGCAAGCACTGTAAATGTATTATTTTTGCAATTTCCTTGCAATTTTTTACATTGCATAAACTTAATGGAAACGCACTTCCTGACCTGTAATTCTCACGAATGAGTAAAACTATTTCGTTAAACATGATGAATTTCGTCTGAATGCGTATACGCGATGAACGTTAGAAAACCTACTAATAAAACTGTAACCATTTAATGAGCTCATTAACGTGGTAACTAAGAATCAGCATAGAATGATGATGCACTTAAAATGAGTGACTGTTCAGAAGGTCTGACATTTTCTCAGGGCACAGTGACAGACCTTGGTAAGAGTTCATTTTGATCAGAATCAAACTCGAGGACAGACGCGAAAACGTGAAATGAATGGTAATTTTACTCGGGAGAACTCTCTATCAACACGTTTCTGACTGTGGTACCACAGCTGGCCCTACGTGCCTGAACAGTAAAACATCAAACTATGCAGATTGTAACTGTAAAGTAGAGAACAACAACCGTCGACTTACATTGTTTTTTCTTTAACTCGAATCCGTGCAATTTTGGTCACAATGTTGAGGACAAAACCAGCTTCCGACAACAAGTCTTTTCTTGTGAGCAAGAAAAATAATACATTTACAGTGCTTGCGCTGTACAAAGGCATATAGCACTTTCAAGACGCAAGGACCCTTATAACCACTTCCCTACCCAGCTGTACGCCTCCTTTTAATTAATCCCCGACCACTCAGAGGTAAACACCCAGTATTAATTTAAATACTATTTATCAAAACGCATTTGTTTTTAAATTGCTTTTCTCGTTTTTTTTTTTTAGAAATGGTTGGCGTTTTCGTCCCTCCACAAGCCTCTCTTCTCAGAACATGATTCTGTATATTTTGCTAATGCCCAACATCCTCCTTCTGATTACAACAATGCTTATTGCAAGGTCAGTATGATTCAGCTTCCAATGAATAACTTGGGTTTTTTTCCATATGGTGTGGTGAAATAAATAAACTGGGACTTTTCTAACCTTATAACATAGAGGGAAAAATTACTGAATGCTGATTGGCTGAGACAGAGGGCATTTTTCATTAATTTTGGTTTGCCCGGGGCAAAATTACTTGATCCTGATTGGTCGAGCGGCAAAATTCCTCGCTCCTAATTGGCTGAGCGCGCTGCACTCAGTTGGCTTCTTGACGGCGGGATTTTTAGCATAATTTTCAAACACAGCGCTCGCTTGTACTTCGCTTCGTTGTTTGACTTCAGTTTCCCGAGTTATTTGATGAAAAAGGAGCGGAAACCGTTTGATAGCTTGAAACGAAATTCCTAAAGCTAAATCTCAGTGTTTCACTCGAAGCAACAGAAGATTATTTCAGTTGAAAACTAGAAAACTTGCATCAGCTAGACACTTGGCGAGGTTGCGACGAAATTCATTCATGGCTGCCAACTGACTTATTCGCTTCACCTCTGTTAAATACGGGCTTCATCACGTGCAACCCAGAGAATAAAAGATCACAGAGTTTGTTCAAAGAAAGAAGAAGGTCAATTTAAACCGGATAAATTACCTCTACAAGTTTGTTTGGACTCGTTGTTTGCTCACGGTTTTATCGATGTAGGATTGACATGTCAAGCAGCTGGCAGCGGAAAGCCGGCTTCAAAACATGCAAACAGGTGAATAAAATTACGTTTTACTTGGCTGGATTGCAAGCTTGTTATTTTTTTATTTTCACGACTTACAATTTTCTCTTAAGATTTACATAACAGTCAACGTTACCCTGTTCTGAACGTAAGGGTTTTCTTGATCTTTCTGTGATTCTGTGTATTTTTGGAAGGAATATCAGTTCGTTCCGCCGCGGCTGAATTTAGCTTCGCGGCGCTTTGAAGGTTTTCCGAAATTTTGCCCACAGCTCACATTCCAATGTCAATTGACACTGTATAGTTTGTTTGTTGGAAAACAATGATGGTAAATTTTAAGCTTGGTAGAAATACAATGAGAGAGATAGTCTGTGACAACAATTACTTGGAAAACGAATTGCGAGTTCTCTCAACAGGAGTAAGTAGTACAGGAGACTAACTTGACAGCTACAATCAGTGACAAATAGTTGGTACACTCTGGTCTCCCTCCCTTTCCCTCCTTCCAATGTAAATTGTTTTAAAACCTAAAACACACTGACACATAGTACGCGCTTATCCTCCTATCCGACATTGAACAGGGGGGAGGGGAAGGGTGTTCCAACGACTTATGACACTGATTGTAGCCATGTAACTACTATACTAACTATCCGCATACTACTAGGACACTGACTTAATGGTCTTTTTCGATATGTTGTTTTTGCATAATCACAGATTATAATTTTTTTTTGTTCCAATGCAATCAATTATCACAGTAGAAATAAACTTAAATGAAATATGTTCTCAGGATGTCCACTTCACCAAGACGTACAACAGCACCCCGAACGTGTTTGTCTCAGCAAACCATTCAACAGGCGGTGGAAACCAGCAACCGGAACACAATGGAATAACTACTTGGGTGGAGGTTGGGACATTATTTTTACTCAAAATGTAATCATTCAACACCTCCCTAGTATACTGATCTCGTTGCATTTGTTAAACCTTACCTTTGGTGTCTTGTATTCTTAATTGTGGATTGTAACTTGTCAATCTTCAAGGGCGAACCCAGGAGGGAAATGGACTGCTAGTACGATTATTTTGGCATTTTCACTCACATTACTCTCTTCATTAACCCTTCGTTAATATTCCCTAGTGTATTAAAATATGTCCAGGATAGCACAGTAAACAATTTGATCTCCTGTACCAGTACAGTACTACGTATTTAGCTTTAATTTATTTTAGTACACCACTGATTGTGTTTTTATATTGTTTTTTTTTTAGTACATCAACGAGACCGGTGTCCGAGTCTGTTTAAAGGAATTGTACGAAACAAAATATGATCCACTTTCTATATCGTACACTGTCTTGTCAGGTAAGCACACATTAATTAAAGACGGGAAGACAAGTAAGTTTTACTATCGCCCGATTTATTTCAAATGTCTATAATTCTAAGCGATTTATTTCAAGAGAAAGAGAAACCAAATTTATCAATAGTTAGTGATCACGTGTTGGCGGATGGATGCAAATAATGAGGAAGAAACATTACTGGAAATATTAGCGAGGGAACAAATGCTCACATAAAGGACACATTTTGTCCTCTGAGTCACTGGTTTAAATTATAACTTATTTGGTCATGGTAGATTCTAAAAAAATCCCTGGGGAGTTTTAACCCGGATTCGTATACCAAACGTGCCGTCCATTGGGGGGTAGGGGGTTGCGGTGGTGGTATGTGGGGCGCGGGGTAGGGGGGGGGGGGGGAGGTGGTTCTGCTGTCTAGTGCTTTGTTGTCCGGCCTGGTAAAGTTCTCTCATTTCTGGCCGAAATCCTGGCCGAAATCCTGGCCGAAATTCTGTTCCTGCAGTTCAGCTACAGATAGTGTTTAAAGTAACTCCACGACAATGGCTTCAAACATGAAATAGTGCATGCACCTCACTTCTCTTGAATCTCTTTACATCTACAGATATATGCCAGCCAGGATGGAGTTACTATGGTGGTTATTGCTACTTGACGAGCCAGGCATGCGCTTCATGGCTAACTGCTGAATCAAATTGTACCATCATGAGTTCTCAACTGGTGACAGTCCACAACCAAGGAGAGAACGTGTACATTCAACACCGCCATAACGGAGAGAGGTCCTGGATAGGACTCAATGATCGAAGTGTGGAAGGCTCTTTTGTTTGGACAAACAAAGAAATAAGCAGTTTTAGATTCTGGGCTCCACAACAACCCAACGACTGGAAAAACGAAGACTGTGTACACACTCTTGGCGCGAAGCATGGATACACATGGAATGACGTGCCATGCAATAACTGCTACAACTTTACTTGTTTCAAAGGTAACAAACCTCGCGATCGATTGCCATTGGCTGATCGACGACTAATTATTAATTGTATTAATTATTCCCCAAAGTTCATCAAATATTTAAACGTTTGATTAGCATGCTCTATTCGCACATAATCCAACCCCGGTGTAGACTGCCATATAAAAGTGATAGGGTGATCATCGGACATTTTGAAAGCAATCACTATAAATTACCCGAATCTTGTTTTGTGGGGGCTTGAATTCATTTTCACCCCTTTGAGGTACCAATTCTAAAACAAAACTAGTTCACCGTGTTATATTTTCCCCTAAAAGGTATCGGGATAACTTTATACTTAAACGCCATAACCGTTCCCAACCACGAATTTTAACCCCTGAAAGTTACGAAAATCACCCCCGTCACTTTTGTATGGGAGACCCCCATAGAACTTATTCATAAATGGCAGCCGATTGATTATTCTTTTATATTCATGCTAATCAGCCCCCCTAGCCTCGTTAGCATGTGCAAAATTCAAAATAATTTTTACTCTAAAATGAGGCTAGGTAGGCTGATTAGCATGAATATAAAATAATAATTAATTGGCCGCCATTTATGAATACGGTCTATGGAATCTAAACAAGCATGCTGGATTGACATTAGCAGGACCCAGAAATCAATACGTATTCCTTTCGACACTTTTGAGCTTTTCTTTGCCATTGGCTGGGAATTAAATGTGTTTTCTTATTGAAAAATGAACAAAAAAAGACTATACAAAAGGATTTATTTACCATTATCGCAAAAATTATCGCAATCGATAAAATCCCCGCGTTTCTGCAGCGATTTAAACTTGGAATTGTATGTCCCACGACCGCGCAATATTGGGGTCCTGGGTCGGAATTTTGTGACGTAACGCCGGGAACGTTCTGATTAGCGACAAGAGACTTTTGTCAGGGCTTTACTTGTGCAGAAACTTCTTCGGATGTTTTCTTTTTATTTGCGCCTTCATAACTATTGCAATTTTATCCACAAATAAATATGTCTTCCAGCGACACAAATTCGGAGTCAAACTATGATTCCGAAGATTCTGAGATATGTTTTATTCGGGCGTTACTAAACACAGGAACGGAACGGAATGTACCGGAATGCCAGGAATGTACTGGAACGAACCGGAATGGTACCGGAATGAACAGGAATGACACGGAATGATACCGGAATGATACCGGAATGAATCGGAATGAACCGGAATGATACCGGAATGATACCGGAATGACATCGGAATGACCCGAAATGTACTGGAATGGTACCGGAATGACCCGTAATGAAATGGAATGACACCGATATTTCATTCATGGCGGCAGGGTGATCCTCTCTTGATGGCGGACACTAGATGGGGGCTGGGCAACTGCAAAAGGAAATCCAAACTTCTTCACTTTTCCACCCCATCCCCCCTCGCCCCTCCACCCCACCCTCATCTCCCTCAAAAATATGAAAATATAATAGTCTATATCGTGGGAGGCTCCAAAGCAAGTCGGGAAATCTCGAAAGAGAAGAAAAAAAGAAATAGAGTAAAACTAAAAACAAAATAAATAAATAAATAAAGCATATGGGTGATTGGGGCAGGGGCCAGTTGAATTATACCTCACCCCCACCGTAGTCGTGTGCATTAATACTTGGTTTATGTTGCTCGATCTGTAGCGCATTACTGGTTTTCTCGCTTCCGCGCGTGCGTCTTTCGGTTAAAATTGAAATTCAAGAAGTATGATTTGCCGGTAGTTCATACAATAAACTGCGATCAGTCAATTTTTTTCGCGCTCTCATTTACTCTTCGTCTTTTACGTGGTCGCGCTCAATTTTCACGCGACCTCCGTAAAGAGAATGTAAGGAGCGCGAAAAATTGGCCTGATCGCAGGTTATTCATACAATGTTTTTTTTCATTTTTTTCATTTTTTCATTTCATTTCATTTTCATTTTTCGACGAGGTCGGCTATTGTTTAGAATCATTCATTCCGTGGAATGTTGCGCTTTCCTTACTAAGGGAATAGTATCTCAATCGAAAATTATAACAAATACAGGAGGGGGGGGGGGGGGGGCAGGGGGTTCAGAACCTCCCGCTTCCCGTACCCTGCTCTCCCGCCTCCTGTACCTTTGTTTCCCGACTCCCGCCCTTTTTCGCGTTGCTCCCGTCCCAGGTAAATTAGAAGGCTTCAAAACCCATGTTAGTCATAAAACTGTGCACTGGCACTACCATTCGTTGGCCTTTCGTGATTTCCATTTGTTTTGTTTTGATAATTTGCTCAATATTTACATTATTATAGGCCTGTACTCTGACTTTAATGAAGTTTTGACTAACCTGTTTGTCTTGTTTGACAGTCTTAGGCCCAATTTATACGTCGCTTTCAGTCGCGACGAATGTAATTCAAGCTGCAGAAATCTCGCTGGTATTACTTGATACGACTACGTTGCAACACACCATGGACGCAACATGTTCTTCTTTGCTATTTAGGTGGGCATTGCGCTGATTTAAAGTGTGAGTTTTCTGGGACTTGAATTACATTCGACGCGACAGAAATGCGATGTAAATGCGACGTATAAATTGGGCCTTAGTCAGACAAAACTGTTCGTCTAATATAAAGGCGAGGAGGCCGCACTGCTCTCCTCCTACTCCAAATGGTTGTTAGACCAGTGAAGTCTGTCTCCTCTTCTGAGTCAGAATAGTTTCGGGATTTGGTTCATCAGCTTCAGTGCCGCATTCGCCTTGGCAGTCTGAGAGAATCTCACAGGGTATTTCACCGAAGTAAGCCTGTTTTTTTAGCCCAAACGCAAATTTTCGTCTGCTCAGATATAAAACTTTGTCTAAAGTACTCTAAAGCCTCGGAGGATGCTACATGCAAGTCAAATGACATTGTCGGGTTCTTGTTTTTGATAGTATTCTAATGCATTAATAAATAAAGAAAGTTAGCGTTTTGCATTTCTCTCCCGCTTCCCGCCCTCTTAGAACTCCCGCTTCCCGCCCTTTCCTCTCCCGCCTCCCGTACTCCCGTACCCCTCCCTCCCCCTATTCTCCCGGGCTCCCACCCCCTGTCCCCCTCCACATTATAAGGTGGTTGATAATTCCAGAGCATTTTTTTTTAGATTTTCAGTGTTTTTCATCGGGGTCTCATTCCATAGATTTCGATCCCATTCTGGGTTATTCAGCCATATTTCTTTGTCGTTATGGGTCATTCTGGTACTATTCCGAGTCATTCCGGTTTCATTCCAGTTCATTCCAGTTCATTCCGGTTAATTCCGGTTCATTCCGTGTCATTCCGGTTCATTCCGGTATCATTCCGGTATCATTCCGTGTCATTCCGGTTCATTCCGGTACCATTGCGGTTCGTTCCGATATTCCGGGTCATTCCGGTACATTCCGTTCCGTTCCTGTGTTTAGTAACGCCCGTTTTATTCCGGAATACGACATGGAGGTAGAAGATGAGATCGAGTCGGCTGTTGTAGAGCGCTCTACAAGCAATGGAAACCTCGATGAAATGGCATTATTCTCTTACCTTTATTGTAGGTGTTCATGTGGAATGCACTGCAAACATGATTTGCTTCAAAATCTTAGCGAATGCTACTGCTGTCGTCATGTAACTGCTGTTTTAGCGAGGTTACAATTTACCAAATATTATATGCCATCCAATAAAACTTGTTTTGGCTCTGTCCTATTTAAGTATTGGTCCATGCTTAAAGTTTGTATATCAAGAGTTTATAGAGAAGTGTATTAAGAGTTGCTTAAGACGCAGCCAAGAGATAGACGATCGATTGAAAATTGGCTTGCTCCGCGCGCGGTCTGCTCGGGCCTGGAAATTGAAGCAAAGCTGAAAGGAAACAAGTCACATCGATCGCTACAGTTTTGACATCCTCAAACGTTTGTCGTTGCTACTCCAAATAACCACCATAGTGAACTAAGTTAATTTTGAAGTAAAAACCGTCAAATAAATGACTTTTTTCTTCCTCGGTTGCGAAGTGGGTATGTTCCCACGGTGGTCCACATTAATGTTTATACGATGAGTATACGGTTTATCGCACTGCTTATTTCCCGGCCTCGAAAAAACTTTTTGGAGTTCAAATCTTTTGTCATTTTTACTATTTTATCCTTCGAAAGAAATTCGTCTTTGACTTTCATCAATATTCCCGAAATTGCTTCGCACGAGGAAGAAATGTTAACTCCATGACAGATGCGCGATATCACGGATCGACGCTCGAGCTACTGAATTTCATGGGCTGACATTTATGGCTATCTTTTAGCAGCGATGGAGATGGCTATCTTTTAGCAGCGATGGAGATAGGTTCTCGGTAAAAATTTGGTCGAATTGCTAGTTGGCTTTGACCGGGTTAAATAGCCTTTGTAAGTCGGCCTGCTAGAAGTGCGCGGACAAATTTCAGAGTTCTTGATCAATGGCCCTCACAGTCGCACGTCGATACTTCGCTCGTTTGAGATTACAAAATCCACCGTCTTTTTCGTATTTTCTCGACGATCGCTGTAAAATGGTATAGTATACCTTTCTCTAAATCTGGGGTGTTGCTGCAACGGCCAATAACGAACCTGGAAGGCGTTTATATACACTTTTCGAATGTGTATCGCATCTTCCTGAAGGAAATGAGTGGATGCGTGTAAGATCCAAGGTTCCCGAGCTAACGTCACTGGCCGCTGGACTAATTCCCAGTCAAAAACGCGGTCGTGAACAAAAATGGAGGCGTTTTTGGTGACTTTGCGGGGGCACAGAAAATCGACGATTCAACCAAATCCAAATTTTTTTCGCAGTTAAGTTTCAAATAACAAGTACATTTATTTAAACGAATAAAAAATGTTGGGGCTAGTTGCACTTTAAATAAAACGCAAACTGATTAGAATCCGCAAAAAAAATGAGCGCCACATGGTATACTAGATTCGACTTTCCGTCGAGTAATAAGATATAAATTACCTTTCGATACTTTGGATTTTTCCTTTGCCATTGGGTAGGAATTCAAAGTGTTTTCTGACTGAAAATAAAATACTACAGGAGGCATTATTTACCATTCTGTTTATTTTTTCTAGACTTGGACGAGTGCAATACCAACTCCCATGGCTGTCACAGAAATGCAGATTGTCAAAATACCGTGGGCTCATACAAGTGTACGTGTAAAGCTGGGTATGTAGGAGACGGGAAAAACTGCAATGGTAAGAATTCATAATCGTCGCATATAACTTTCAAGGGGATAAGGATCACCTTAAAAATACGAATTGTTCTGGCCCTTTTCTATTGGCAATAATTCAAGAAATTACGATTGATGATAAACATATCATTCAGATAGTGGAACAAACTACTCGGTTCGATTCCTGTTGGGGAACTCGGATTTTTTTTCGAGTACCTTGTGTCACTGATTGAATAATATATTTCTCGTTTTTCTACCAAGCTTAAAATATACCATCATTTATTTCCACAAATTATGATTTTTTAGGTCTCTCGCGTTGTCGAATTTAAAGCTAATTCAAGTTAGATCACAAAATGAGGGCCGGCGTTTTTTGTGCACGTGTCTTTCATGTCCACTGGTGAGCTTTATTTCCTCCTGTATCGTTGATATCACAAGGGTTCACTAGATTTCGTGAGATATGAAAAGGGACATGGAAATGCTATTAATAAAACAGAAATGTACCATAAAGAGTGACTGACTTTTCGTTGTTACATTTCATTTATTTTGTTCATTTTCAGTTGGTCGTTCATGCAATGAGATTAGAGTAGGAACCCAAAAAGACGGAAAGTATCTCCTTCTAAAAAATGGAATAAATTTTAAGGTAAGCAAAAACTATAAAGTAATTACACCACATTATCTTTGTCTTTTTAATTAATTTAACTGCGTATATATATTAATTTTTATACTTTATAATTGTTTTTAAATCGTGGCATTACCTGTAAATTAGCTTGTGTTTTTACCTACAGCTAAGTGTATTGTCCACGTTATCTATCTATCTCTAAAATAGCCAGTGACCATTGCTGTAAACGAATTGTGTTCCTTACTAAATCGTGCATTATAATTTGTTTGCTTTTCTGTCCGCTTTTGTTGGATGATATACATGCAATTGATGACGACTTCTTATTGCACGGTGAAAATGTCGTTAGCTATCTTCCTTTGATGTCATCTTATAGAACTAAGACATTTTATATATTCTCGGTAACACAATTTATTCAACGTTGCTACAGTTTGAATAAAAAATTATAAACATTTGTTAAATTACCACGAAAAGCTTTTGATGTCTCATCTTATATCTTGCGCATCGGTATATCCATGACTTTCGTAGTTGAAAAGGCTTTTTTTTTAAATTTAAATTCACTTATTGCCACCTTAATGGCTTATCTTATAAACAGGCGTACTGTGACATGACAAATGATGGCAAAGGTTGGACCCTTATCGCCCGATTTTCAAACAGTGACATCAAAAACTGGATGCGTGACGACGGACTCTGGTGGTATGACCAGAACGTTTATGTGGGAGATGCAACTAATCCCTCCATCAACGCTGACATGATCTCACAAGCTTTTTGGCTGGTCAGCGGCGGAGAGCTTAAGATCACGCGCAGTGATGACTCCAGTCACACTCCTTTGTTGCACACCACAGCTAACTGTTTGGCTGGACAGACATTCCGATCTAGAATAATAACTTATGGCAACTTTAGAAATGGAAAAGTTTGGGCCAGTTACCAGTGTCTGGGAAGTTGCACGGTTCAATATGGTGGCCAGTATAGGTCAACCGATGGGTTTCAACAGGCTGGGTGCAGTTCAGACATCCAAAGCGCCAACAAGATCGGCTTCTGGTGTGATTGGGGTGGTGGTGATGGATCAGTGATGATGATTGGTGGTGGAGGAAGTGGTTGTGAACGTGCTGATCACGGGATTGGAATAACAGAAACTAACCAAGCTTCTTTTATTGACCTAGGAACCTCTGAAACTGAATATGATTTCGGTTATGATGCTAATACAGGAAACGCCCCATCCCAGTCCTACTCTTTAAATGTGTGGGTCCGCTGAATGCAATCAGTCAAAGTTTTATCTTTCAGAACGTTAATCAGTTTAAGATTATGCTAGCGCTTTTGTTTTAAGTTTTAAGATTGTAAGACTAAATGTTTTAGTTTTTTTTTCTAGTGCAATGGCACTAGAACAACTAGAAGCTTTACTTTGGAATCGGTTTCCTTTTGAACTAGGGTCTACAACCGATCAACAAATCACCGCATATCAACACATTATAAAGTAGTCAGCTGATGAGAACAAAGAGAATCATCAACTCATTAGTGTTTTATTTACTTGATGTAACACCGAATTTTCAAAACTCAAATAATTTTGACATTGACTCCGAGCATTTACTACCGCTCAGTTTACCGAAACAGTTATCTTTAAGTTAAGATCACTCTTCAGCGGACGTTCTCAAATTTCATAAAGTTAAAACGAAGGAAATTAAAACTGATCTTGTTTAGCGTATATTTTACGATTTTATTATTCCGCTTACTCTTTAGTAATATCATGCAAAGACGCGAAAGTGTACTTCATCCGATTTCCAAACACCTCGAATTTCCTCAACAATACTCCTCTACGCGTCGTCAATTTTCAACCCTCTTCTAGTTCGGTGTTTGGAAATCGGATGAGACACGCACTATTTTGCTTGATATATTTAGATCACAACAGGCAAACTACTACCCTTACACTTTCGGAACGTTTCAGTTTCAGTTTCCTTATAAGTGGAAATGCTGGGTGCCCTGTTGGCTAAGAGAAAGCAATGGATGCTGACATTAGAGACCATATAAAAGCTATATGTGTGACCAATAAAATAGAAGCTATACTGATCGGCCTGGACATTCACCCGGTACTTTTATGATGGTACTGTTATGCTGTACCAGTTGTTTCTAACTTTGATGAAACCCTAGTGTGTACACGTGGCGCTGTTAAGCTTTGGTTTGTATTGATGTTTGTATTGTATTTTGTATTTTAAACTTCAGCACTCTTCTGAGGGTGACAGTTTTACACAACCGTAATGGCATTTCGAGTTAGCATATGTTCCCAATTTTCAGATTGTGAGACGGTATATGTCAAATTAAACTTTCAAATGCTGCGAGAAGCACTCAAGCACATTAAGGCCTAGTCCAGTTCTGGCCCCTCTCTGTCACGCAACGCTACGCTCGCGCCAAGGGTCCAGGACAATTGTCTGCGCATGCTCAACGGTTAGTCAGCTTCTTAGCTAATCGCTACTGCGCATGTATTTTTTATACTGACAAGATGACGGATGTTTCGATCCCTTCCGGCGCCCTCGGTCAGTGAAAAGTATAGAGAAATGTTTCCTGAATACGATCCTGTATTTGTAGATGCTGTAAGTTCGGCTATTTCTTCTTGTGTGAAGATGTAGCAGGTACCAGTAACGGACAAAACACTCCAACTACAATCTAGAAGGTTTATTTCACTCGGTGGGAGAGCTCCACCGAAACGAGCTTGCTTTTGTTACAAGAGAACTCGCACACTAAAATAACAGCATCGGGCATTCGTGACTTAATTGAAACATCATATCCGACGAAACAACTAGGCTACAATTAATCACGCGAGAACATACAATTATTATATAAACATGCAATTATAAACGTGCTGACATATAAACGATTAATACGTGAACGATAATATACCGACTGATCAAGACAACACTGAAATAAGTTCTCCTGCACATTCCCTTCATGCCACGTGACATGTCACGTGGCCTGTGGCAGAAAATAGCTAATATTTGAGGAATTGCAAACGGTGTTCAGTTAAATCATCAAACAAATATACTTTTTAGACGCAGGTCAGATATTTCCAGACTTTCACGTTTGGAATGACCGTCCCTCGTTTCGCAGAAAGAAATTATAGGATCAAAGGTCACTTTTTTGAAAAAATCGACTTTTGATTGTTTATAAATCGTTAAAACGAAATCAAGTACGTCCATTCCAAACGTAGCGAGGTAGATCATTTAAACCTCTATCGAAAACACTCATTTATTGAATAATATGTCTTGAGTAAAATTCGGCGGCAATTCGCCGATTTACGAAATGCTAAGAAAATGATCACGTGACAAGTCACGTGATCAGAAAAAAATCAAAATTGCCGCTGCCTAAACTCTCTCCCAGACTACCATCACGCGGCCGTTCTCCTTTTCGCTTCGTCCCCACTATCCGAGAGCCCGGAACAGGCTATATAATCAGGAAAAATGTCAGCTTGGTAGAACAAATCTAACCAGAGATATTGTTGATCATTCCATAATTTGAAGCTAAGGTAAGTGAAAACTTTCCAAAACAACTTTACATTGTGTGATATGCAACATAAACAGTATTAGTTTGACCTATTTGGAGGATTTTATCTCAGGTATAAACAATATTGTGATTGAACAGCCGCCAATCTCGGTTACTCAGAAAAAAAGATTATGAGTACCCCGAAACACCAAGACCTCCCACAAGATCAGCGTTACAGCGTTTCACTGATAGATGTGTAAAAATGATTCGAGGTTCGTCTCTTAGCAATTATTGTTTCCAGTTTTTTTCAGACTAGCTTGTGTCGCTTTTTTTCTACCCAGCTTAACCCGGTCCAGTTCGTAGTTTGTTCAACAACCCCACAGACAGGCGTTTCGTCTAGGCGCATTTCCTCGCTTTACTGAACTTTGGTTAGATAAACAATAAAGGAGGAATAAATGAATAATTTTAATTTACGAATGTCCGAAATGCACATCAACGTCTTTTCACTGGAGTGTTTATGCACGTGTTTATGCACGTGCACGCAAAAAGGCGTCTTGCACTGATTATGAATATCTTGTGACTTGAAATGATAGATCTGAGTAAATATGACAAAGTTCAAACAGAAATGCGTTTTTAACATAACGTTTAGTCACTTTCCCAATTGATTTGTCGTTCTATAGTACCCCGGACAGAACAATTGAGGATTGGGTTAAATGATAATAATTTTTAAATGCTAAACCTTAATGCCATGAAAAACGGCAACAAAATCGAAAAGGAAATTTCACAGATGGAAATTTTTTTTAAATACCTCGGTGTTTTAATAAGCCCACAAAAACGCGTGTAAACATGAGCGGCTTTGTCAGTCTTGGAACCAAAAATTCATCACGCTCATGCAAATGTTTATATACATGAACCGAACCTTGGTGGGCCGCCACTTCCAGACATATTTCCTCTTTTGGCTATTTTATACTGGATTGTCTTGGTAGAGCTGGGATATACAACAGCAGCATTACAATCCTGAGATCCACGAACAATTTCACCAGCGTATTAAGGTGCAAATGGTGACGTTTCTACCCAACGAGAGAAATGAATCGGAAAGCAATCCAACTGAGCCTTTTCAGTTAATGTCCAGGCTAACGTGAAAAATGCATGGTGGCTCAAGCAGATGAATAAGGTTCACGAGACTTCTACGAAGCACAGGAAGCATTGTCATATGCACTTTGCCGGCTGTAGTTCAAAATCAAAGCCTTCCATTCGGTGGTATGGTGCTCCAGCTACTGGCCGCCATCTTACGAGTCGATGGAAAGAACAACTGCATGGCAAAAGGAATATTTAGACGGCAACAATCAGGAGATGCTCAGGTTTTGGGGTGGCCACGAAATCTTTAAATGTTTGTTTTGTAAGATTGACCGCATTTTACTAATAAAACAGAAAATACCGATTATTTGTACAGACTCGTTCGTTGTGTGACATGTGATTTCCGAAAAATCACGTGATTTTCAGTTTTATGTCATTGGTCGCTCCATATTTAGAAGTGCTGTAAGAAGAAAACAAATTAACTTCCTATCACGCCAAAAAATTATCATGTGTGGAATTTCATATTTTATTTAATAAAATCAAAACTGAGAAACATGTGTCTCTCGTTTTTATATAATCGATAAATATATCAATCCTCAATTGTTCTGTCCAGGGTACTATCTAGCTTTAGGGAGCCTAAGCAACGACGACGCTGAGGACAACGCTTGTTAAACAAATAATTTATATTTTACCTACGAATGTCGCAATAGCGATATTTCTCGTTACGTCACCTATTGTTATTAATGTGCCAACCAGAGAACTATTGGCTGTTGAATAAAGAGTTATTTCGTAATGGTTGGCAAATTTGAATGACAAAACAAATTTGACGTAATGTTGATAAACAGTGAACACTCCTATTAGCTAGATACTAGTGTGTCGATCGTTTTAAGAACTTGCTCCAACTGAATATGTAGAGACAACGTTCAATTCCGGATATAAATATGAAACATTCGCCGTCGCTGTTCACTCTCTCCAAAATACGCAGCATTTGGTCATTTCACGTTGTTGATTTGCAGAGGTCGGTTAAGATATTTACAAATAATTATAACGCACGCGCAGAGCTATTGTACTGCTCATTAAACATTTTATTTAGCGACGTACTCGTTGCCGTTGTCGTTGTCGTTTCCGTCGTGGTTTGCTTATCCCTTTTATCTTTTACCAAACATCATTTAAATTCATTTTTTTTTCGGCGCAAATAATTTTGAAATATAACTTCTAGTCTTGTACCCAAAATAACAATCTGAAATAAATGGTATAAGACAATCGGAAGATACACCAATTTAAAATGTGCACGGACATATATAAATCAATTCCTACTAGGTTTTTGCCTGGTACATCTTTTTAAAATGTGACGGGGGAGGGGATATCTCAAACTCATTAATAATTCATCAAGTTAAACAAAGGAACTCATGAACGTGACGGGGGCGGCATGGGTTCAAAACCTCCATATATTTTTGGGATTTATTTATCTGTTTCCTCCTTTGTTTTAGTTTCGATTGAGAAGATATATCAAACCCGAGAGGCAGTGTTTGATCACATTTCCAAACCCCTCGAATTTCGTTAAAATACTCGGGGTTGGAAATGTGATCACATTTTGTCTCTTGGATTTGATATATTACTTCGGTCTTATTCATCTCCACACCTTCCATCAGCCTTATCAGATAACCTTTTGCCACTATCTTATAGTTACACGTGCATGCTATTATATGTAAAATCCATCAGAGCAAATAACCCCTTCAGTTTAAACAACATGGCGTACGAGCAACAACTCTCGGTCCATTTGTCCCTTATCTTCCTTTTGATTTTCCTAGCTGATCAGTCCAGTGAAGGTATGTGACAACGATTTTTCATGTTATCATTATAATGCTTATTAAGTCGTAGAGGTAAGGATTACTTTATTTCCTTACGAAGACAAATGGAACAGAGCGAAACATGGGGGAGGGAAATGGGGGAGGGGCGCACGAAGTAAAGATTCTTGAAGTTGATAATCGGTTTCACCATGAATTGCCTTGCTACTTTTACTTTGTAATTAGTAATATATAGCACCATTCCCGTTCAAGCAAGTGTGTTTATCTATCTATTCACAGCACTCAGTTTCAAGGCTGGAAAGGAAAACATAACCATCGCCAGCCCAGGACTGTTTGCTTGTAAAGAGGTTTCCTTCCAGGATACTTTGAACCGCGGACAGGACGTCAAAGTTCTCGCCTCAGTTGGTCATGCTGTAAAGAGTGAAACTACTTGTAATGGCGCTGCAATTTGGGTTGAGGATGTGACAGCAAGTGGCTTCACAGTCTGCGTTTTGGAGTTTGGAGACGGTTCCAACGATACTGCGGAAGTGAACTGGATTGCTGTGCAATCTGCTCCATCTGGATCCCAGCTAGGAGCTACTTCCTTAAGCACTTGGACAACTGGAACAGAATGTAAGAGGATCGATTTTCAGCAGGTAGGATTTATTTAGTTTTAAAGTGTGTGCGTGTATTTCTGATTAAATGGCTGGCCAAAGTTGTTATATGTTATTGTTATTGTTGTTCGTATTTTGTCCTTAACACAATGGGTTTAAACGTGCGTTTAAGCAAATAACCAATATAAACATTTCAGTTGCGTAGTCCAACCATAGTGTGTGAGCGCAAAATAAAACATTGTACTCTACCTAGGACCTTCCAACATAAATGTTGGCATATTTTGTTTGTTCCTTTGGAGTTTGCAGGGCTGCATAACCATTTACTCTATGGACTATGGTTTGACTTAAAAGGATCGTTAACAATAGCTGATATTTGTTATCAAAAGTAACAATATACCTATACCAACATTTACATAAGTACATCAAAATAAAACAAGACAATCAGATTGAATAAACGGACGATCAATCATTCTGTTATCGGTCATAATTAAACACCCTAATCTGTTTGCATGCCCTTTGTAACGGACTCTTTTTGGAGACGTATTGGGCCGGATTTCTTATCATCTACCAAAACAATCCTGACATGTACACTATTCTTCTCGAATGTGCAGTTAGCGAACTCCCTTGTAGATAGACAAATAATATCACAGCAACTACCATCAGCTAAGTGAACTGCAGTTTGTTTGTTTGTTTTGTTTTACTTATAAAGTGGTTCGATCAATGCTATAATAAGCACCATTTCTGTCGGAATCTTTGTTACCATGTCAAAATTGCAAAATATATCAACAGGCATTGTTTACATTAGAAAATCAGTTTTCAGAGCGGTCGTCTATAAACATCGCTTAGAGCTTGTCATTGAGAAACAATCGAAAAGCCTCAAACCTGAAGAGAATGTAGGTCTAGAGGAACTACTTAGAAAAAAAATAATCTGAGGTCAATCATATTTTTATTTTGGGCGGACGGCTTCGATGATGGTTTGATCGCTTTTGGATCAGCCTTTCATAACACATTCAAAACTCGTCCATGGATGAAAACAAGTAGCTGCAACGAATACCTTGTGAAAAAGAAGACGTATTGCTTTTAAGCAATTATTAAAATTTTGGTTACTTGCACAATTTTACCGATAATATAATATTTTAAGGATTTTATTTTTATTTTCCTGCTTATTTTACCAACGTCGGGAATATTTCCTCTAAATTGAAGCATGTTTTTGTCCATGTTTTTGTCTTCGCGAAATTGGTAAAATAAGCAGGAAAAAACCCCTAAAATATTATGTTCTCGGTCATAATATGGAAGTACCATTCAATCAATCAATCAATCAATCAATCAATCAATCAATCAATCAATCAATCAATCAAGCAAGCAAGCAAGGAAGCAAGCAAGCAATCAATCAAACAAGCAAGCAAGCAAGTAATTTATCAATCAATCAATCAATCAATCAATCATTCATGCATTCATTCATTTATTACTTGGTTATTATTATTTCAGCGTTTCTCCACTCTTCCAACGATATTTGTGACTGCTAGTCACCAGTTTCCCAAGAGACCCCAGGATGCCATGGCCGTGTGGGTAGAGGACTTACGCGAGGATAATTTCAAAATTTGTCTTCGAGAAGCCAAGATTTTCGATGGACCACACAGAAACCTGAAGATAGTAAGTGTATTTTGGTTTGTTTTCCTTAGCAGATCAACTACCAGAGCCATGCATTGCTTCCTAAGCCATATTACTCAATTTCCTATCACTTGCCAATTATGACGTCATACCACGCTAAAATGACGTCATACATTCCAAACAAATTTCCGTCATTTTGGATGCGCCATCTTGGATATCAAGATTTGTCAAAAATGGCATAAAATCTACTTAGGGCCTGTTTACATGGAGGGTTAGGGTCACCCACCCAGCCGGGCTAAAACATAGCCCGCCTTTACATGAACGGGCTATTAGGGCGGGCTATCATATATGCGAGCTATGTTTTTTTGGTAGGCTCTTGTTTTGTTTTCAAGTCAACAGAAATAGCCCGCCTAGGAGGGTGAGCCTGGGTGACAGTTTACATGCAGAAAAGATAGCCCGCCTAGGAGGGTGACGCGGTGTCCCTGTGTATCATGTCGCTGAACACTTCAGTGTGCTTTGTAAATAAATGTATGAAAAGTTGGCCCTCCCAGGGTAGCCCGGCTAGGAGGGTGACCCGGGTCACCCTCACTCCATGTAAACAGGCCAGGCCCTTTAACTCTGCATAAAATTCGAAAATCTCATCTTCTTGTCAAAAATGGTTACTATGGAAACGTCAAATAACATAATTGGCATATCAAAATTTTCCCAGTTAACTTTCGGGAAAATTTACGAAGTTTGGTCATTATCAGCGAGGGCACTTTCTGCCCCTACAGGAAGAATATGGTTAATGTGTATTTTAATGCCAACATAATATTTGCATGTTCCAATACTTTAAAATAATATTCATATCTTCTAATGACGTGATTAAATATATTTGATCAAGGATGAACAATATTTATCGCTGATTATTTTTTTTTAAGAACTGGATGGCATTTACTAATCTGAGAGTTGACAACTTCACCATGACCGACAGTCTCTCGTTTACCAACATAAACTCGCCATCTTATCAAGATAATAACTACGCTTTCTGCCAGGTAAGTGTAAAATCGTCTTCGTCTTTCCTATCCTATTAGGGCATAAAAATCTGAATAGATCTGGCAGCAACAGTAGTTGTGCATCGTAGCTAGTTTGATAGATGGCTTTAGCTATCTGAGCTATTTCTATCGAGAGATATCACAAGCCAAGTATATGAAAGTGTTTGAGAGGTTGAGATGAACGGTTTTTGTATTACCCAAAGTGAAAACTGGATAAAAGAAAACCATGCAGTTTTAATTCAGCATGTCTTATCTTGATGACTTTCCTTACCTTGCGTATGACTCGCTTTGTTGCGAAGCATACATTCGTAATTAATAAGCTGTTCCTTTAACATTCCAGACAATAAACTTCACAGATCCGTTTTTCGCTCCTCCTGTTGTGGTGGTGACGCCCAAGCACAGTGATAACAATAACAATTCGAATCTATCTGGGTCACGATGTATCGCTGTTACAGCTTGGGTCGAGGTAAGGAACACTTTGTCTTTGTCTTTGTCTTTGTTCACATCTGAAGAAAATGAAATTAATTAGGTACCCTCCTCTAGCCTATTCGAAGACGTTCGGATAGATCACTTAATATTACTCGCCGTTCTTCGCGCTTAGCGCGTCTTTTCACGTCGCTCCCCCACTATCCGGGCCGAGCTATATCATTTAAACAAGGTATGTTATTCACATTACTTTGTATCTCTTTTTAACCACAAAAAACATATCCCATAATTATATTCGTTATAAAATGTTAAAACAAAAAGATAGCCATCTAGAATAAATAATTGAGGAGTTTGATCTTTTTTTTCTATTTTGTCTAGCAAACATCTACAAAAGATGCAAAGGTGTGTGTGAGAAGCTACAACAGTAACGCCAACAATAAGGATATCATTACAGTTGATTACATCGTTATTGGAGGTATGTCTGAATTTCTAGATGCAACTTCTAGAAACAAAGAATGTAATGCATTTGTTAAATAAATAATATACTGTTGGAACAAGTTACCATTAAATCGATGGGAAAAGAGTTGTCGAAGGCAAAGTATAATTACGTCAGTAGCTGTCAGTGCATGTTAACGGAAAAACTGGCTACAAATATCTGCCATTTTGGCTTTCAAATTACACGCGCGCCACCACATTGGGTTGTATGGCATTTCACGGTTGCCCTTAGCTTTTGTTATACAATTCAACAACATAGCTATTGTTTTTTGACAATAGCGGCAACCACAATACGCCATGTAGTACAAAATCAGAAATTAGCTGACAAAAAATACCACTGAGCTTTCAGTTTGTTGAAGCGAAATAACTGAATGATCTATATAGTACAAAAACGTATTTTACAATAGAGCAGATCAGCTTAATACCATCCCAGAAAAGACATTATAATGTTTCACCTCGAAAAGTGTCTTTAGAAATCAGTGAATAGTTACATGTATATGGCAGATAACATCGGCCAGTTTACTCGACACAAATGCAGATGGGTTTCTGAGAACTGATGATTCACATCCTTTCCTTTTTTTGCTGTTTTACAGACTTAGATCCCTGCATTGATGTGACTTGTCATTATCACTGTCTGTGCAAGGCTTTTGGGCCCCGTGATGCTCGCTGTGTTTCTGTGGACAGCTGTCCATCTTACCAAGAACCCGTATGTTCATCAAATGGCACGTCATACGACAATGATTGTCTGTTTAAACAGGAAATGTGTCTCCTGCGACACAACTTCACCGTACAGCACCCTGGTAGCTGTGAAGGTGAGCGATGTTTCAAGCTGTTCACTGTTTATACTGGCGAAGAACACACACTCTTAATCTTTGTGTAAATGTACAATACTGTGCGAAAGTAATGCAACCGAACTTGCCTTGTCAAAATTTCGGCGAAAGTCCGGAAAGCTTCGAATCGCCTCAAAAGAAAAGTTGTAATTACACAGCGAACCAAGGCTGGTGCACACACGTGTGTCATGTTCAACGAACGACGGCGGCGATACACAACAAACCATTTTCGTTTAAGTTTCCAATTATTTGGCTAGATAAACAAAAAATAAATACGAGTGAGTGATTGAGTAATTAAGTAAATAAAATAATAAATATATACATGTAAAACAGGAAACAAAATTCCATTATTGCTACTTATTAATGTTTTATGCTGTTATTTTTTCAGGATTTCCTTTCCAGCGAGGTCGCCGTCATATGCCACACATTCCATCACTTGGATACTCTCATTGCGAAGTAATTAATCTCAAACCGTACGTGTTCTATCCTGACAAACCCACTGAAGTGCAGATCATTGTCAATCATATCGACAGCAGTGACAAGTCATATGTACATGATGCCGCTGTGGCCTGGGTTGAAAATGTGAATTACGATCGATTCACTGCGTGTGTGATGGCGACAGGCTTTAACGAGCGAAAGTCGAATGCTAACGTGTCAGTTGATTGGATGGCTTATCAAGGGGCTCCAGTTGGTGGCGTCGCCGGGAAGAAGGGATATCACAATGGTGGACTGGAACGACTTGTAAAGCTATTAATTTTCCGTCGGTTAGTGCTTTTTTTCTTGTAATCGTGTTTTTTTTTACACAAACGTTGCGAAAGACACTGGCTAAAAACATGTCTAAAAGGTCGCTTCTGCCAGTGGCGCACTGTAAATCTTTGCAAAGCAAACCAGGAGTTACCCTGGGTATCAGAGGTTTGTTTTTCTCGCTCACGTCGGGATCGGCCAGAGGCCAACACCGGAACCCGAAACCGTGCAAGAAACGACGATGACGACGATGACGACGACGACGACGACGATGACGACGATGACGACGATGACGATGTAGCTGCGAAATGCATATCTTCCCATGTATAAATAAATGATTGGTTTGGCTAGGAGAGATGAGATACGCTGTATCACATTGATTTATTTTTTTATGCAGGGAAAGTTTTCAGTGATACCTTCAGTATTCGTAACTGCTGCGCACCATCATCCAGGATTGAAGCGTGACGCAGCCAGTGTGTGGATAGAAGACGTCACACAATCCTCATTCAAAGTTTGTTTGAGGGAACTGCAGAATTACGCAGGATCTCACAAAGATGTTCACGTTGTAAGTGCACATTTGTTTTATTATTTTAAATAGATGTTGGGGTCCTTGGATACTTTAAACGATTTCTCATTGAATATTTCAGATGATCGTGTCTCACTGGTACATAAATTGAGAAGTTATATAGCACTTTCAAGACGCAAGGACCTTTATAACCACACCCTTATCCAGATGCATGCCTCTTTTTAATTAATCTCCGACCACTCAGAGGTTAACTCCCAGTATTAATTTAAATACTATTTATCAAAACGCATTTTTTTTTAATTCCTTTACTCGTCTTTTTTTAGAAATGGTTGGCGTTTTCCTCTCTCCACAAGCCTCTCTTCTCAGAACATGATTCAGTATATTTTGCTAATGCCCAGCATCCTCCAGCTGATTACAATAATGCTTATTGCAAGGTCAGTATCCTTCACTTCCAATTAATTCCAATTTTTTCCATATGGTGTGGTGAAATAAATAAACTGGGACTTGAAGCTTGACAATTATGGTTCTTTTATTTTCTAACCAAATGTAGAAATAAGTTCACATTCCAATGTCAATTGACGCTGTATAGTTTGTTTGTTGGAAACAATGATGGTAAATTTTAAGCTTGGTAGAAATACAATGAGAGAGATAGTCTGCGACACCAGCCACGTTGGAAAAGGAATTCCGAGTTCTTCCAACGGGAGTCTAAAGTACAGGAGACGGACGTGAGAGCGAAATGATGTGTCCGAAATGATGTGTCCGAAAACACCTTTCCTTTCCTTTCAACACAGTAGACAACGATCAGGCCAATTTCAAAATACACACTTGGATAAACAAAATCGATTGTTTAGAGTTCATTTAAGCTCGAAAACTAGCTTTCCTATGGAACATTTCAAGAGTGAAAAGATGTCTTATGATGGCCGTTTATAGCTCGCGCGCTGTGACGTCACATGAATGGAATGAAATCTGGCGTCGATACGAGACCCGAAAATGTCCGCTTTTCCTCTCTGAAAAATAAATTTTAACCCGATAAATTGATCTGATAGTACTATGTTCGATGTTTGGAATTGAATAAGATAGTTAGCGGGTTGCAATCAGTAAATAAAAAGAAATAGCGACGGTCTACATCTACACGGTCTACAGAGAATAACAATAAGAAATTAAGATATTATTGTTATTTAAATGGTGTAGACCGTAGACCGTGTAGATCGTCTCGAGTTTCTTTTCCAGCTCAATGTCACGCCAGGATCTGGAGATAAAAGAAAGTAGGCCAGTGAAAGCAGTCCGATAAAATCTAAAGATATGGCGTGCAAACCACACTTCATTAGGATTGAAAGACCAAAGAAAATGTTACTTTGGGTTCTTTTGAGAACGAACAAGACACTGATCAGTTCAAAAAACAAAAACAAATGAAACAAGATCATATTGGTAACAATAGATTGCGAAATTTAAAATATATCCCGCGGTGATTTACAGAACAAAAGATAACTTCTACAGGACAGGCTTGATGCCGATAAAATGTTAAATCATTGTAATCGGACTTAGCCGTATGTCTATTCGCAGAGTTTAAGCAAATGCGGGGATGCGCATAGAGCCGGTTTTCGCTTCGCCAAAGTGAGCAATGAATGCGAAGGAAACAGTCGCATTGCTTAAAAAAACTGCCTTCATATATCCTCTCTGAAGAGTAAAGATGAATACCAAATGTCGCTCAGTACGGAAGAAATTGGCATTAACCTAGATCAGACAATGCTATGCAAAATGGTTGAGACACGATCTTCTTTGCCTTTCTAATTTTTTTTCCCCTTGAGGTGTTAAGTTATTTCTTTTGACCCCCCTCTCCCCATTACAATGTTGTAACCGAAAAATTGGAACGTAAATTTGACGTGAAAACAACATTGATAGGGGGGAAGGGGATGTCAAACATAGAAAATCAATAATGTTTTAAAAGGCGCGAAATCACGAGAGTGTCTCAAGTATTTCTGCATAGCATTGTCCGAAAACACCTTTCCTTTCCTTTCAACACAGTAGACAACGATCAGGCCAATTTCAAAATACACACTTGGATAAACAAAATCGATTGTTTAGAGTTCATTTAAGCTCGAAAACTAGCTTTCCTATGGAACATTTCAAGAGTGAAAAGATGTCTTATGATGGCCGTTTATAGCTCGCGCGCTGTGACGTCACATGAATGGAATGAAATCTGGCGTCGATACGAGACCCGAAAATGTCCGCTTTTCCTCTCTGAAAAATAAATTTTAACCCGATAAATTGATCTGATAGTACTATGTTCGATGTTTGGAATTGAATAAGATAGTTAGCGGGTTGCAATCAGTAAATAAAAAGAAATAGCGACGGTCTACATCTACACGGTCTACAGAGAATAACAATAAGAAATTAAGATATTATTGTTATTTAAATGGTGTAGACCGTAGACCGTGTAGATCGTCTCGAGTTTCTTTTCCAGCTCAATGTCACGCCAGGATCTGGAGATAAAAGAAAGTAGGCCAGTGAAAGCAGTCCGATAAAATCTAAAGATATGGCGTGCAAACCACACTTCATTAGGATTGAAAGACCAAAGAAAATGTTACTTTGGGTTCTTTTGAGAACGAACAAGACACTGATCAGTTCAAAAAACAAAAACAAATGAAACAAGATCATATTGGTAACAATAGATTGCGAAATTTAAAATATATCCCGCGGTGATTTACAGAACAAAAGATAACTTCTACAGGACAGGCTTGATGCCGATAAAATGTTAAATCATTGTAATCGGACTTAGCCGTATGTCTATTCGCAGAGTTTAAGCAAATGCGGGGATGCGCATAGAGCCGGTTTTCGCTTCGCCAAAGTGAGCAATGAATGCGAAGGAAACAGTCGCATTGCTTAAAAAAACTGCCTTCATATATCCTCTCTGAAGAGTAAAGATGAATACCAAATGTCGCTCAGTACGGAAGAAATTGGCATTAACCTAGATCAGACAATGCTATGCAAAATGGTTGAGACACGATCTTCTTTGCCTTTCTAATTTTTTTCCCCCTTGAGGTGTTAAGTTATTTCTTTTGACCCCCCTCTCCCCATTACAATGTTGTAACCGAAAAATTGGAACGTAAATTTGACGTGAAAACAACATTGATAGGGGGGAAGGGGATGTCAAACATAGAAAATCAATAATGTTTTAAAAGGCGCGAAATCACGAGAGTGTCTCAAGTATTTCTGCATAGCATTGTCCGAAAACACCTTTCCTTTCCTTTCAACACAGTAGACAACGATCAGGCCAATTTCAAAATACACACTTGGATAAACAAAATCGATTGTTTAGAGTTCATTTAAGCTCGAAAACTAGCTTTCCTATGGAACATTTCAAGAGTGAAAAGATGTCTTATGATGGCCGTTTATAGCTCGCGCGCTGTGACGTCACATGAATGGAATGAAATCTGGCGTCGATACGAGACCCGAAAATGTCCGCTTTTCCTCTCTGAAAAATAAATTTTAACCCGATAAATTGATCTGATAGTACTATGTTCGATGTTTGGAATTGAATAAGATAGTTAGCGGGTTGCAATCAGTAAATAAAAAGAAATAGCGACGGTCTACATCTACACGGTCTACAGAGAATAACAATAAGAAATTAAGATATTATTGTTATTTAAATGGTGTAGACCGTAGACCGTGTAGATCGTCTCGAGTTTCTTTTCCAGCTCAATGTCACG
Organism: Desmophyllum pertusum; assembly: GCA_029204205.1. Classification (NCBI taxonomy): domain Eukaryota; kingdom Metazoa; phylum Cnidaria; class Anthozoa; order Scleractinia; family Caryophylliidae; genus Desmophyllum; species Desmophyllum pertusum. The sequence continues at coordinate 181,970 of MU825911.1, forward strand.
CCAGGATCTGGAGATAAAAGAAAGTAGGCCAGTGAAAGCAGTCCGATAAAATCTAAAGATATGGCGTGCAAACCACACTTCATTAGGATTGAAAGACCAAAGAAAATGTTACTTTGGGTTCTTTTGAGAACGAACAAGACACTGATCAGTTCAAAAAACAAAAACAAATGAAACAAGATCATATTGGTAACAATAGATTGCGAAATTTAAAATATATCCCGCGGTGATTTACAGAACAAAAGATAACTTCTACAGGACAGGCTTGATGCCGATAAAATGTTAAATCATTGTAATCGGACTTAGCCGTATGTCTATTCGCAGAGTTTAAGCAAATGCGGGGATGCGCATAGAGCCGGTTTTCGCTTCGCCAAAGTGAGCAATGAATGCGAAGGAAACAGTCGCATTGCTTAAAAAAACTGCCTTCATATATCCTCTCTGAAGAGTAAAGATGAATACCAAATGTCGCTCAGTACGGAAGAAATTGGCATTAACCTAGATCAGACAATGCTATGCAAAATGGTTGAGACACGATCTTCTTTGCCTTTCTAATTTTTTTTCCCCTTGAGGTGTTAAGTTATTTCTTTTGACCCCCCTCTCCCCATTACAATGTTGTAACCGAAAAATTGGAACGTAAATTTGACGTGAAAACAACATTGATAGGGGGGAAGGGGATGTCAAACATAGAAAATCAATAATGTTTTAAAAGGCGCGAAATCACGAGAGTGTCTCAAGTATTTCTGCATAGCATTGTCCGAAAACACCTTTCCTTTCCTTTCAACACAGTAGACAACGATCAGGCCAATTTCAAAATACACACTTGGATAAACAAAATCGATTGTTTAGAGTTCATTTAAGCTCGAAAACTAGCTTTCCTATGGAACATTTCAAGAGTGAAAAGATGTCTTATGATGGCCGTTTATAGCTCGCGCGCTGTGACGTCACATGAATGGAATGAAATCTGGCGTCGATACGAGACCCGAAAATGTCCGCTTTTCCTCTCTGAAAAATAAATTTTAACCCGATAAATTGATCTGATAGTACTATGTTCGATGTTTGGAATTGAATAAGATAGTTAGCGGGTTGCAATCAGTAAATAAAAAGAAATAGCGACGGTCTACATCTACACGGTCTACAGAGAATAACAATAAGAAATTAAGATATTATTGTTATTTAAATGGTGTAGACCGTAGACCGTGTAGATCGTCTCGAGTTTCTTTTCCAGCTCAATGTCACGCCAGGATCTGGAGATAAAAGAAAGTAGGCCAGTGAAAGCAGTCCGATAAAATCTAAAGATATGGCGTGCAAACCACACTTCATTAGGATTGAAAGACCAAAGAAAATGTTACTTTGGGTTCTTTTGAGAACGAACAAGACACTGATCAGTTCAAAAAACAAAAACAAATGAAACAAGATCATATTGGTAACAATAGATTGCGAAATTTAAAATATATCCCGCGGTGATTTACAGAACAAAAGATAACTTCTACAGGACAGGCTTGATGCCGATAAAATGTTAAATCATTGTAATCGGACTTAGCCGTATGTCTATTCGCAGAGTTTAAGCAAATGCGGGGATGCGCATAGAGCCGGTTTTCGCTTCGCCAAAGTGAGCAATGAATGCGAAGGAAACAGTCGCATTGCTTAAAAAAACTGCCTTCATATATCCTCTCTGAAGAGTAAAGATGAATACCAAATGTCGCTCAGTACGGAAGAAATTGGCATTAACCTAGATCAGACAATGCTATGCAAAATGGTTGAGACACGATCTTCTTTGCCTTTCTAATTTTTTTTCCCCTTGAGGTGTTAAGTTATTTCTTTTGACCCCCCTCTCCCCATTACAATGTTGTAACCGAAAAATTGGAACGTAAATTTGACGTGAAAACAACATTGATAGGGGGGAAGGGGATGTCAAACATAGAAAATCAATAATGTTTTAAAAGGCGCGAAATCACGAGAGTGTCTCAAGTATTTCTGCATAGCATTGTCCGAAAACACCTTTCCTTTCCTTTCAACACAGTAGACAACGATCAGGCCAATTTCAAAATACACACTTGGATAAACAAAATCGATTGTTTAGAGTTCATTTAAGCTCGAAAACTAGCTTTCCTATGGAACATTTCAAGAGTGAAAAGATGTCTTATGATGGCCGTTTATAGCTCGCGCGCTGTGACGTCACATGAATGGAATGAAATCTGGCGTCGATACGAGACCCGAAAATGTCCGCTTTTCCTCTCTGAAAAATAAATTTTAACCCGATAAATTGATCTGATAGTACTATGTTCGATGTTTGGAATTGAATAAGATAGTTAGCGGGTTGCAATCAGTAAATAAAAAGAAATAGCGACGGTCTACATCTACACGGTCTACAGAGAATAACAATAAGAAATTAAGATATTATTGTTATTTAAATGGTGTAGACCGTAGACCGTGTAGATCGTCTCGAGTTTCTTTTCCAGCTCAATGTCACGCCAGGATCTGGAGATAAAAGAAAGTAGGCCAGTGAAAGCAGTCCGATAAAATCTAAAGATATGGCGTGCAAACCACACTTCATTAGGATTGAAAGACCAAAGAAAATGTTACTTTGGGTTCTTTTGAGAACGAACAAGACACTGATCAGTTCAAAAAACAAAAACAAATGAAACAAGATCATATTGGTAACAATAGATTGCGAAATTTAAAATATATCCCGCGGTGATTTACAGAACAAAAGATAACTTCTACAGGACAGGCTTGATGCCGATAAAATGTTAAATCATTGTAATCGGACTTAGCCGTATGTCTATTCGCAGAGTTTAAGCAAATGCGGGGATGCGCATAGAGCCGGTTTTCGCTTCGCCAAAGTGAGCAATGAATGCGAAGGAAACAGTCGCATTGCTTAAAAAAACTGCCTTCATATATCCTCTCTGAAGAGTAAAGATGAATACCAAATGTCGCTCAGTACGGAAGAAATTGGCATTAACCTAGATCAGACAATGCTATGCAAAATGGTTGAGACACGATCTTCTTTGCCTTTCTAATTTTTTTCCCCTTGAGGTGTTAAGTTATTTCTTTTGACCCCCCTCTCCCCATTACAATGTTGTAACCGAAAAATTGGAACGTAAATTTGACGTGAAAACAACATTGATAGGGGGGAAGGGGATGTCAAACATAGAAAATCAATAATGTTTTAAAAGGCGCGAAATCACGAGAGTGTCTCAAGTATTTCTGCATAGCATTGTCCGAAAACACCTTTCCTTTCCTTTCAACACAGTAGACAACGATCAGGCCAATTTCAAAATACACACTTGGATAAACAAAATCGATTGTTTAGAGTTCATTTAAGCTCGAAAACTAGCTTTCCTATGGAACATTTCAAGAGTGAAAAGATGTCTTATGATGGCCGTTTATAGCTCGCGCGCTGTGACGTCACATGAATGGAATGAAATCTGGCGTCGATACGAGACCCGAAAATGTCCGCTTTTCCTCTCTGAAAAATAAATTTTAACCCGATAAATTGATCTGATAGTACTATGTTCGATGTTTGGAATTGAATAAGATAGTTAGCGGGTTGCAATCAGTAAATAAAAAGAAATAGCGACGGTCTACATCTACACGGTCTACAGAGAATAACAATAAGAAATTAAGATATTATTGTTATTTAAATGGTGTAGACCGTAGACCGTGTAGATCGTCTCGAGTTTCTTTTCCAGCTCAATGTCACGCCAGGATCTGGAGATAAAAGAAAGTAGGCCAGTGAAAGCAGTCCGATAAAATCTAAAGATATGGCGTGCAAACCACACTTCATTAGGATTGAAAGACCAAAGAAAATGTTACTTTGGGTTCTTTTGAGAACGAACAAGACACTGATCAGTTCAAAAAACAAAAACAAATGAAACAAGATCATATTGGTAACAATAGATTGCGAAATTTAAAATATATCCCGCGGTGATTTACAGAACAAAAGATAACTTCTACAGGACAGGCTTGATGCCGATAAAATGTTAAATCATTGTAATCGGACTTAGCCGTATGTCTATTCGCAGAGTTTAAGCAAATGCGGGGATGCGCATAGAGCCGGTTTTCGCTTCGCCAAAGTGAGCAATGAATGCGAAGGAAACAGTCGCATTGCTTAAAAAAACTGCCTTCATATATCCTCTCTGAAGAGTAAAGATGAATACCAAATGTCGCTCAGTACGGAAGAAATTGGCATTAACCTAGATCAGACAATGCTATGCAAAATGGTTGAGACACGATCTTCTTTGCCTTTCTAATTTTTTTTCCCCTTGAGGTGTTAAGTTATTTCTTTTGACCCCCCTCTCCCCATTACAATGTTGTAACCGAAAAATTGGAACGTAAATTTGACGTGAAAACAACATTGATAGGGGGGAAGGGGATGTCAAACATAGAAAATCAATAATGTTTTAAAAGGCGCGAAATCACGAGAGTGTCTCAAGTATTTCTGCATAGCATTGTCCGAAAACACCTTTCCTTTCCTTTCAACACAGTAGACAACGATCAGGCCAATTTCAAAATACACACTTGGATAAACAAAATCGATTGTTTAGAGTTCATTTAAGCTCGAAAACTAGCTTTCCTATGGAACATTTCAAGAGTGAAAAGATGTCTTATGATGGCCGTTTATAGCTCGCGCGCTGTGACGTCACATGAATGGAATGAAATCTGGCGTCGATACGAGACCCGAAAATGTCCGCTTTTCCTCTCTGAAAAATAAATTTTAACCCGATAAATTGATCTGATAGTACTATGTTCGATGTTTGGAATTGAATAAGATAGTTAGCGGGTTGCAATCAGTAAATAAAAAGAAATAGCGACGGTCTACATCTACACGGTCTACAGAGAATAACAATAAGAAATTAAGATATTATTGTTATTTAAATGGTGTAGACCGTAGACCGTGTAGATCGTCTCGAGTTTCTTTTCCAGCTCAATGTCACGCCAGGATCTGGAGATAAAAGAAAGTAGGCCAGTGAAAGCAGTCCGATAAAATCTAAAGATATGGCGTGCAAACCACACTTCATTAGGATTGAAAGACCAAAGAAAATGTTACTTTGGGTTCTTTTGAGAACGAACAAGACACTGATCAGTTCAAAAAACAAAAACAAATGAAACAAGATCATATTGGTAACAATAGATTGCGAAATTTAAAATATATCCCGCGGTGATTTACAGAACAAAAGATAACTTCTACAGGACAGGCTTGATGCCGATAAAATGTTAAATCATTGTAATCGGACTTAGCCGTATGTCTATTCGCAGAGTTTAAGCAAATGCGGGGATGCGCATAGAGCCGGTTTTCGCTTCGCCAAAGTGAGCAATGAATGCGAAGGAAACAGTCGCATTGCTTAAAAAAACTGCCTTCATATATCCTCTCTGAAGAGTAAAGATGAATACCAAATGTCGCTCAGTACGGAAGAAATTGGCATTAACCTAGATCAGACAATGCTATGCAAAATGGTTGAGACACGATCTTCTTTGCCTTTCTAATTTTTTTTCCCCTTGAGGTGTTAAGTTATTTCTTTTGACCCCCCTCTCCCCATTACAATGTTGTAACCGAAAAATTGGAACGTAAATTTGACGTGAAAACAACATTGATAGGGGGGAAGGGGATGTCAAACATAGAAAATCAATAATGTTTTAAAAGGCGCGAAATCACGAGAGTGTCTCAAGTATTTCTGCATAGCATTGTCCGAAAACACCTTTCCTTTCCTTTCAACACAGTAGACAACGATCAGGCCAATTTCAAAATACACACTTGGATAAACAAAATCGATTGTTTAGAGTTCATTTAAGCTCGAAAACTAGCTTTCCTATGGAACATTTCAAGAGTGAAAAGATGTCTTATGATGGCCGTTTATAGCTCGCGCGCTGTGACGTCACATGAATGGAATGAAATCTGGCGTCGATACGAGACCCGAAAATGTCCGCTTTTCCTCTCTGAAAAATAAATTTTAACCCGATAAATTGATCTGATAGTACTATGTTCGATGTTTGGAATTGAATAAGATAGTTAGCGGGTTGCAATCAGTAAATAAAAAGAAATAGCGACGGTCTACATCTACACGGTCTACAGAGAATAACAATAAGAAATTAAGATATTATTGTTATTTAAATGGTGTAGACCGTAGACCGTGTAGATCGTCTCGAGTTTCTTTTCCAGCTCAATGTCACGCCAGGATCTGGAGATAAAAGAAAGTAGGCCAGTGAAAGCAGTCCGATAAAATCTAAAGATATGGCGTGCAAACCACACTTCATTAGGATTGAAAGACCAAAGAAAATGTTACTTTGGGTTCTTTTGAGAACGAACAAGACACTGATCAGTTCAAAAAACAAAAACAAATGAAACAAGATCATATTGGTAACAATAGATTGCGAAATTTAAAATATATCCCGCGGTGATTTACAGAACAAAAGATAACTTCTACAGGACAGGCTTGATGCCGATAAAATGTTAAATCATTGTAATCGGACTTAGCCGTATGTCTATTCGCAGAGTTTAAGCAAATGCGGGGATGCGCATAGAGCCGGTTTTCGCTTCGCCAAAGTGAGCAATGAATGCGAAGGAAACAGTCGCATTGCTTAAAAAAACTGCCTTCATATATCCTCTCTGAAGAGTAAAGATGAATACCAAATGTCGCTCAGTACGGAAGAAATTGGCATTAACCTAGATCAGACAATGCTATGCAAAATGGTTGAGACACGATCTTCTTTGCCTTTCTAATTTTTTCCCCCTTGAGGTGTTAAGTTATTTCTTTTGACCCCCCTCTCCCCATTACAATGTTGTAACCGAAAAATTGGAACGTAAATTTGACGTGAAAACAACATTGATAGGGGGGAAGGGGATGTCAAACATAGAAAATCAATAATGTTTTAAAAGGCGCGAAATCACGAGAGTGTCTCAAGTATTTCTGCATAGCATTGTCCGAAAACACCTTTCCTTTCCTTTCAACACAGTAGACAACGATCAGGCCAATTTCAAAATACACACTTGGATAAACAAAATCGATTGTTTAGAGTTCATTTAAGCTCGAAAACTAGCTTTCCTATGGAACATTTCAAGAGTGAAAAGATGTCTTATGATGGCCGTTTATAGCTCGCGCGCTGTGACGTCACATGAATGGAATGAAATCTGGCGTCGATACGAGACCCGAAAATGTCCGCTTTTCCTCTCTGAAAAATAAATTTTAACCCGATAAATTGATCTGATAGTACTATGTTCGATGTTTGGAATTGAATAAGATAGTTAGCGGGTTGCAATCAGTAAATAAAAAGAAATAGCGACGGTCTACATCTACACGGTCTACAGAGAATAACAATAAGAAATTAAGATATTATTGTTATTTAAATGGTGTAGACCGTAGACCGTGTAGATCGTCTCGAGTTTCTTTTCCAGCTCAATGTCACGCCAGGATCTGGAGATAAAAGAAAGTAGGCCAGTGAAAGCAGTCCGATAAAATCTAAAGATATGGCGTGCAAACCACACTTCATTAGGATTGAAAGACCAAAGAAAATGTTACTTTGGGTTCTTTTGAGAACGAACAAGACACTGATCAGTTCAAAAAACAAAAACAAATGAAACAAGATCATATTGGTAACAATAGATTGCGAAATTTAAAATATATCCCGCGGTGATTTACAGAACAAAAGATAACTTCTACAGGACAGGCTTGATGCCGATAAAATGTTAAATCATTGTAATCGGACTTAGCCGTATGTCTATTCGCAGAGTTTAAGCAAATGCGGGGATGCGCATAGAGCCGGTTTTCGCTTCGCCAAAGTGAGCAATGAATGCGAAGGAAACAGTCGCATTGCTTAAAAAAACTGCCTTCATATATCCTCTCTGAAGAGTAAAGATGAATACCAAATGTCGCTCAGTACGGAAGAAATTGGCATTAACCTAGATCAGACAATGCTATGCAAAATGGTTGAGACACGATCTTCTTTGCCTTTCTAATTTTTTTCCCCCTTGAGGTGTTAAGTTATTTCTTTTGACCCCCCTCTCCCCATTACAATGTTGTAACCGAAAAATTGGAACGTAAATTTGACGTGAAAACAACATTGATAGGGGGGAAGGGGATGTCAAACATAGAAAATCAATAATGTTTTAAAAGGCGCGAAATCACGAGAGTGTCTCAAGTATTTCTGCATAGCATTGTCCGAAAACACCTTTCCTTTCCTTTCAACACAGTAGACAACGATCAGGCCAATTTCAAAATACACACTTGGATAAACAAAATCGATTGTTTAGAGTTCATTTAAGCTCGAAAACTAGCTTTCCTATGGAACATTTCAAGAGTGAAAAGATGTCTTATGATGGCCGTTTATAGCTCGCGCGCTGTGACGTCACATGAATGGAATGAAATCTGGCGTCGATACGAGACCCGAAAATGTCCGCTTTTCCTCTCTGAAAAATAAATTTTAACCCGATAAATTGATCTGATAGTACTATGTTCGATGTTTGGAATTGAATAAGATAGTTAGCGGGTTGCAATCAGTAAATAAAAAGAAATAGCGACGGTCTACATCTACACGGTCTACAGAGAATAACAATAAGAAATTAAGATATTATTGTTATTTAAATGGTGTAGACCGTAGACCGTGTAGATCGTCTCGAGTTTCTTTTCCAGCTCAATGTCACGCCAGGATCTGGAGATAAAAGAAAGTAGGCCAGTGAAAGCAGTCCGATAAAATCTAAAGATATGGCGTGCAAACCACACTTCATTAGGATTGAAAGACCAAAGAAAATGTTACTTTGGGTTCTTTTGAGAACGAACAAGACACTGATCAGTTCAAAAAACAAAAACAAATGAAACAAGATCATATTGGTAACAATAGATTGCGAAATTTAAAATATATCCCGCGGTGATTTACAGAACAAAAGATAACTTCTACAGGACAGGCTTGATGCCGATAAAATGTTAAATCATTGTAATCGGACTTAGCCGTATGTCTATTCGCAGAGTTTAAGCAAATGCGGGGATGCGCATAGAGCCGGTTTTCGCTTCGCCAAAGTGAGCAATGAATGCGAAGGAAACAGTCGCATTGCTTAAAAAAACTGCCTTCATATATCCTCTCTGAAGAGTAAAGATGAATACCAAATGTCGCTCAGTACGGAAGAAATTGGCATTAACCTAGATCAGACAATGCTATGCAAAATGGTTGAGACACGATCTTCTTTGCCTTTCTAATTTTTTTCCCCCTTGAGGTGTTAAGTTATTTCTTTTGACCCCCCTCTCCCCATTACAATGTTGTAACCGAAAAATTGGAACGTAAATTTGACGTGAAAACAACATTGATAGGGGGGAAGGGGATGTCAAACATAGAAAATCAATAATGTTTTAAAAGGCGCGAAATCACGAGAGTGTCTCAAGTATTTCTGCATAGCATTGTCCGAAAACACCTTTCCTTTCCTTTCAACACAGTAGACAACGATCAGGCCAATTTCAAAATACACACTTGGATAAACAAAATCGATTGTTTAGAGTTCATTTAAGCTCGAAAACTAGCTTTCCTATGGAACATTTCAAGAGTGAAAAGATGTCTTATGATGGCCGTTTATAGCTCGCGCGCTGTGACGTCACATGAATGGAATGAAATCTGGCGTCGATACGAGACCCGAAAATGTCCGCTTTTCCTCTCTGAAAAATAAATTTTAACCCGATAAATTGATCTGATAGTACTATGTTCGATGTTTGGAATTGAATAAGATAGTTAGCGGGTTGCAATCAGTAAATAAAAAGAAATAGCGACGGTCTACATCTACACGGTCTACAGAGAATAACAATAAGAAATTAAGATATTATTGTTATTTAAATGGTGTAGACCGTAGACCGTGTAGATCGTCTCGAGTTTCTTTTCCAGCTCAATGTCACGCCAGGATCTGGAGATAAAAGAAAGTAGGCCAGTGAAAGCAGTCCGATAAAATCTAAAGATATGGCGTGCAAACCACACTTCATTAGGATTGAAAGACCAAAGAAAATGTTACTTTGGGTTCTTTTGAGAACGAACAAGACACTGATCAGTTCAAAAAACAAAAACAAATGAAACAAGATCATATTGGTAACAATAGATTGCGAAATTTAAAATATATCCCGCGGTGATTTACAGAACAAAAGATAACTTCTACAGGACAGGCTTGATGCCGATAAAATGTTAAATCATTGTAATCGGACTTAGCCGTATGTCTATTCGCAGAGTTTAAGCAAATGCGGGGATGCGCATAGAGCCGGTTTTCGCTTCGCCAAAGTGAGCAATGAATGCGAAGGAAACAGTCGCATTGCTTAAAAAAACTGCCTTCATATATCCTCTCTGAAGAGTAAAGATGAATACCAAATGTCGCTCAGTACGGAAGAAATTGGCATTAACCTAGATCAGACAATGCTATGCAAAATGGTTGAGACACGATCTTCTTTGCCTTTCTAATTTTTTTTCCCCTTGAGGTGTTAAGTTATTTCTTTTGACCCCCCTCTCCCCATTACAATGTTGTAACCGAAAAATTGGAACGTAAATTTGACGTGAAAACAACATTGATAGGGGGGAAGGGGATGTCAAACATAGAAAATCAATAATGTTTTAAAAGGCGCGAAATCACGAGAGTGTCTCAAGTATTTCTGCATAGCATTGTCCGAAAACACCTTTCCTTTCCTTTCAACACAGTAGACAACGATCAGGCCAATTTCAAAATACACACTTGGATAAACAAAATCGATTGTTTAGAGTTCATTTAAGCTCGAAAACTAGCTTTCCTATGGAACATTTCAAGAGTGAAAAGATGTCTTATGATGGCCGTTTATAGCTCGCGCGCTGTGACGTCACATGAATGGAATGAAATCTGGCGTCGATACGAGACCCGAAAATGTCCGCTTTTCCTCTCTGAAAAATAAATTTTAACCCGATAAATTGATCTGATAGTACTATGTTCGATGTTTGGAATTGAATAAGATAGTTAGCGGGTTGCAATCAGTAAATAAAAAGAAATAGCGACGGTCTACATCTACACGGTCTACAGAGAATAACAATAAGAAATTAAGATATTATTGTTATTTAAATGGTGTAGACCGTAGACCGTGTAGATCGTCTCGAGTTTCTTTTCCAGCTCAATGTCACGCCAGGATCTGGAGATAAAAGAAAGTAGGCCAGTGAAAGCAGTCCGATAAAATCTAAAGATATGGCGTGCAAACCACACTTCATTAGGATTGAAAGACCAAAGAAAATGTTACTTTGGGTTCTTTTGAGAACGAACAAGACACTGATCAGTTCAAAAAACAAAAACAAATGAAACAAGATCATATTGGTAACAATAGATTGCGAAATTTAAAATATATCCCGCGGTGATTTACAGAACAAAAGATAACTTCTACAGGACAGGCTTGATGCCGATAAAATGTTAAATCATTGTAATCGGACTTAGCCGTATGTCTATTCGCAGAGTTTAAGCAAATGCGGGGATGCGCATAGAGCCGGTTTTCGCTTCGCCAAAGTGAGCAATGAATGCGAAGGAAACAGTCGCATTGCTTAAAAAAACTGCCTTCATATATCCTCTCTGAAGAGTAAAGATGAATACCAAATGTCGCTCAGTACGGAAGAAATTGGCATTAACCTAGATCAGACAATGCTATGCAAAATGGTTGAGACACGATCTTCTTTGCCTTTCTAATTTTTTTTCCCCTTGAGGTGTTAAGTTATTTCTTTTGACCCCCCTCTCCCCATTACAATGTTGTAACCGAAAAATTGGAACGTAAATTTGACGTGAAAACAACATTGATAGGGGGGAAGGGGATGTCAAACATAGAAAATCAATAATGTTTTAAAAGGCGCGAAATCACGAGAGTGTCTCAAGTATTTCTGCATAGCATTGTCCGAAAACACCTTTCCTTTCCTTTCAACACAGTAGACAACGATCAGGCCAATTTCAAAATACACACTTGGATAAACAAAATCGATTGTTTAGAGTTCATTTAAGCTCGAAAACTAGCTTTCCTATGGAACATTTCAAGAGTGAAAAGATGTCTTATGATGGCCGTTTATAGCTCGCGCGCTGTGACGTCACATGAATGGAATGAAATCTGGCGTCGATACGAGACCCGAAAATGTCCGCTTTTCCTCTCTGAAAAATAAATTTTAACCCGATAAATTGATCTGATAGTACTATGTTCGATGTTTGGAATTGAATAAGATAGTTAGCGGGTTGCAATCAGTAAATAAAAAGAAATAGCGACGGTCTACATCTACACGGTCTACAGAGAATAACAATAAGAAATTAAGATATTATTGTTATTTAAATGGTGTAGACCGTAGACCGTGTAGATCGTCTCGAGTTTCTTTTCCAGCTCAATGTCACGCCAGGATCTGGAGATAAAAGAAAGTAGGCCAGTGAAAGCAGTCCGATAAAATCTAAAGATATGGCGTGCAAACCACACTTCATTAGGATTGAAAGACCAAAGAAAATGTTACTTTGGGTTCTTTTGAGAACGAACAAGACACTGATCAGTTCAAAAAACAAAAACAAATGAAACAAGATCATATTGGTAACAATAGATTGCGAAATTTAAAATATATCCCGCGGTGATTTACAGAACAAAAGATAACTTCTACAGGACAGGCTTGATGCCGATAAAATGTTAAATCATTGTAATCGGACTTAGCCGTATGTCTATTCGCAGAGTTTAAGCAAATGCGGGGATGCGCATAGAGCCGGTTTTCGCTTCGCCAAAGTGAGCAATGAATGCGAAGGAAACAGTCGCATTGCTTAAAAAAACTGCCTTCATATATCCTCTCTGAAGAGTAAAGATGAATACCAAATGTCGCTCAGTACGGAAGAAATTGGCATTAACCTAGATCAGACAATGCTATGCAAAATGGTTGAGACACGATCTTCTTTGCCTTTCTAATTTTTTTCCCCCTTGAGGTGTTAAGTTATTTCTTTTGACCCCCCTCTCCCCATTACAATGTTGTAACCGAAAAATTGGAACGTAAATTTGACGTGAAAACAACATTGATAGGGGGGAAGGGGATGTCAAACATAGAAAATCAATAATGTTTTAAAAGGCGCGAAATCACGAGAGTGTCTCAAGTATTTCTGCATAGCATTGTCCGAAAACACCTTTCCTTTCCTTTCAACACAGTAGACAACGATCAGGCCAATTTCAAAATACACACTTGGATAAACAAAATCGATTGTTTAGAGTTCATTTAAGCTCGAAAACTAGCTTTCCTATGGAACATTTCAAGAGTGAAAAGATGTCTTATGATGGCCGTTTATAGCTCGCGCGCTGTGACGTCACATGAATGGAATGAAATCTGGCGTCGATACGAGACCCGAAAATGTCCGCTTTTCCTCTCTGAAAAATAAATTTTAACCCGATAAATTGATCTGATAGTACTATGTTCGATGTTTGGAATTGAATAAGATAGTTAGCGGGTTGCAATCAGTAAATAAAAAGAAATAGCGACGGTCTACATCTACACGGTCTACAGAGAATAACAATAAGAAATTAAGATATTATTGTTATTTAAATGGTGTAGACCGTAGACCGTGTAGATCGTCTCGAGTTTCTTTTCCAGCTCAATGTCACGCCAGGATCTGGAGATAAAAGAAAGTAGGCCAGTGAAAGCAGTCCGATAAAATCTAAAGATATGGCGTGCAAACCACACTTCATTAGGATTGAAAGACCAAAGAAAATGTTACTTTGGGTTCTTTTGAGAACGAACAAGACACTGATCAGTTCAAAAAACAAAAACAAATGAAACAAGATCATATTGGTAACAATAGATTGCGAAATTTAAAATATATCCCGCGGTGATTTACAGAACAAAAGATAACTTCTACAGGACAGGCTTGATGCCGATAAAATGTTAAATCATTGTAATCGGACTTAGCCGTATGTCTATTCGCAGAGTTTAAGCAAATGCGGGGATGCGCATAGAGCCGGTTTTCGCTTCGCCAAAGTGAGCAATGAATGCGAAGGAAACAGTCGCATTGCTTAAAAAAACTGCCTTCATATATCCTCTCTGAAGAGTAAAGATGAATACCAAATGTCGCTCAGTACGGAAGAAATTGGCATTAACCTAGATCAGACAATGCTATGCAAAATGGTTGAGACACGATCTTCTTTGCCTTTCTAATTTTTTTCCCCCTTGAGGTGTTAAGTTATTTCTTTTGACCCCCCTCTCCCCATTACAATGTTGTAACCGAAAAATTGGAACGTAAATTTGACGTGAAAACAACATTGATAGGGGGGAAGGGGATGTCAAACATAGAAAATCAATAATGTTTTAAAAGGCGCGAAATCACGAGAGTGTCTCAAGTATTTCTGCATAGCATTGTCCGAAAACACCTTTCCTTTCCTTTCAACACAGTAGACAACGATCAGGCCAATTTCAAAATACACACTTGGATAAACAAAATCGATTGTTTAGAGTTCATTTAAGCTCGAAAACTAGCTTTCCTATGGAACATTTCAAGAGTGAAAAGATGTCTTATGATGGCCGTTTATAGCTCGCGCGCTGTGACGTCACATGAATGGAATGAAATCTGGCGTCGATACGAGACCCGAAAATGTCCGCTTTTCCTCTCTGAAAAATAAATTTTAACCCGATAAATTGATCTGATAGTACTATGTTCGATGTTTGGAATTGAATAAGATAGTTAGCGGGTTGCAATCAGTAAATAAAAAGAAATAGCGACGGTCTACATCTACACGGTCTACAGAGAATAACAATAAGAAATTAAGATATTATTGTTATTTAAATGGTGTAGACCGTAGACCGTGTAGATCGTCTCGAGTTTCTTTTCCAGCTCAATGTCACGCCAGGATCTGGAGATAAAAGAAAGTAGGCCAGTGAAAGCAGTCCGATAAAATCTAAAGATATGGCGTGCAAACCACACTTCATTAGGATTGAAAGACCAAAGAAAATGTTACTTTGGGTTCTTTTGAGAACGAACAAGACACTGATCAGTTCAAAAAACAAAAACAAATGAAACAAGATCATATTGGTAACAATAGATTGCGAAATTTAAAATATATCCCGCGGTGATTTACAGAACAAAAGATAACTTCTACAGGACAGGCTTGATGCCGATAAAATGTTAAATCATTGTAATCGGACTTAGCCGTATGTCTATTCGCAGAGTTTAAGCAAATGCGGGGATGCGCATAGAGCCGGTTTTCGCTTCGCCAAAGTGAGCAATGAATGCGAAGGAAACAGTCGCATTGCTTAAAAAAACTGCCTTCATATATCCTCTCTGAAGAGTAAAGATGAATACCAAATGTCGCTCAGTACGGAAGAAATTGGCATTAACCTAGATCAGACAATGCTATGCAAAATGGTTGAGACACGATCTTCTTTGCCTTTCTAATTTTTTTTCCCCTTGAGGTGTTAAGTTATTTCTTTTGACCCCCCTCTCCCCATTACAATGTTGTAACCGAAAAATTGGAACGTAAATTTGACGTGAAAACAACATTGATAGGGGGGAAGGGGATGTCAAACATAGAAAATCAATAATGTTTTAAAAGGCGCGAAATCACGAGAGTGTCTCAAGTATTTCTGCATAGCATTGTCCGAAAACACCTTTCCTTTCCTTTCAACACAGTAGACAACGATCAGGCCAATTTCAAAATACACACTTGGATAAACAAAATCGATTGTTTAGAGTTCATTTAAGCTCGAAAACTAGCTTTCCTATGGAACATTTCAAGAGTGAAAAGATGTCTTATGATGGCCGTTTATAGCTCGCGCGCTGTGACGTCACATGAATGGAATGAAATCTGGCGTCGATACGAGACCCGAAAATGTCCGCTTTTCCTCTCTGAAAAATAAATTTTAACCCGATAAATTGATCTGATAGTACTATGTTCGATGTTTGGAATTGAATAAGATAGTTAGCGGGTTGCAATCAGTAAATAAAAAGAAATAGCGACGGTCTACATCTACACGGTCTACAGAGAATAACAATAAGAAATTAAGATATTATTGTTATTTAAATGGTGTAGACCGTAGACCGTGTAGATCGTCTCGAGTTTCTTTTCCAGCTCAATGTCACGCCAGGATCTGGAGATAAAAGAAAGTAGGCCAGTGAAAGCAGTCCGATAAAATCTAAAGATATGGCGTGCAAACCACACTTCATTAGGATTGAAAGACCAAAGAAAATGTTACTTTGGGTTCTTTTGAGAACGAACAAGACACTGATCAGTTCAAAAAACAAAAACAAATGAAACAAGATCATATTGGTAACAATAGATTGCGAAATTTAAAATATATCCCGCGGTGATTTACAGAACAAAAGATAACTTCTACAGGACAGGCTTGATGCCGATAAAATGTTAAATCATTGTAATCGGACTTAGCCGTATGTCTATTCGCAGAGTTTAAGCAAATGCGGGGATGCGCATAGAGCCGGTTTTCGCTTCGCCAAAGTGAGCAATGAATGCGAAGGAAACAGTCGCATTGCTTAAAAAAACTGCCTTCATATATCCTCTCTGAAGAGTAAAGATGAATACCAAATGTCGCTCAGTACGGAAGAAATTGGCATTAACCTAGATCAGACAATGCTATGCAAAATGGTTGAGACACGATCTTCTTTGCCTTTCTAATTTTTTTTCCCCCTTGAGGTGTTAAGTTATTTCTTTTGACCCCCCTCTCCCCATTACAATGTTGTAACCGAAAAATTGGAACGTAAATTTGACGTGAAAACAACATTGATAGGGGGGAAGGGGATGTCAAACATAGAAAATCAATAATGTTTTTAAAAGGCGCGAAATCACGAGAGTGTCTCAAGTATTTCTGCATAGCATTGTCCGAAAACACCTTTCCTTTCCTTTCAACACAGTAGACAACGATCAGGCCAATTTCAAAATACACACTTGGATAAACAAAATCGATTGTTTAGAGTTCATTTAAGCTCGAAAACTAGCTTTCCTATGGAACATTTCAAGAGTGAAAAGATGTCTTATGATGGCCGTTTATAGCTCGCGCGCTGTGACGTCACATGAATGGAATGAAATCTGGCGTCGATACGAGACCCGAAAATGTCCGCTTTTCCTCTCTGAAAAATAAATTTTAACCCGATAAATTGATCTGATAGTACTATGTTCGATGTTTGGAATTGAATAAGATAGTTAGCGGGTTGCAATCAGTAAATAAAAAGAAATAGCGACGGTCTACATCTACACGGTCTACAGAGAATAACAATAAGAAATTAAGATATTATTGTTATTTAAATGGTGTAGACCGTAGACCGTGTAGATCGTCTCGAGTTTCTTTTCCAGCTCAATGTCACGCCAGGATCTGGAGATAAAAGAAAGTAGGCCAGTGAAAGCAGTCCGATAAAATCTAAAGATATGGCGTGCAAACCACACTTCATTAGGATTGAAAGACCAAAGAAAATGTTACTTTGGGTTCTTTTGAGAACGAACAAGACACTGATCAGTTCAAAAAACAAAAACAAATGAAACAAGATCATATTGGTAACAATAGATTGCGAAATTTAAAATATATCCCGCGGTGATTTACAGAACAAAAGATAACTTCTACAGGACAGGCTTGATGCCGATAAAATGTTAAATCATTGTAATCGGACTTAGCCGTATGTCTATTCGCAGAGTTTAAGCAAATGCGGGGATGCGCATAGAGCCGGTTTTCGCTTCGCCAAAGTGAGCAATGAATGCGAAGGAAACAGTCGCATTGCTTAAAAAAACTGCCTTCATATATCCTCTCTGAAGAGTAAAGATGAATACCAAATGTCGCTCAGTACGGAAGAAATTGGCATTAACCTAGATCAGACAATGCTATGCAAAATGGTTGAGACACGATCTTCTTTGCCTTTCTAATTTTTTTCCCCCTTGAGGTGTTAAGTTATTTCTTTTGACCCCCCTCTCCCCATTACAATGTTGTAACCGAAAAATTGGAACGTAAATTTGACGTGAAAACAACATTGATAGGGGGGAAGGGGATGTCAAACATAGAAAATCAATAATGTTTTAAAAGGCGCGAAATCACGAGAGTGTCTCAAGTATTTCTGCATAGCATTGTCCGAAAACACCTTTCCTTTCCTTTCAACACAGTAGACAACGATCAGGCCAATTTCAAAATACACACTTGGATAAACAAAATCGATTGTTTAGAGTTCATTTAAGCTCGAAAACTAGCTTTCCTATGGAACATTTCAAGAGTGAAAAGATGTCTTATGATGGCCGTTTATAGCTCGCGCGCTGTGACGTCACATGAATGGAATGAAATCTGGCGTCGATACGAGACCCGAAAATGTCCGCTTTTCCTCTCTGAAAAATAAATTTTAACCCGATAAATTGATCTGATAGTACTATGTTCGATGTTTGGAATTGAATAAGATAGTTAGCGGGTTGCAATCAGTAAATAAAAAGAAATAGCGACGGTCTACATCTACACGGTCTACAGAGAATAACAATAAGAAATTAAGATATTATTGTTATTTAAATGGTGTAGACCGTAGACCGTGTAGATCGTCTCGAGTTTCTTTTCCAGCTCAATGTCACGCCAGGATCTGGAGATAAAAGAAAGTAGGCCAGTGAAAGCAGTCCGATAAAATCTAAAGATATGGCGTGCAAACCACACTTCATTAGGATTGAAAGACCAAAGAAAATGTTACTTTGGGTTCTTTTGAGAACGAACAAGACACTGATCAGTTCAAAAAACAAAAACAAATGAAACAAGATCATATTGGTAACAATAGATTGCGAAATTTAAAATATATCCCGCGGTGATTTACAGAACAAAAGATAACTTCTACAGGACAGGCTTGATGCCGATAAAATGTTAAATCATTGTAATCGGACTTAGCCGTATGTCTATTCGCAGAGTTTAAGCAAATGCGGGGATGCGCATAGAGCCGGTTTTCGCTTCGCCAAAGTGAGCAATGAATGCGAAGGAAACAGTCGCATTGCTTAAAAAAACTGCCTTCATATATCCTCTCTGAAGAGTAAAGATGAATACCAAATGTCGCTCAGTACGGAAGAAATTGGCATTAACCTAGATCAGACAATGCTATGCAAAATGGTTGAGACACGATCTTCTTTGCCTTTCTAATTTTTTTCCCCCTTGAGGTGTTAAGTTATTTCTTTTGACCCCCCTCTCCCCATTACAATGTTGTAACCGAAAAATTGGAACGTAAATTTGACGTGAAAACAACATTGATAGGGGGGAAGGGGATGTCAAACATAGAAAATCAATAATGTTTTAAAAGGCGCGAAATCACGAGAGTGTCTCAAGTATTTCTGCATAGCATTGTCCGAAAACACCTTTCCTTTCCTTTCAACACAGTAGACAACGATCAGGCCAATTTCAAAATACACACTTGGATAAACAAAATCGATTGTTTAGAGTTCATTTAAGCTCGAAAACTAGCTTTCCTATGGAACATTTCAAGAGTGAAAAGATGTCTTATGATGGCCGTTTATAGCTCGCGCGCTGTGACGTCACATGAATGGAATGAAATCTGGCGTCGATACGAGACCCGAAAATGTCCGCTTTTCCTCTCTGAAAAATAAATTTTAACCCGATAAATTGATCTGATAGTACTATGTTCGATGTTTGGAATTGAATAAGATAGTTAGCGGGTTGCAATCAGTAAATAAAAAGAAATAGCGACGGTCTACATCTACACGGTCTACAGAGAATAACAATAAGAAATTAAGATATTATTGTTATTTAAATGGTGTAGACCGTAGACCGTGTAGATCGTCTCGAGTTTCTTTTCCAGCTCAATGTCACGCCAGGATCTGGAGATAAAAGAAAGTAGGCCAGTGAAAGCAGTCCGATAAAATCTAAAGATATGGCGTGCAAACCACACTTCATTAGGATTGAAAGACCAAAGAAAATGTTACTTTGGGTTCTTTTGAGAACGAACAAGACACTGATCAGTTCAAAAAACAAAAACAAATGAAACAAGATCATATTGGTAACAATAGATTGCGAAATTTAAAATATATCC
>MU825911.1:202432-225489 GCA_029204205.1 Desmophyllum pertusum
AGTAGATTCAGAGTCGAAACTTTTATTTTAGAACACGTTTTGTTTTCTGCCTGGGTTAAAACTGAAGAGTTGATGAAATTTCAACTACAGTCGAACCTACACTAACGGCCATCTCTTTATAGCGGCCACCTCTCCACAACGGCCAGGATTTTTAATATCAATCGTACGTCTATCCATACCTTTCGTTCTTATTGAAACCTCCCTGCAACGGCCACCTCTCTACAACGGCCAGTTAATAGACCAATTTCGATATATTCATATTCTAACTTGGCTCCGAGGCTTAGGGGAATAAAACAAAATAAATGACTTATTCATCCCTCAACCTCGATGTGATTTATTGTCGATTTATTTTGTTTTATTCCCCTAAGCCTCGGAGCCAAGTTAGAATATGAATATATCGAAATTGGTCTATTCCGCCTCAGGGTGGCCGTTGTAGAGAGGTTCAACTGTAATCGAGTGGAAACTTTCCAAAACAACTTACATTGTGTGATATACAAGATAAACAATATTAGTTTGACATCTTTGGAGGATTTTATCTCGGGTATAAACAATATTGTGACTGAACAGCCGCCAATCTCGGTTACTCGGAAAAAGGATTACGAGTACCCCGAAACACCACGACCTCCCACAAGATCAGCGTTACAGCATTTCACTGATAGATGTGTAAATATGATTCAAGGTTCGTCTCTTAGCAATTATTGTTTCCATTTGTTTTTTCAGACTAGCTTGTGTCACTTTTTTCTACCCAGCTTAACCCCGTCCAGTTCGCAGTTTGTCCAACAACCCCACAGACAGGCGTTTCGTCTAGGCGCATTTCCTCGCTTGACTGAACTTTGGTTAGATAAACAATATAGGAGGCATAAAATCAATGATTTGAATTTACGAATGTCCGAAATGCACATGAACGGTTTTTCACTGGAGTGTTTGTGCACGTGTTTATGCACGTGCACGCACAAAGGCGTCTTGCACTGATTATGAATATCTTATGACTTGAAATGATAGATCTTAGTAAATATGACAAAGTCCAAACATAAATGCGTTTTTAACATAACGTTTAGTCACTTTCCCAATTTGTAATGTTAAACCATCGAATAAGGGATTTATTATTCTACTGCAAAATTTCCCGACTATTATGCTATTCTCCGTATTCGCTCTGTTCAACTAGTCAATACCGTGGCATATTTTACGTGTTCTCGTGACCTTATATGGTGAAATGACGTAATAGTAGAATAATAAATGGTAAGTATATGAAAATCGGAAGATACACCAATTTAAAATGTGCACGGAAATATATATAAATCAATTCCTACTAGGTTTTTGCCTGGTACAGCTTTATAAAATGTGAAGGGGGAGGGGATAGGAGGATTTTATTCATGGCTTCAAAACCTCCATAGATTTTTGCGATTTATTAATCAGTTTCCTCCTTTGTTTTTAGTTTCGATTGAGAAGACATATCACACCCGAGAGGCAGTGTTTGATCATATTTCCAAACCCCTCGAATTTCGTTAAAATACTCGGGGGTTGGAAATGTGACCACATTTTGCACCTCGGGTAAGATATATTACTTCGGTCTCATTCATCTCCATACCTTCCATCAGCAGCATCAGATAACCTTTTGCCACTATCTTATAGTTACACGTGCATGCTATTATATGTAAAATCCATCAAAGCAAATACCGCTCAGTTTAAACAACATGGCATACGAGCACCATCTCTCGGTCCATTTGTCCTTTATCTTCCTCTTGATTTTCCTAGCTGATCAGTCCAGTGAAGGTATGTAACAACGATTTTGCATTTTATCAGTATAATGCTTATTAAGTCGTATAGGTAAGGATTACTTTATTTCCTTACGAAGACAAATGGAACAGAGCGAAAAATTGGGGAGGGAAATGGGGGAGGGGCGCACGAAGTAAAGATTCTTGAAGTTGATAATCGGTTTCACCATGAATCACCTCGCTACTTTTACTTTGTAATTAGTAACATGTAGCACCATTCCCGTTCAAGCAAGTGTCTTTATCTATATATTCACAGCACTCAGTTTCAAGGCTGGAAAGGAAAACATAACCATCGCCAGCCCAGGACTGTTTGCTTGTAAAGAGGTTTCCTTCCAGGATCCTTTCAACCGCGGACAGGACGTCAAAGTTCTCGCCTCAGTTGGTCATGCTGTAAAGAGTGAAACTACTCGTAATGGCGCTGCAATCTGGGTTGAGGATGTGACAGCAAATGGATTCACAGTCTGCGTGTTGGAGTTTGGAGACGGTTCCAACGATACGGCGGAAGTGAACTGGATTGCTGTGCAATCTGCTCCATCTGGATCCCAGCTAGGAGCTACTTCCTTAAACTCTTGGACAACTGGTACAGAATGTAAGAGGATCGATTTTCAGCAGGTAGGTTTTATTTAGTTTTAAAGTGTTTGCGTGTATTTCTGATTATATGGCTGGCCAAAGTTGTTATATGTTGTTGTTGTTCGTATTTTGGCCCTGACACAATGGGTTTAAACGTGCGCTTAAGCAAATAACCAATATAAACATTTCAGTTGCGTAGTTCAACCATAGCGTGTGAGCGCAAAAGAAAACATTGTACACCGTGTCTAGGACCTTCCAACATAAGTGTTGGCATATTTTGTTTGTTCCTTTGGAGTTTGCAGGGCTGCATAACCATTTACTCTATTGACTATGGTTTAACTTAAAAGGATCGTTAACAATAGCTGATATTTGTTATCAAAGGTAACAATATACCTATACCAACATTTACACAAGTAAACAATAACATTTAACATTTAAACAATCCTGACATGTTCGCTCTTTTTTTCGAATGTGCAGTTAACGAACTCCCTTGTAGAAAAACATATAATATAATCACATCATCTACCATCAGCTAAGTGAACTGCAGTTTGT
This sequence comes from Desmophyllum pertusum, assembly GCA_029204205.1. Classification (NCBI taxonomy): domain Eukaryota; kingdom Metazoa; phylum Cnidaria; class Anthozoa; order Scleractinia; family Caryophylliidae; genus Desmophyllum; species Desmophyllum pertusum. Next base: position 205,330 of record MU825911.1, read on the forward strand.
TTGTTTTGTTTGTTTTACTTTTAAAGTGGTTCGATCAATGCTATAATAAGCACCATTTCTGTCGGAATCTTTGTTATCAGGTCAAAATTGCAAAATCTATCAACAGGCATTGTTTACATTGGAATAAACAGCTTTAAGAACGGTCGTCGTCTATAAATATCGCTTCAAGCTTGTCATTGAGAAAATATGAAAATACTCAAATCTGACCAGAATGTAGGTCTAGCGGAACTACTTGGAAAAAAAATAATCTAAGGTTAATCAGATTATTATTTTGGGCGAACAGCTTCGATGATGGTTTGACCGCTCTTGGATCAGCATTTCGTAACACATTAATACTTAAAACTCGTCCATGATGAAAACAAGTAGCTTCAATTAATACCTTGTTGAAAAGAAGATGTATTGCTTTTGAGCAATTATTACATTTTTAAGCAATTTTTAAAATAATTTAAATGATTACTTGCACAATTTGACCAATAATATAATATTTTAGGGATTTTTTTATTTTCCTGCATATTTTACCAATTTCGGAAATATTTTTTCATCTCAATTGAAGCATCTTTTGTCTTCCCGAAATCTGTAAAATAAGCAGAAAAAACCCTAAAATATTTTGTTTTCTGTCAAAATATAATCATTCAAATACGTTTTATTTTCGACAAGGCATTAATTGTCAATCAATCAATCAATCAATCAATCAATCAATCAATCAATCAATCAATCAATCAATCAGTCATTCATTCATTCATTCATTCATTCTTTGGTTATTATCATTTCAGCGTTTCCCCACTCTTCCAATTATATTTGTGACTGCTAGTCACCAGTTTCCCAAGAGACCTCAGGATGCCATGGCCGTGTGGGTAGAAGACTTACACGAGGATAATTTCAAAATTTGTCTTCGAGAAGCCAAGATTTTTGATGGACCACACAGAAACATAAAGATTGTAAGTGTATTTTGGTTTGTTTTCCTTTTTAGATCAACTACCAGAGCCATGCATTGCTTCCTAAGCCATATTACTCCATTTCCTATCACTTGTCAATTATGACGTCATACCCAGATAAAATGACGCCATACATTCCAAACCAATTTGCGCCATCTTGGATGCGCCATCTTGGATATCAAGATGTTTTCAAAAATGGCATAAAACTACTTAAACTCTGTGTTCAATTCGAAAATCTCATCTTCTTGTCAAAAACGGTTGCCATGGAAACGTCACATAACCAAACAATTGGGATATTAAAATTGTCCCCGTTAACTTTATAAGGAAAAGTCACGAAGGTTGGCCATTATCAGCCTTTATAAGCGAGGGCACATTGTTCCCCTACAGGAAGAATAGGGTTAATATGTATTTTTATGCAAACATAATATTTGCTTGTTCGAATTGATACTTTAACCCAATATTTGTATCTTCTAATGACGTGATTGAATCTATTTGATCAAGGACGAACAATATTTACCATTGCTGTTTTTTTTTCGCAGAACTGGATGGCATTTACCAATCTTAGGGTTGACAACTTCACCATAACCGACAGTCTCTCGTTTACCAACATAAACTCGCCATCTTATCAAGATAACTACGCTTTCTGCCAGGTACGTGTAAAATAGTCTTCACCTTTCCTATCCTATTAGGGTATCAAAGGTTTGAATAGACAACAGAAACATTAGTTGCAACAACTACTTCAACAAATCAACAACAGCTGAATTGTATGTCGGTGTATGGAAAATAATGATTGAATATCAGTGTGGAAAATCTCCCAGTCACCTTACCCAATTTGGTAACTGATTTATTTATATTACAAATATGTGGTTGTTCAACGTGGTTTTATGGGTCCCTCTCAACCAGTGTGCTTTGCGCGCCAATACTCTTGATCTTGCGGCGGGTGCCGCGAAAATAGCGGCTTGAAGTTAAAAACTACTTTTTGCAGGATTCTGGCCTCGTTCTGGCCACAGAAAGCAGTTAGATGGCCCAAGTTAGTACAAATTGGAAAGTATGTCATACATTAGCCCCACGAGAGATCGAAAACACCGGAAGAAAACAATAACACGCGACCGCAAAGCACACTGGTTGAGAGGGACCCTTTAATATATAGCTTTTTTATCTACCTGATATATCTCTATCGACATCACTATACCCAGCCAAAGTATGTGTAAGTATTGGAAAGGTTTGAATGTTTTTTATTTGGTACTACCCAAAGTGAAAACTGGATAAACGAAAACCAGGTTTAATTCAGTATGTTTTATATTGATGACTTTCTTACTCCTGCTTTGTCGCGAAGCCTATATTCGTAATTAATAAGCTTTTCCTTTGACATTCCAGACAATAAACTTCACAGATCTGTTTTTTGCTCCTCCTGTTGTGGTGGTGACGCCCAAGCACAGTGATAACAATAACAATTCGAATCTATCTGGGTCACGATGTATCGCTGTTACCGCTTGGGTCGAGGTAAGGAACACTTTGTCTTTGTATCTGTTCACATCTGAAGAGAATGAAATTAATTAGGTACCCGCCTCTAGCCTGTTCCAGGCGTTCGGATAGATCACTCAATATCACTCGCAGTTCTTCGCGCGTCTTTTCATGTCGTTCCCCCACTATCCGAACGCCTGGAACAGGAATACCTATATCATTTGAACAAGGTATGTTATTGAAATTACATTGTATCTCTTTTTAACCACAAAAAAACATATCCCATAATTATATTCGTTATAAAGATTATAACAAAATGATAGCCATCTAGTATAAATAATTGGGGAGTTTTTCTTATTTTTCTGTTGTCTAGCAAACATCCACAAAAGATGCAAAGGTGTGTGTGAGAAGCTACAACAGTAACGCCAACAATAAGGATATCATTACAGTCGATTACATCGTTATTGGAGGTATGTCTGAACTTCTAGAGATAACTTCTAGAAACAAAGAATGTAATGCATTTGTTAAACGAATCCTCTACTACGGTTGAAACAATGTAGTATTAAATTGATGGGAAAAAAATATAAACCAAAAATGTGTCAGTGTCAGTGTTAACGAAAAAACTGGCTACAAATCTCTGCCATTGTGGCTTTCACGCGCGCCACCAACTTGGATTTTATGGCATTTCACTGTTGCCATTTTGTTATACAACACGAGAGCTATTGTTTTCTGACAGTATCGGCAACCAAAATACGCCTTGTAGTACAAAATCAGAAGTTAGCTGACACAAATAACACTAAGCTTTCAGTTTGTTGAAGCGAAATAACTTTCAATGACAAACTTGAATGATCTATATAGTATCAAAAACGTATTTTACAATAGAGCAGATCAGCTTAATACGATCCCAGAAAAGACCACCTCGAAAAGAAATATAAATCAGTGAATGGTTATATGGCAGATAACATAGGCCAGTTTACTCAACACAAATGATTTTTTGAGAACTGATGATTCACATCCTTGTTTTTGTTTTCAATACAGACTTGGATCCCTGCATTGATGTGACTTGTCATTATCACTGTCTGTGCAAGGCTTTTGGGCCCCGTGATGCTCGCTGCGTTGCGGACAGCTGTCCATCATACCAAGAACCCGTATGTTCATCAAATGGCACGTCATACGACAATGAGTGTTTGTTTAAACAGGAAATGTGTCTCCTGCGACACAACGTCACTGTACAGCACCCTGGTAGTTGTGAAGGTGAGGAATATTTCAAGTTGTTTTACATTGTTTATCCTGGCGAGGAGCACACGCACTTTTCCTCTGTCTAACAGTACTGTGTGGAAGTAATGCAACCGAACTGGCGCCTTGTCAAAATTTCGGCGAAATCACTGAAAGCTTCGAATCACCTCGAAGGGAAAGTTGTAATTTACACAGCGAACAAAAGCCAGCGCCATACACGTGTGTCATGTTCAACGAACGACGGCAGCGATACACAACAAACCATTTCCCTTTAAGTTTCCAATTTGGCTATATAAACAAAAAATAAATAAGAGTGAGTGAGTGCGTGCGTGCGTGCGTGAGTAAGTAAGTAAATACAATAATAAATATATAAATGTAAAACAGGAAACAAAATTCCATCATTGCTACTCATTAATGTTTTATACTGTGCATGTTATTTTTTCAGGATTTCCTTCCAGCGAGGTCGCCGTCATATGCCACACATTCCATCACTGGGATACTCTCATTGCGAAGTAATTAATCTCAAACCGTACGTGTTCTATCCTGACAAACCCACTGAAGTGCAGATCACTGTCAATCATATCGACAGCAGTGACAAGTCATATGTACATGATGCTGCTGTAGCCTGGGTTGAAAATGTGAATTACGATCGATTCACTGCGTGTGTGATGGCAACAGGCTTTAACGAGCGAAAGTCGAATGCTAACGTGTCAGTTGATTGGATAGCGTATCAAGGGGCTCCAGTGGGTGGCGTCGCCGGGGAACAAGGAATATCACAATGGTGGACTGGAACGACTTGTAAAGCTGTCAATTTTCCGTCGGTTAGTGATTTTTTTCTTGTAATATTTTTTACACAAACGTTGCGAAGGACACTGGATAAAAGCAAGCAAACCAGGAGCTACCCTAGGTAGCAAAGGTTTGATTTTTATCGCTCGCATCGGGATCGGCCGGAAACCAACACCGGAACCCGAAACCATGCAAAAGCCTCCGGCACCGAAAGTAGCCAGGAGCCCATTCCCCGGCAAACCTAATGTCCGCACCCGGGGGGGGGGACTTCCATATAAGAGTGACAGTGTGATCGTCGTACCTTTTAAAGGTTACAATTTATTGTGGTACCACTTAGGGTGCTTAAATCAAAAATTGCCACGGACTAAAAGGTGACGACGATGACGACGATGACGACGATGACGACGATGACGACGATGACGACGATGACGACGATGGCGACGATGACGACGATGACGACGATGACGACGATGACGACGATGACGACGATGACGACGATGACGACGATGACGACGATGACGACGACGATGACGACGATGACGACGATGACGACGATGACGACGATGACGACGATGACGACGATGACGACGATGACGACGATGACGACGATGACGACGATGACGACGATGACGACGATGACGACGATGACGACGATGACGACGATGACGACGATGACGATGACGACGATGACGACGATGACGACGATGACGACGATGACGACGATGACGACGATGACGACGATGACGACGATGACGACGATGACGACGATGTCGACGACTACGATGACGACGACGATGTAGCTGCGAAATGCATAGCTTCCTGCAATGGAGTTACGTTTACGGAGATGAGGTGCGCTGTATAACATTAATTTATTTTATTTTCTATGCAGGGAAAGTTTTCAGTTATACCTTCAGTATTCGTCACAGCTGCGCACCATCATCCAGGATTGAAGCGTGACGCAGCCAGTGTGTGGATAGAAGACGTCACACAATCCTCATTCAAAGTTTGTTTGAGGGAACTGCAGAATTACGCCGGATCTCACAAAGATGTTCACGTTGTAAGTGCACATTTTTTTTATTATTGTAAATAGATGTTGAGGTCCTTGGATACTTCAGATGATCGTGTCTGACTGGTACATAAACTGTGAAGTTATATAGCATTTTCAAGACGCAAGCTCCCTTATAACCACTTCCCTATTCAGCTGTACGCCTCCTTTTAATTAATCTCCGACCACTCAGAGGTTAACTCCCAGTATTAATTTAAATACTATTTATCAAAACGCATTTTTTTTTAATTCCTTTACTCGTCTTTTTTTAGAAATGGTTGGCGTTTTCGTCTCTCCACAAGCCTCTCTTCTCAGAACATGATTCAGTCTATTTTACTAATGCCCAGCATCCTCCTGCTGATTACAACAATGCTTATTGCAAGGTCAGTATCCTTCAGCTTCCAATGAAGAACTTGTTTTTTTCCATATGGTGTGGTGAAATAAATAAACTGGGACTCGAAGCTTGACATTTTCTTCTCGAAGCTTGACAATTATGGTTCTTTTATTTTCTAACCAAATGTAGAAATTAGCTCACATTCCAATGTCAATCGACGCTGTATAGTTTGATTGTTGGAAAACAAAGCTTGGTAGAAATACAATGAGAAAGATACGACACCAGCTACTTGGAAAACGAATTCCGAGTTCTCGCAACAGGAGTCTAACGTATACTGGAGACTGGCGTGAGAGCTAGCTATATACTCGTTCAAAGTGCATGACAACCTTTCCGCATACTACTAGGACGTTGAATGAATAATAACTTTCTTGATTTGTTGTCATTGCCTAATTTATTTTTGTTCCTATGCAATCACTTATCACAGTAGAACTAAACTCAAATAAAATATGTTCTCAGGATGTCCACTTCACCAAGACGTACAACATCACCCCGAACGTGTTTGTCTCAGCAAACCATTCAACAGGCGGTGGAAACCAGCAACCGGAACACAATGGAATAACTACTTGGGTGGAGGTTAGGACATTTTTGTTTAACTCAAAATGTAATCATTCAACACCTCCCTAGTATACTGATCTCCGTGCATTTCTTATACCTTCCCTTTGGTGTCTTGTATTATAAATTGTGGATTGTAACTGATCAATCTTCAGGGCGAACACCGGAGGGAGAGGTAGTGTAAGTACGATAAAGCAAAATACGTCATTCAATAAGAGGGCCTTGACCATTGAGGAACATCTCCCAGACAAATTAATTTAGAAAAAGTCGATTGTAAAGTAAAGGATTGCAAGCATTTTGAATTTAGAGCGGGCTAATTGATGCACTATTGAGAGGGAATTAAACGATGGTTATTTATCGCTTTTCTGGATGACAATCTTAACTTGTGTTAAATTGAAGCGAATTTGAGTTAACTTCCCCAATTGTTTTAAACCATATTCAGAATAGCACAGTGACCAGTTTGAGCACTACGTATTTAGCTTTGTTTTAGTAGAACACTAATTGTGTTTTTATGTTTTTTTTTAGTATATCAACGAGACCGGTGTCCGAGTTTGCTTAAAGGAATTGTACGAGACAAAATATGATCCACTTTCTATATCCTACACTGTTTTATCAGGTAAGGACACACGAAGTAATAAACCGCAATTGTATGTATTCTTGATTTCAGAGAAAAGACAAGTAAGATTTACTAGCGCCCGATTATTTCGACGTCTTTAATTCTAAGCGAAAATTTATCAATAGTTAGCGATCACGTGTTGGCGGAATGGGATGCAAATAATCGAACGAGGCTTAACTGGAAATATTAGTGAGGGAATGAATTATTTGTAGCATACCTGATAAAACCCAACCTGGTGAGTTATTTTTCCCCACTTGTTAAAATTAATGGCCAGAAATCTCGGACATTTGAGCCCGCGACTTGTTCAGCGGCTTCTTTACAACTAATGGCATTCATGTCGCGAAATGGCCTCGATATTTAGAGATTGTACTAAGAAAACAGATTTAAAATCATAGACTGTTCACGGTCCCTCTATTTTTTGCGCTAAAATCTGTCGCGCTGTCACGATCGATTGTGGAGCGCTGTCACAGTGATTTGGTACCCCCGTGTTTTGGGTCTCCCCGGACCCAAATCCCCAGTGATATGGGGTATCCCCTTCCAATATGGCTGCCGTGTTTTTGGGTCTCCCCCGGTACCCTCCCTGGTACCCAAATCACTAGTGATTTGGGTACCCTCAAAGATGCGAGTAGAATTTCGCGGGAAATAAGGAAAGAGCTGGAAAGCGTTCGAAGCATGGATTCCAACAAAAATATAACAACAATTCTCGAGTATGTTAAAAGCCAAGAGTATCCGCCACGATTTTTCTAAACCGGAAAAGCGGAGTACTTCGAAAATACGCCAGCAATTTCGAGTTTGATCCACAATCAAAGTCGCTATTTTATTTGAGTAAAGGGGAAGCTGGCACTTCTGTAAAGCGATAGCCTGCGAGCAGGCTCTCATAAGCGCGATGAGCGCGGGGCGCGATCGTGATCCTTAGTATTGCGTGACGTTCCGAGCGCGGAGCGCGAGGCGTGGACGAGAATGAGAGCCTGCACGTAAGGCCAGGTTTCTCGAATGTCCTGCGTTCGTCCACGAACGCAGCATTTGATTGGTCCAAAATGACAGATCCAATTATTGTGACAAAAACCAGGTAACCAAGGGCAACGGAGAAAATAGTCGGTTCAATTTATTGTTTTGTTCAAGAGTGTTTCGCAAGCTTTTGATCAATTCTGAACCTGCGTTTATACAGCTCAAGAGCAGTAAATTGTATTATTGAAGGGCAGAAGTTTTCGCTTTAATGCCGACTGGCTTACGGGCAAAGCTGACCTGACCTGAACTGTTCTCGCTCGAGGAAAGGCAATCAAAACACTGTAGTGTTAGATAACATTATTTTACCATGACCTGAAGCAACGCCATGTTAAGAACTTTACTTTTCGCCGGTTCGCAACTTGTGCCTTCGCCGCTCCCGGAGAGCGCCGTGAACGAAGCGAGATCTAAAGGCTTGCTCGCAGGCTAGAAGATCACTGGTCATCACTCACATTCTATGTTTAGTCTATGTTCTGCGATCGTCCATTCCACATATGTTTATTTTACCTAACTGAAAACATTACACGGACGTTTGTTTACAAAATATGGCAAGCGCTTTACTTTCAAGTGAACTATACTTTGGAAACCCTACTACTTCCCGTAGTTCTTGACGGTTCCGGCCCGGGTTCGGCGCTTGTAATTGGAAATGAAGCATTATTACTTTCTAGTCCTCCCGCTCTGTTTGTTCGTGTCACTTTCCTTTTGGAAAGCATTTGATCTTGTTGATCTGATGTCGCCGACAGAAGTTTGCATTTGGCTCTTGTTTCGACTCAGTAATACTGCCATTTCCACCTTCGCTATATCACAGCTAGTTGAGTTTTCATCATCACAAGTTCCTGATTTTGTGACAAACGGTTTTATACAATCACGCTCTGACAAACTCTCTCGCACATCGCCGGCCAACACATCATCACGGCTGCCGTTGTGGAAACAAAGACTGCGCAACTTACAACAATCGCTCGCTGTGTTTACTGTTTTCTTTCCGCGCTACCCTACGAGCAGGCTATCTTGTACCTTCACTGCTTGAGCAAAAGCCACGCCGTCTATGAAAATATCTGGTCCGTCGAAAATAATTCAATGTTTGTTTACATTTTCCTCCAATTCTATTGGTTGGTTATTTGACAAATGAAGCGTAATCGAGTTGTCACCAAGTTGACACCTCGCTAGGGGCGGAATTCAAGAAACGGGCCTCACGTGCAGGCTCTCATTTCATCACCACTCCCTCGCGCTCCGCGCTCGAACGTCACGCAACACTCAGGATCACGATCGCGCTCCGCGCTCATCGCGCTTATGAGAGCCTGCTCGCAGGCTAGTAAAGCGGACTGGTCATCAAGGAAGACGAAAAAATCGAGGGTTTCGAGGAATGTCACTCTGCCCATTTTTCTGGCCATGCAGGCAGAGACAATACGATCAAGAAGATCAAAGATCGTTACGTTCTTTCCGGCTGCGAAACTGCAGTGACATGGAAATTTTTACACCTTTACGAAGGTGACTGGTTCGATTAAGGAAGGATAAAATTTGAGGGCTTAACTGATTGCTCTGCTATTTTTTCTGGCCTTCTGGGCAGATACAATACCCAAATCAAGAGAGCGGTTTCACTTACAATACTTCAGTGCATATTTGCGTGACCAATGAATCGAGGGTATAAGCTGACAGCAAGGCATACCTAACACACTTCCTAACACGCTTCCTTTGACAAAAGAGCGTGTAAAAGGGAATGTGCTTCTTCTGTTTTTAAAACATTTATCTGCCAACAAGGATTTACACCCAGCCCACGTTTACTTAATCATGGCGGAGCGCGAGCGCATCACGACAGAGTCTGGTTTCCGATTGTTTTAATATTTTAGACAGAGTACAAAGGTAATCTGTATTTGTGACTATTTTTCCAGGCACGTATTGTTTTTCATCACGTAAGGAATAATAAAATAAAACTGTGAAAACATCTCTTACGAAAATACACTGGGTAAATGAGTAAAACTTGTATGACCTAACTTGCCTTCACACTAATCAGTGTTCCACCGGGGATACCTATATCACTAGGGATTTGGGTCCGGGAGACCCAAAACACGGGGGGTACCCAAATCACTGTGACACCGCATCTTGGATTATTGGCGAGCGAAATCTGGGAGAGAGACAAAACTCCCCTGGGTACGGGGGCGGGGCGCGGGGCGCGGGGAGGCACGAAAAAATAGAGGGACTGTCCGCACTTCTCAAGTTTTCCCCGTTTCAGGGCTCGTGAGTAAATATTGGCACATATACAGGACAACGCTCCGCCTCTATGTAAACATGGTGGCCACGTAAAACCAAAACATTGATATCAGAAGTCGAGAGAGTTTCGCAAGCGAAAAAAAAATGACTGCGGTCGGTCGTTCTTTTCCCCTTGAGAAACAAGTTGCAACTTGCTGAACGCTTTGCACACGATGTAGCTTATTGCCTTTTTATTATAGAAGAAACACCCGCGTCTTCTACTTAAAAAACAAAGGTAAAATCTGAAAAATCGGATGCGTGTCGCTTGTTGCCATGTTATTTCAAGATTCCTGTCGGAGATTTTGGTGGAAAGAAATCGATACATTTCCACTGAAAATATACCCCAGATTTTCGCTCGCCAAATAATTCAAGATGGCGGCTCCACGATCGATCGTGACAGCGCGAACGATTTTCAGCGCAAAACATAGAGGGACTGTGAACAGTTTATAAATCAAGCCTACCTCATTAATCCCAGGCGAAGTCCAAATTGTTCACAGACAGCCTGTTAGCAATCAACGAAACCTAAAAGACCGGCAGAAAACTGTAGGTTTCCAAGTTGTAATCGTTGCGTTTTTCAAATTTTACGATATAAGTGACATTATCAAAGCAACAGTATGGCGATAGGCCTGAAACAGCAATCACCACCTCTCGATAAATACCTTTCTCTCTGGAACGCTTGAGAGTTTGTTTGACTTTGTTCACAGGGATGTTCAATCCATCGAAGCCACACTTTAAGGTGTTTCGATACAGTTTTTTTCAGGTGCAATACAAACTGTTTTCAACCAGCTTTTTGGTCAGACTTTCTTCAGTCGGATCGATGTCAAATTTACACCAATACGTAGTCCTTACATTGAAGTTTGTTTCTATGATGTACTGTTTTTTAGTGAAATCGATATTTCCATGGCAACGATAAACAGAAAACCTTGAAATCAGTTAAACTTAAATTCTGCACGATCCAGTCGTCATCAAGACAAACCAATACCCAACATCTTAAACAATGGTATATGGCAAATGAAATATACGAGAATAAAACAATTCTGTATGTTTTGATTTCGAATAAAATGGAAAAACATTTCAAACCTTAATTGTTTGCATAATAATAGTAAATGGACCGAAAGATACATACTATTTTGATAAAATTGCTTCGGAATTAGCCCAAATGTGCCTTGACTCATGTTTTTGAACGCCATGAAAGTTTTGTTTGATTTTCATTTATGCGATCCCGAGAAAAGAAAAGAGAAAGAGCATTTTTTCCAAAAGGTCCCACTCCCATTATATTTTTTTCGGGAACTTTCGACTTTGGAGCGCTTTTTACAAAAATCTTAAAAACGGCTCGATAGATTTTTTTAAAACTTTCCCTCGCATGCTTGATAATGTAAATAGTTTGTATTAGCATTGATTGAATGGAACACTTTTAAATTCAACGATGAATAGAACGTCCGAACGGACGATAAAGTTTGCGTTACAAATTCGCCGTTGACAAGTAATATATACAACATTCCTCCGTGCTTTCCACGATATTATCACAGATGTATTACAATAAAATTAATCAGGACGGAATGCAGTGCGCATTGAATTTGAATGCATATATTAGCTTTACATGTCGACCATGAAATATATTTGTACACAAACTTTCCGTTGTCTCATAACGTTCTATCATCGCTGATGACATTTTCTCGGGAGTTTATATCCGTTGCGTTTTTAAGATACTTTTCTCTTGCAATTTTCAATGTTTTTTTTCCTGCCGTTTCCTTGAGATGTTGAAATATGGGCTCAGCGCGGGAAAGAACGCAACGAAATGCTCTTAAAACCGGGTAAAAACATCTTCTCGGTTTCGCCGTTTTTGTTTACTGGCCTTTGTAACCTCTAAGGCTCCCTCGAAAACAACGAGAAGGCGCGAAAATTAATATTTTTTTAGGATCAGCATATCTGCGAGCTAATTTGTGCGGGGAATTTTTAATAAAATTCCAGTTTCAAGGCCTTACAAAACTCTTATGTGACCTTTAGTAATTATTAGGTATATATTATTTATGTTTCCAGAAATCAAACAGGGTCTGCCTCGGGAATGATGGCCGATTTCCCACCTAGATTTCTCTTTATCCGATTAAAACAGTCGCTCCGGTCGCCATATTTGAATAACATTATTTGTATAGAAGCCGCTGAACAATTCGCGGGCTCAAATGTCCGAGATTTCTGGCCATGTCATGATTTATAACGTCTTTGGTCATGGTAGATTCTAAACAAATTCCCTGGAAAGTATTAATCCGTCATGTGTAAAAAATTATTTTCCCTGGTGGGGTGCATCGCCAGTCGAATGGGATGCCAAACCTTCCTGGCTTAAAAAAAAATACGTTTAAATGCACAATGGTGTTTGCGTGCACCTTTACTTTTCTTGAATCTCTTAACATCTACAGATATATGCCAGCCAGGGTGGAGTTACTATGGTGGTTATTGCTACCCTGACGAGCCAGGCATGCGCTTCATGGGTAACTGCTGAATCAAATTGTACCATCATGAGTTCGCAACTGGTGACGGTCCACAATCAAGAAGAGAACGTTTACATTCAACACCGCCATAACGGAGAGAGGTCCTGGATAGGACTCAATGATCGAAGTGTGAAGGTTCTTTTTGTTTTGGACAAACAAAGAAATAAGCAGTTTTAGATGCTGGGGCTCCACAACAACCCAACGACTGGCAAAAACGAAGACTGTGCTACACACTCTTGGCGCGAAGCATGGATTACACATGGAATGACGTGCCATGCAATAACTGCTACAACTTTACTTGTTTTACAGGTAAGTAGTAAACCCCACGATCGATCGTTATTGCCTGATCGACTGATTGTTATTTTTATTATTTCATCAAATAAATATTTAACACTTTAATTGTGCTCATAATCCAAGTGGGAGTACAAAATAAATTATTTATCGTTATTTTATTTGTTCCAGACTTGGACGAGTGCAATACCAACTCCCATGACTGTCACGGAAATGCAGATTGTCAAAATACCGCGGCGCGTACAAGTGCACGTGTAAAGCTGGGTATATTGGAGACGGGAAAGATTGTGGTAAGAACTCAACAATGGTAAACATCACATACAACTTTAAAGTTGTTGTTTCTAATCATAAAAAAATAACACGTCTAAAAACTACGCTTTTAGCGCAAACGTCGAGGCGAAGGCTATATCGAAAAGAGATAGCTATTGAAATTAGAATTGAAAATAAAACGAACGATCACGTATCTCATTCATCATTACATATACAGGAAATTACTTACATATAATCATCTCTAAAAAGACTAATTGTCATGGCCCTATACTACCTTTTTGTGGATCGTTTTTGAAAAAAAAAAAACCGCAAACAAATAGAACCCGCAAAAAATGAATTTTCCGGTTTTCTCACTGAAAAAATCGTTATATTTTAGCTGTTGCAGATTTGGACGAGTGTAACACTAACTCTCATGGCTGTTCACGGAAATGCAGATTGTCAAAATACCGTGGGCTCATACCAAATGTACGTGTAAAGCTCGGTAATGAAGGAGACGGGAAAAAATGCAATAGTGGTAAGGATCCAACATTAAGGAAACATTTACATATAACTTTCAAGGGGATAAGGGCTACGACCTAAAAATATACTAATTAAAAAGCATGGTATGTTCCTGTTGTATGAAACAATTTAAAATATACGAGGTAAACCTTTTTTTAGAAATAAATCCGTTAGATTGAAATTATACTCGTTTTCCTTTCATCATCATCGGATCCTTTTCCCCGTGCGAGGAATTAGGGTGGGATAAGTTTTCCCTTTATATCTACCCTTAATTTTCCTCTATTGGTTTGAGTTGTTCATTTCCTCCCACATATATGTAATTAAGTAGTTAGTACCCAGTCCCCCAACAGCTCTTTTCCTTCCCTTTTTTTTACTTTCAGTGGTGTCGAGGGAATGTTGCATGCGCCATGCTCCATGTAGACCAATCAGAAACGACCGATTGGGGGAGGAGGGAGCATGCGCATGGATGTATGAATATATCGTTCTCAACAAAACAATGCGGGATAAAAACTTATATCTTTCTACCAGGAGCAATTTTTGATAAGGAACTAATAGTGTAAGTATTTTAAAACAACTTGGTGTAATTGTTTAAATCTCATTACAAAAAAAAAAGACATAGAAGATGGCTCTTTCGATTTATTTTTTCGGGGAGTGGGGGTGGGGGTGGGGAGGGGGGAGGGGTAATTTCATTGATGCTGCGAGGTCGCAACCGATGCTTTGAGCTGTCGGTCTTAAGAAATCTTAGTTGTTTTCGAGTCAAAGCAATTTTCTTCATTTGGCGGTGCGGCACAGATATTTTCTGGCATGCACATAAACAACGTTTACTAGCCTGCGAGCAAGCTCTCTGGGGTTTTTTTGGGGGTGGGGGTGGGGAGGCGGGAAAGTGAAAGAGAGCTTGCAACGATGTCTCAGAGTTTTGAATATCTGCGCTCAAAAAAATCGACGCGAAATGCTGATTGGTGGAAATTAATTAATTGATGACGTCTTCTTTGTAAACATGACGCTTAGTGTTTATCACACATGCAGAGAAATTAGTTCAGGTATTTTTGGAAGTTAACTTCGAAGGGGCCACGTACTAAATATGTTTTTATGTTCAGCGCTTTTGAAAATGCTTTCCCAAGAGACCTCTCTCGAGTCAAATGGTACAGTAGTTCCGGAGAAACAACATTTTTCGTGCCTACTGGGGAAATACTACACACTGGCTTTTGTAATTAAATATGCAAAATCTTGCAACAGAAATTTCAGAGCGGAATTTCTAACAAACGGGGAACAAATATTCTACCTGTCCTGCGCTTTGGAACCCCTATCGATAGATATGTTTTTCGATTCGATCCGTTTAGTACTTTTTTGAAACGACTTTCGAGCGTGTGAGATGCGAATACAAGGCATTGCGATAACGTAGAAAATTGAGACGACCCCGAAGTTTCAATTGACCCGAAATTTTAGTGACAGCTCAAACAGCTGGAAACGGCGGGGGGTTTTGAGGGCGGCCATTTAAAATTCTGAGACATCCGTGCAAGCTCTCTTTCTCCCGCTCTTTCTCTTTTCCCCAAAAAAACGCCAAGAGAGCTTGCTCGCAGGCTACAACGGTACTTGCCATCTTTGAAACGGGGAAGAGATGACCGCAGACACTAATTGTTTCTGATTGGTCCTAACGTGGACTATCGGCATGCAAGTTTCCCTCGGCCCTTTTTTCAGGCGCTACCGAGAGTAGAAAAGCGTGAAGGTCACAACAACTCGTGTATTACAATTTAGGTAGATGTATTTTGGACGCAAGGACTACTCGAGACCGTACTGGGTAAATACCGGCACCCTGTATTTTCGACATGCCCTCTCGCGCATGGGCTACTGAGCTAACTCCATATTTCAGGTTATCCTGGGAAATATGAACGTGGTGTGTTACGTATTAGGCTAATCAAACGGGATTATTTGTTCCATATCAGTTTCAGAATGTATCAGCTACAACACTTTGGCCGAAGCTGACAGAAAAGTAACCTACGGTGTAGGATATTCGTGTGACCGTGGGTTGACTCCGGGATGGTACCGCTTTGTCGGGGCCGCAGGTAACGAAAATGCCTACGTCACCTCCAGGTACGCGCAGGTGTGGCGCTCACGTAACCGGCTGGCTGAATGGCGCGCATCCTACAGTGGCTGAAGGACAAGTCACGAGACAGGTCTGCTTCCACTGGACTTCAAGCATCTGTGAATGGCAAACCTCCATTGTTGTAAGAAACTGCGGTTCTTTCTATGTCTACAAACTGAAGATCTCACCGGGATGCAGCATCGATACCGTGGCAGCGACTAAAATATCCAGCAACAGCCAAGAGTGATTTCAGTTAATAATTTCTTTAGCACTCTGAGGGCCTCCACAGACTAGAGAGATAGTTGTCGACAACTATTTAGTTGTCGATGATAAAAAGTTGTCGATGACAAAAAACCCAGTGTGTGAGGCTAGTTACCGATAACTAAGGACCTTAGTTATCTATAACTAGCTTCACAGACTGGCCTTTTTGTTATCGATAACTTTTTTTAGGTCGACAACTATCCCTCTAGTCTGTGGAGACCCTGAGAGTGACAGTTTTACACAACCGCAATGAATTTCGAGTTAGCATAAGTTCCTAATTTTCAGATTGTGAGACGGTAATGTTTAGATTTAAACTTTCAAATGCTGCGAGAAGCAACAAGCATATTTTAGAATTGAAAATATTATTATAGAAAACGTTTAGTTTTCTGCCTGGGATAAAACAGAGGACGTGATGAAATTTCAAAACTAATTGAGAGGAAACTTTCCAAAACAACTTTACATTGTGTGATATACAAGATAAACGATATTAATAAAATGGTCCATCCCTAACCCCGTCAAGTTCGTACTATAGTTTGTTCAACAACCCCACAATACAGGCGTTTCGTCTAGGCGCATTTCCGCGCTTTACTGAACTTTGGTTAAATAAACAATGAAGGAGCATCGATCAATAATTTGAATTTACGAATGTCCGAAATGCACATCGAACGGTTTTTCACTGGAGTGTTTATGCGCTAAATTAAATATGACAAAGTTTCAAACAGAAATGCGTTTTTTAACATAACGTTTAGTTCACTTTCCCAATTGATTTGTCGTTCTATATCTAGCTTTAGGGAGCTTGAGCAACGACGACGCTGATAAAAAAAACGCTTGTTAAAAAAATAATTTATATTTTACCTACGAATGTCGCAATAGCGATATTTCTCGTTACGTCACCTATTTTTGTCAATGTGCCAACCAGAGAAAACTATTGGCTTTTGAAACAAAGAGTTTTGACCGGGCGACGAGAGGCTCTGATTCAATCACTTCGAGTCGTCACAGTCCACCATAATTACAATCTTCTCACCTAGGATTTACTGACTTGGTGCCTTAAAAACCTAACGAAACACGCTAAAATGAGACACGGCAAAAAACTAAAGAACACAAAACGATGTTTTAGAATGCTTACCATCGTGAGACGACGGGAACGTAGTAAATGAACACGAGGGTTACACATTTGGTTGAAAAAGCTCGGAATATATAAAGTCCCAAGCAACCACGCAGGGGGAAAGCGGGGGGCGCTTTCCCCTATGGCAATGGCTGGGAAAATAAAAACGAAAAGTTGATGGAAATTGGGGAACATGATGGGAAGGCAAACCACCGATTTTTGTTTGAGGAATTTAAGCTCTATGCAGTCCATGAGTTCATTTTTTTATTTGCTTTGAATAGGTTTTTTCTGGCACAATATTGAATGACGAAAACAAAATTTCTTGATACGGTTAATCGTTTGTGATAAACAGGTAGCGGAAATTATGGCACTTTTTTTCTATTAAGGCCTTGTAGATGTACTAAGATAGTGGTGTCCCCGAATGCGGTTTTTGCACGCATGGAACCTATGCTCCTAATGCCTGAATTATTGTAGAGACAACGTTTTTTTTTTCAATTCCGAATAGAAATGGGAAAAATATTTTTCGCCGTCGCCCCGGTTTTTTTTTTTATTTTTCAGCTTTCTTCAATTTTGAAGAAAGTGAAACCGCGACGCGGGGATATTTCAACCTTTTAATACGCAGCAGATTTTGGTTCATTTCACGTTTTGTTTGATTTGACCAGAGGACGGTTTAAAGAAATTATTTTAAATAATTTATAACGCATCGCGCAGAGCTTATTGTAACTGGCCCGCCAATTAAAACCATTTTTGGTCAACGACGAACTTCGTTTGGCCGTTTTTGTCCCGTTTTTGTTTTTTGTTGTTGCCGCGTCCCCCCCCCGTGGTTTGGCATGTCCCCGCCTGTTTTTTATCCTTTTTACCAAAAACGGTCTTTTTTTAAATTTTTTTCCACTTTTTTTTTTTTTTACTTGGCCCGAAAATTTAAATTTTTTGAAATATAAAAAAACTCCCTTCTGGAACCCCAGAATAAAAACAATCCTGAAAATTAAAAAATGGGTAAAAATAGGTTATATGGTGGACAAATGCGGAAAAGAATTACACCAATTTAAAAAATTTTTCGCACGGAAAACAATAATAGAAAAATCAATTTCCTACTAGCGGTTTTTTTTGTTTGCGTACCTTGAACAGCTTTTAATAAAAAAATGTTGAAGTGGGGATGGAAATAGGAACGATTTTTTTTTATTATTACTATTTCTCACCCCCTTCGTTTTTTAATATTTCATCAGGTTAAAAAAAACAATAAGGAAAAAAAACTTCAATGAAAAAAAACCGGGGGACGGCGTGGCGGGGCCGGGGCAATGGAAATTCCAAAAAAAAGCTCTCCCATAGATATTTTTTGTGCTCGATTTTTCATTTTACAACTGGTTTCCTCCCATTTTTTGTTGTTAAGTTTCGATTGAGAAGATTAATAATCCAAAAAAAAACCCGAAGAGCGCGTGTGTTTGAATCACCCGATTTTTTTTCAAAAAAAAAAACCTCATTCGAAAATTTTCTACGCCTAAAAAAAATACTTCGGGGGTTGGAAATTGTTGGGGACCAACATTTTTTGGTTTACTTCCCGGGTAAGATATTACAAATGTATTACTTCGCGTCTTTAATAATTTCATCCTCCAACACCCTTCCAATACAGGCCCCTATTTTTCAAGAATAAAACCTTTTTTTTTTTGGGCACTATCTTTAATAGTTTACACGTGGAATGGCTATTGTAAAAATCCATCAAAGCAAAATACCGCTTTACAAGATTAAAACATAGACAATGGCTGGGCCTTACGAAGCACGATCTCCCCTTCGTCCATTTTTGCTCCTTTATCTTCTTCTTGATTTTCTCCTAATTGAGCGATTTCAGCCAAGTGAAAGGGTATGTTCCCCCCCTACAAAACCAAAATTTTTTTGCATTTTATCAATTATAATCCTTATTACGTTCCCCGCTAGAGGTTTAAGGACTACTTTTTTAAATTTTCCTTAATGAAAGGAAACAAAATGGAAACAGAAAAAGCCGAAAAAATGGGGGAAGGAAAAATGGGGGGGGGGAGCGGGGCGCACCGAAGTAAAAAAAGATTTCCTTGAAGGTTTGATTTTAATTCGTTTTTTTTTTTTCACCACATGAAAATCCACCTTCCGCTTACTTTTTTTTACTTTGTTAATTAAGCTAATTATGGTTGGGCCACCATTTCCCTATTTCAAGCAAGTTGGTCTTGTTATCTATCCTTATTTCTTAGCCACCTGCAGTTTTTTGTTTCAAAGCCTGGAAAAGGGAAACGATAAAACCCATTCGTCAGCCGCCAGGAACCTGTTTTTGACTTGTAAGAGAGAAGTTTTTTGTCCATTCCCGGATTCCTTTTCAAACCGCGGACAGGGACGTCCCAAGTATCTCGCCTCAGTTTTGGTCAACATCGCTTGGTAAAAAAGAAAGTGGGAAAATCTACTCCAAGTAAATTGGGGCGCACACATGCAATTCTGGGTTTGAGGATGGTGGACCAGTCCCCTGAAAAATTGGGAATTTCCACCAGTCTTGGCGTTTTTTGGGGAGTTTTTGGAGGGGGGGAACGGTTTTTTTTGTTTTTTACACAGCAAAACCGAGAATTACTGGGGCGGAAGTGAACTTGGGGGAAACTTCGCTGTGGGGGGGCAATCCCCTGCTCGGCCAAATACGGAATCCGCAGCTAGTATGCATAGCTTCCCTTAAAAAAAAAAAAACTCCTTGGGGGGGGAACAAACTGGAAACAGGAATGTAAAGAGGGAAAATCGATTTTTCCAGGGCCAGGTAAGGGAAACTGATTTTTTTAATCTTTAAAGAGGGTTGTGTACGTGGTATTTATAATTATTATGGCCCCTGGCCAAAGTTGTTACATGTTGTTGTTCGTATTTTGGCCTTGACACAATGGG
>MU825911.1:225989-263824 GCA_029204205.1 Desmophyllum pertusum
TCTATTGTTTGCGCGAAAATTGTGTCGCGCTGGTCACGATCGATTGTGGGAGCCGCTGTCACAAGTGATTGGGTACCCCCGTGTTTGGGTCTCCCCGGACCCAAATCCCAGTGATATGGGGTATCCCCTTCCATATAGGCTGCCGTGATGTTTGGGTCTCCCCCTTGGTAGTACCACTCCCCTGGATACCCAAATCACTAGTGATTTGGGTACCCTCAAAGATGCGAGTAGAATTTCGCGGGAAATAAGCAAAGAGCTGGAAAGCGTTCGAAGCATGGATTCAACAAAATTATCAAACAACATTCTCGAGTATGTTAAAAGCCAAGAGTATCCGCCACGCTTTGTCTAACTACACGGAAAAGCGATAGTACTTTCGAAAATACTGCACAGCAATTTCGAGTTTGTATCCACAGATCAAAGTCTGCTATTTTATTTGAGTATAAGGGGAAGCTGGCCACTTCGTGTAAAGCGATAGCCTGCGAGCAGGCTCTCATAAGCGCGATGATGCGGCGGGGCGCGATCGTGATCCTTAGTATTGCGTGACGTCGAGCGCGGAGCGCGAGGGCGTGGACGAGAATGAGAGCCTGCACGTAAGGCCAGGTTTCTCGAAGTCCTGCGTTCGTCCACGAACGCAGCATCTGATTGGTCCAAATGACAGATCCAATATTGTGACAAAAAACCAGGGCTAAACCAAGGGCCAACGGAGAAAATAGTCGGTTCAATTATGTTTTGTTCAAGAGTGTTTCGCAAGCTTTTGATCAATCTGAACCTGCGTTTTATTACAGCTTCAAGAGCAGTAAATTGGTATATTGAAGCGGCAGCATATGTTTCCGCTTTAATCGCCGGACTGGCTTACGCGGCAAAGCTGACCTGACCTGAACTGGTTCTCGCTCAGAGGTAGAAAGGCAATCAAAACACTGTAGTGTTAGATAACATTATTTGACCATTGACCCTGAAGCAACGCCATGTTAAGAACTTTACGTTTTCGCCTGGTTCCGCAACTGTCTGCCCTTCGCCGCTTCCGACGATGAGCGCTCATGGATGAACCGAAGCGCATGATCTAAGCTTGCTTGCCGCAGGCTTAGAAAGATCACTGTGTCATCACTCGCATTCTATGTTTAGTCTATGTTCTGCGATCCGCTCCATGTCCACATATGGTTTATTTTACCTAAACTGAAAACATTACACGGACGTTTGTTTACCCAAAATATGGCAAGCGCTTCTTACTTTCAATGGTGAACTATAACTTTGGAAACCCTACTACTTCCCCCGTAGTCTTGACGCGTTTCCGGCCCGGGTTCACGGCGCATTGTAGTTGGAAATGCAAGCATTATTACTTTTTGTTCCTCCCGCTCTGTTTGTTTCGTGACCACTTTCCTTTTGGAATAGCATTTGATCTTGCTTGAATTCTGATGTCGCCCGACAGAAGTTTGCATTTGGCTCTTGTTTCGCCCCTCAGTAATACTGCCATTTTCCACCTTCGCATATATCACAGCTAGTTGAGTTTTCATCATCACAAGTTCCTGATTGTGTGACAAACGGTTTTTATACAATCACGCTATCTCTGACAAATCTCTCTCGTCACATCGCCGGCCAACACATCATTCACGGCTGCCGTCGTTGGAAACAAATGATCTGCGCAACTTACAACAATCGCTCGCTGTGTATAACTGTTTTCTTTCCGCGCTACCATAGACTCGCGAGCAAGTCGGTCTTTTCTCCTCCAGATCTTTTGGCTTGCGAGCGGAACTATGCTTATAATTATGCAAACTTAGGATGAAAAAACGAGGAGAGTATTCGGGGAGGAGGGAGCGGAATAGCCACGCCGGCTCTATGAAAAAATTATCTGCGTCCGTCCGAAAATAATTCCATGTGTAATGTTGTTTACATTTTCCTCCAATTCTATTGGTTGGGTATTTTGACAAATGAAGCGTAATTGATGTTGTCACCAAGTTTGAACACCTCGCTAGCGGGCGGAATTCAAGAAACCGGGCCTCACGTGCAGGCTCTCATTGATCACCCACTCCCTCGCCGCTCCGCGCTCGAACGTCACACAATCACTAAGGATCACTACTAGCGCTCCGCGCTCATGCGCGCTATGAGAGCCTGCTTCGCAGGCTTAGTAAAGCGACTCTGCGTCATTAAAGGAAGGACGAAAAATCGAGGTGTTTTCGAGAGAATGTCCACTCTGCCAATTTTGATCTGGCCATAGCAGGCAGAGACCAAATACGACCCAATCAAGAAGATCAAAGGTAGGCGTTACGTTCTTTTCGGCTGCGAAAACTGACAGTGACATGGATAAAGGAATTTTTACACCTTTACGAAGGTGACTGGTCGATTAAGGAAGGATAAAATTTGAGGGCTTAAACTGATTGCTCTCGCTATTTTTTTCTGGACCTTCTGGGCAGATACAAATACCCAAATCACAGAGAGCGGTTTCACTTACAAATACTTCAGTGCCATGATTGCGTGCACAATTAAATGAGGGTATAAGCTGGTACAGCAAGGCATACCTAACACACTTCCTAACACGCTTCCTTTGACAAAAGAGCGTGTAAAAGGGAATGTGCTTCTTTTGTTTAAAACATTTATCTGCCAACAAGGATTTACACCCAGCCCACGTTTACTAATCATGGCGGAGCGCCGAGCGCATCACGACAGAGTCTGGTTTCCGATTGTTTTAATATTTTAGACAGAGTACAAAGGTAATCTGTATTTGTGACTATTTTCAGGCACGTATTGTTTTTCATCACGTAAGGAATAATAAAATAAACTGTGAAAACATCTCTTACGAAAATACACTGGGTAAATGAGTAAAACTTTGTATGACCTAATCAGTGTTTCGGGTACCCCCACCGGGGATACCTATATCACTAGGGATTTGGGTCCGGGAGGACCCAAAACACGGGGGTACCCAAATCACTGTGACACCGCCATCTTGGATTATTTGGCGAGCGAAATCTGGGAGAGAGACAAAACTCCCCTGGGTACGGGGGCGGGGCGCGGGCGCGGGGAGGCACGAAAAAATAGAGGGACTGTCCGACACTTCTCAAGTTTCCCCGTTCAGGGCTCGTGAGTAAATATTGGCCACTATACAGACAACGCTCCGCCTCTATGTAAACATGGTGGCCAGGTAAAACCAAAACATTGATATCAGATGTCGAGAGAGTTTCGCAAGCGAAAAAAATGACTGGCGGTCGGTCGTTCTTTTCCCCTTGAGAAACAAGTTGCAACTTGCTGAACGCTTTGCACACGATGTAGCTTATTGCCTTTTTATTATAGAAAAAACACCCGCATATTCTACTGAAAAAACAAAGGTAAAATCTGAAAAATCGGATGCGTGTCGCTTGTGCCATGTTATTTCAAGATTCCTGTCGGAGATTTTGGTGAAAAGAATCGATACATTTCCACTGAAAATATACCCCAGATTTCGCTCGCCAAATAATCCAAGATGGCGGCTCCACGATCGATCGTGACAGCGCGACGATTTCAGCGCAAAACATAGAGGGACTGTGAACAGTTTATAAAATCAAGCCTACCTCATTAATCCAAGGCGAAGTCCAAATTGTTCACAGACAGCCTGTTAGCAATCAACGAAACCTAAAAGACCGGCAGAAAACTGTACGTTTCCAAGTTGTAATCGTTGCGTTTTTCAAATTTTACGATACAAGTGACATTATCAAAGCAAACAGTATGGCGATAGGCTGAAAACAGCCTCACCACCTCTCGATAAATACCTTTCTCTCTGGAACTCTTGAGAGTTTTGACTTTGTTCACAGGGATGTTCAATCCATCGAAGCCACACTTTAAGGTGTTTCGATACAGTTTTCGAGGTGCCATACAAACTGTTTTCAACCAACTTTTTGGCAGACTTTCTTCAGTCGGATCGATGTCAAATTTACACCAATACGTAGTCTTACATTGAAGTTTTCTATGATGTACTTTTTAGTGAAATCGATATTTCCATGCAACGATAAACAGAAAACCTTGAAATCAGTTAAACTTAAATTCTGCACGATCCAGTCGTCATCAAGAAAAACCAATACCAACATCTTAAACTATTGGTATATGGCAAATGAAATATACGAGAATAAAACAATTCTGTCTGTTGATTTCGAATAAAATGGAAAAACATTTCAAACCTTAATGTTTGCCATAATAATAGTAAATGGACCGAAAGATACATACTATTTTGATAAAATTGCTTCGGAATTAGCCCAAATGTGCCTTGAACTCATGTTTTGACGCCATGAAAGTTTTGTTGATTTTCATTTATGCGATCCCGAGAAAGAAGAAAGAGAAAGAGCATTTTTCCAAAGGTCACTCCCATTATATTTTTTCGGTTAACTTTCGACTTTGAGCGCTTTTACAAAAATCTTAAAAACGCTCGATAGATTTTTTTAAAACTTTCCCCTCGCATGCTTGATAATGTAAATAGTTGTATTAACATTGATTGAATGGAACACTTTTAAATTCAACGATGAATAGAACGTCCGAACGGACGATAAAGTTTGCGTTACAAATTCGCCGTTGACAAGTTAATATATACAACATTCCTCCGTGCTTTCCACGATATTATCACAGATGTATTACAATAAAATTAATCAGGACGGAATGCAGTGCGCATTGAATTTGAATGCATATATTAGCTTTACATGTCTGACCATGAATATATTTGTAACACAAACTTTCCGTTGTCTCATACGTTCTATCATCGTTGATGACATTTTCTCGGGAGTTTATATCCGTTGCGTTTTAAGATACTTTTCTCTTGCAATTTTTCATGTTTTTCTGCCGCTCCTTGAGATGTTGAAATATGGCTCAGCGCGAAAAGAACGCAACGAAATGCTCTTAAAACCGGGTAAAAACATCTTCTCGGTTCGCCGTTTTGTTTACTGGCTTTGTAACCTCTAAGGCTCCCTCGAAAACAACGAGAAGGCGCGAAAAATTACATATTTTTTTAGGATCAGCATATCTGCGAGCTAATTTGTGCGAGGAATTTTTAATAAAATTCCAGTTTCAAGGCCTTACAAAACTCTTATGTGACCTTTAGT
The DNA here is from genome assembly GCA_029204205.1 of Desmophyllum pertusum. Taxonomy (NCBI): domain Eukaryota; kingdom Metazoa; phylum Cnidaria; class Anthozoa; order Scleractinia; family Caryophylliidae; genus Desmophyllum; species Desmophyllum pertusum. Next base: position 231,044 of record MU825911.1, read on the forward strand.
AATTATTAGTATATATTCTTTATGTTTCCAGAAATCAAACAGGGTCTGCCTCGGGAATGATGGCCGATTTCCCACCTAGATTTCTCTTTATCCGATAAAACAGTCGCTCCGGTTCGCCATATTGAATAACATTATTTGTATAGAAGCCGCCGAACAATTCGAGGGCTCAAATGTCCGAGATTTCTGGCCACGTCATGATTATAACGTCTTTGGTCATGAGTAGATTCTAAACAAATTCCCTGGAAAGTATTAATCCGTCATGTGTAAAAAATTATTTTCCCTTGTGGGTGCATCGCCAGTCGAATGGGATGCCAAACCTTCCTGGCTAAAAAAAAATACGTTTAAATGCACATGGTGTTTGCGTGCACCTTACTTTTCTTGAATCTCTTAACATCTACAGATATATGCCAGCCAGGGTGGAGTTACTATGGTGGTTATTGCTACCTGACGAGCCAGGCATGCGCTTCATGGGTAACTGCTGAATCAAATTGTACCATCATGAGTTCGCAACTGGTGACGGTCCACAATCAAGAAGAGAACGTTTACATTCAACACCGCCATAACGGAGAGAGGTCCTGGATAGGACTCAATGATCGAAGTGTGGAAGGTTCTTTTGTTTTGGACAAACAAAGAAATAAGTAGTTTTAGATTCTGGGCTCCACAACAACCCAACGACTGGAAAAACGAAGACTGTGTACACACTCTTGGCGCGAAGCATGGATACACATGGAATGACGTGCCATGCAATAAACTGCTACAACTTTACTTGTTTTACAGGTAATTAGTAAACCCCACGATCGATCGTTATTGCCTGATCGACTGATTGTTATTTTTATTATTCATCAAATAAATATTTAACATTTTAATTGTGCTCATAATCCAAGTGGGCAGTACAAAATAAATTATTTATCGTTATTTTATTTGTTCCAGACTTGGACGAGTGCAATACCAACTCCCATGACTGTCACGGAAATGCAGATTGTCAAAATACCGCGGGCTCATACAAGTGTACGTGTAAAGCTGGGTATATTGGAGAACGGAAAGATTGTGGTAAGAACTCAACAATGGTAAACATCACATACAACTTTAAAGTTGGTTGTTTCTAATCATAAAAAAATAACACGTCTAAAAACTACGCTTTTAGCGCAACGTCGAGGCGATGGCTATATCGAAAACAGATAGCTATTGAAATTAGAATTGAAAATAAAACGAACGATCACGTATCTCATTCATCATTACATATAAAGGAAAGTACTTTACATATAATCATCTCAAAAAAGACTAATTGTCATGGCCCTATACTACCATTTTGTGGATCGTTGAAAAAAAAACCGCAAACAAATAGAACCCGCAAAAAATGAATTTTCCGGTTTCTCACTGAAAAATCGTTATATTTAGCTGTTGCAGATTTGGACGAGTGTAACACTAACTCCCATGGCTGTCATGGAAATGCAGATTGTCAAAATACCGTGGGCTCATACAAATGTACGTGTAAAGCTGGGTATGAAGGAGACGGGAAAAATTGCAATAGTGGTAAGGATCCAACATTAAGGAAACATTACATATAACTTTCAAGGGAATAAGGGCTACGACCTAAAAATATACTAATTAAAAAGCCACGTTATGTTCCTGTTGTATGAAACATTTAAAATATACGAGGTAACCTTTTTTTAGAAATAAATCCGTTAAATTGAAATTATACCGTTTTCCTTTTATCATCATCGAGATCCTTTTCCCCGTGCGAGGAATAGGGCGGATATGTTTCCCTTTATATCTACCCTTAATTTCCTCTATTGGTTTGAGTTGTTCATTTCCTCCCAAATATATGTAACTTAAGTAGTTAGTACAGTCCCCCAACAGCTCTTTTCCTTCCCTTTTTTTTACTTTCAGTGGTGTCGAGGGAAGTTGCATGCGCATGCTCATGTAGACCAATCAGAAAACGACCGATTGGGGAAGAGGGAGCATGCGCATGGATGTATGAATATATCGTTCTCAACAAAACAATGCGGGATAAAACTTATATCTTCTACCAGGAGCAATTTTTGATAAGGAACTAGAATAGTGTAATTATTTTAAAATAACTTGGTGTAATTGTTAATCTCATTACCAAAAAAAAAGACATAGAAGATGGCTCTTTCGATTTATTTTTCGGGGAGTGGGGGTGGGGGTGGGGAGGGGGGAGTGGTAATTTCATTGATGCTGCGAGGTCGCAACCGATGCTTTGAGCTGTCGGTCTTAAGAAATCTTAGTTGTTTTCGAGTCAAAGCAATTTTCTTCATTGGCGTGCGGCACAGATATTCTGGCATGCACATAAACACAACGGTACTTGCCATCTTTGAAACGGGGAAGAGATGACGCAGACACTAATTGTTTCTGATTGGTCCTAACGTGGACTCTCGGCATGCAAGTTCCCTCGGGCCCTTTTTCAGCGCTAACCGAGAGTAGAAAAGCGTGAAGGTCACAACAACTCGTGTATTACAATTTAGGTAGATGTATTTGACCAAGACTACTCGAGACCGTACTGGGTAAATACCGGCACCCTGTATTTTCGACATGCCTCTCGCGCATGGGCTACTGAGCTAACTCCATATTTCAGGTTATCCTGGAAAATATAAAACGTGGTGTGTTACGTATTAGGCTAATCAAACGGGATTATTTGTTCCATATCAGTTTCAGAATGTAACAGCTACAACACTTTGGCCGAAGCTGACTGAAAAGTTACCTACGGTGTAGGATATTCGTGTGACCGTGGGTTGACTCCGGGATGGTACCGCTTTGTCGGGGCCGCAGGTACGAAAATGCCTACGTCACCTCCAGGTACGCGCAGGTGTGGCGCTCACGTAACCGGCTGGCTGAATGGCGCGCATCCTACAGTGGCTGAAGGACAAGTCACGAGGACAGGTCTGCTTCCACTGGACTTCAAGCATCTGTGAATGGCAAACCTCCATTGTTGTGAGAAACTGCGGTTCTTTCTATGTCTACAAACTGAAGATCTCACCGGGATGCAGCATCCGATACTGTGGCAGCGACTAAAATATCCAGCAACAGCCAAGAGTGATTTCAGTTAATAATTTCTTTAGCACTCTGAGGGCCTCCACAGACTAGAGAGATAGTTGTCGACAACTATTTAGTTGTCGATGATAAAAAGTTGTCGATGACAAAAAACCCAGTGTGTGAAGCTAGTTACCGATAACTAAGGACCTTAGTGATCTATAACTAGCTTCACAGACTGGCCTTTTTGTTATCGATAACTTTTTTTATGTCGACAACTATCCCTCTAGTCTGTGGAGACCCTGAGAGTGGACAGTTTTACACAAACCGCAATGAATTTCGAGTTAGCATAAGTTCCTAATTTTCAGATTGTGAGACGGTAATGTTTAGATTAAACTTTCAAATGCTGCGAGAAGCAACAAGCATATTTAGAATTGAAAATATTATTATAGAAAACGTTTTGTTTTCTGCCTGGGATAAAACAGAGGACGTGATGAAATTTCAACTAATTGAGAGGAAACTTTCCAAAACAACTTTACATTGCGTGATATACAAGATAAACGATATTAATAAAATGGTCCATCCCTAACCCCGTCCAGTTCGTACTATAGTTGTTCAACAACCCCACAGACAGGCGTTTCGTCTAGGCGCATTTCCTCGCTTTACTGAACTTTGGTTAAATAAACAACGAAGGAGGCATCGATCAATAATTTGAATTTACGAATGTCCGAAATGCACATCGACGGTTTTTCACTGGAGTGTTTATGCACTAAATTAAATATGACAAAGTTCAAACAGAAATGCGTTTTTAACATAACGTTTAGTCACTTTCGATTCCCAATTGATTTGTCGTTCTATATCTAGCTTTAGGGAGCTTGAGCAACCACGACGCTGATAAAAAAACGCTTGTTAAAAAAATAATTTATATTTTACCTACGAATGTCGCAATAGCGATATTTCTCGTTACGTCACCTATTGTTTTAATGTGCCAACCAGAGAACTATTGGCTTTTGAAACAAAGAGTTTGTCCCGGGCGACGAAGCTCTGATTCACAAACAGGTCTTGGCTGAGCGAAACACAACTTTTACTCAATCACTTCGAGTCGTCACAGTCCACCATAATTACAATCTTCTCACCTAGGATTTACTGACTTGGTGCCTTAAAAACCTAACGAAACACGCTAAAATGAGACACGGCAAAAAACTAAAGAATACAAAAACGATTTTAGAATGCTTACCATAGTGAGACGACGGGAAAGTAGTAAATAAACACGAGGGTTACACATTTGGTAGAAAAAGCTCGATATATAACGTCTACACACCAGGAGGAGCGCGCTTCCCCATGGCATGCTGGGAAAATAAAAACGAGAATAGGAATGGACTGATGGAAGGCAACACGATTGTTGAGGATTAGCCTCAACAGAGTTATTTTGTTGAATGGTTGGCAAATTTGAATGACAAAACAAATTTGAAGTAATGTTGATAAACAGTGAACACTTCTATTAGCTAGATACCAGTGTGTCGATCGGTTCAAGAACTTGCTCCAACTGAATATGTAGAGACAAACGTTCAATTCCGAATAGAAATGGGAAATATTCGCCGTCGCGGTTCACTTTCTTCAAATTTGAAGAAAGTGAACCGCGACGGCGAATATTTCACTTAAATACGCAGCATTTTGTCATTTCACGTTGTTGATTTGCAGAGGACGGTTAAGATATTTACAAATAATTATAACGCACGCGCAGAGCTATTGTACTGCGCATTAAACATTTTGTTCAGCGACGAACTCGTTGCCGTTGTCGGTGTTGTTGCCGTCGTGGTTTGCTTGTCCCTTTTATCTTTTACCAAACGTCTTTTAAATTCATTTTTTTTTTTTCGGCGAAAATAATTTTGAAATATAACTACTCTGGCACCCAAAATAACAACCTGAAATAAATGGTAAGTATATGACAATCGGAAGATACACCAATTTAAAATGTGCACGGAAATATAGAAATCAATTCCTACTAGCGGTTTTTGCCTGGTACAGCTTTATAAAATGTGAAGGGGGAGGGGATAGGACGATTTTATTAATACTTTCTCAACCTCGTTAATAATTCATCAAGTTAAACAAAGGAACTGATGAACGTGACGGGGCGGCATGGGTTCAAAACCTCCATATATTTGTGCGATTTATTTCTCTGTTTCCTCCTTTGTTTTAGTTTCGATTGAGAGGATATATCAAACCCGAGAGGCAGTGTTTGATCACATTTTCAAACCCATCGAATTTCGCTAAAAATACTCGGGGGTTGGAAATGTGACCACATTTTGTACCACGGGTAAGATATACATGTATTACTTCGGTCTTATTCATCTCCACACCTTCCATCAGCCTTATCAGATAACCTTTTGCCACTATCTTATAGTTACACGTGCATGTTATTGTAAAATCCATCAAAGCAAATACCGCTTTCAGATTAAACAACATGGCTTACGAGCACGATCTCTCGGTCCATTTGTCCTTTATCTTCCTTTTGATTTTCCTAGCTGATCAGCCCAGTGAAGGTATGTCACAACGATTTTGCATGTTATCATTATAATGCTTATTAAGTCGTACAGGTAAGGATTATTTATTTCCTTACGAAGACAAATGGAACAGAGCGAGGAATGGGGAGGGAAATGGGGGAGGGGCGCACGAAGGAAATATTCTTGAAGTTGATAATCGGTTTCACCACATGTGAATTGCCTTGCTACTTTACTTTGTAATTAGTCATATATAACACCATTCCCGTTCAAGCAAGTGTCTGTATATCTATATATTCACAGCACTCAGTTTCAAGGGTGGAAAGGAAAACATAACCATCACCAGCCCGGGCCTGTTTGCTTGAAAATAAGTTTCATTCCAGGATCATTTCAACCACGGACAGGACGTCGACGTTCTCGCCTCAGTTGGTCATGCTGTAAAGAGTCAAACTACTCGTAATGGCGCTGCGATATGGGTTGAAGATGTGACAGCAAATGGATTCACAGTCTGCGTTTTGGAGTTTGGCCGGAGACGGTTCCAACGATACTGCGGAAGTGAACTGGATTGCTGTACAATCTGCTCCATCTGGATCCCAGCTAGGAGCTACTTCCTTGAACTCTTGGACAACTGGAACAGAATGTAAGAGGATTGATTTTCAGCAGGTAATATTGATTCAGTTTTAAAGTGTGTACGTGCATATCTTATTATATGGCTGGCCAACGTTGTTACATGTTGCATTCATAATTGTTGTTCGTTTTTTGGCCTTCGTTTTTTGGCCTTGACACAATGGGTTTAAACGTGCATTTACCGGTAAGCAAATAACCAATAGACACGTTTCAGTTACGTTTTTCAATCATAGTGCATGAGCACAAAAAAAAAGATTGTGCCACACGGTGGTGGACCTTCCAACATAAATATTGGCATCTCTGTTTGTCCCTTTGAAGTTCGCCGGGTTGCAAAACCCATCCATCCATCTCTATAAACTATGGGTTGACTTATTAGTATCGTTAACAATATATAGCATTTGTGAGTTATCAAAAGTAAACAATAGACCTAGACGTAACATTTAAAAAAGACACTCGAATTGAATAAACTGGCGATCAATCATTATGTTATCTGTCATTTAATACCCTAATCTGTTTGGATGCCCTTTGTAAAACGATTTTTTTGGACGTATTGGGCCAGATTGGTTATCATCTGCCGAACCAATCCTAACCATCTTCTCTAATGTGCAGTTAGCGGACTACCTTGAAGATAGACAAATAATATCACAGCAACTGCCATCAGCTAAGTAAACTGCAGTTTTTTTTTGTTTGTTTTGTTTGTTTACTTTTAAAGTGGTTCGATCGATGCTATAATAAGCACCATTTCTGTAGGAATCTTTGTTATCAGGTCACAATTGCAAAATATATCAAAAGGCATTGCAATTGTTTACATTGGAATAAACAGATTTAAGAGCGGTCGTCGTCTATAAATATCGCCTAAAGCTTGTCATTGAGAAAAAGTGAAAAATCCTCAAACCTGAACACGCCGGGTCAGCAGACGCTCTGAACAGGCATCAGGTAACTACTTTTGTATTTTTAATCCGATGTAGCCCAAACTTTGCAACATAACAGACACTGCAATTCCAAACAAACGTATGTTTTTTGTTTTTCGATTTTAACGGTTTTTGGCGGGAAAATGACGTCATACAGCTAACGGGAAAAATTTATTTCCATCTTGTGACAAAACTAATGCATGTATTTAAAAGAACACGTTTAGACAAATTCAAATGTGAAAATACAATCGAAAAAGCTCAATTACTTAAAGGAGAACTCGGGGGTAAAAACAAGAATATTTCAAAAGAAAGGCCAAACATTGTTGTTATAAATTTTCCTATTCTCGTTGCTCTATCTTACAAATTAGCGAGGAATTATGTTACTGAAATTGACTTAAAATGCGATTAGAAATCCGCCATCTTGGAAACGGATTGCCTGCTCAGAAGTCGGTCAGCGTATCATCGTATGACGTCAGAACGTCAAAGTAATTCGATCCTTGCGCGTCTTCCAGTTGTGTACTTTACATTCAGCGAAGTTTAGTACGAAATATTGTTGAATTCAGGCTTGAATTATGTCCGAATCTGGGTCAGCTTCCGATAATTTCGATGAAGAACATGACGGTGAAGGGTTTACTATTCAGCCCTATCAGTTTGAGCCGCGCATCAACTCAGATGAAGCTGAAAGCCTTTCAGGCGAGGAGGCTAATATGGAAAGCGACGAAGAACATGCAAATCCTCGACTTGAAAATTCAGACTGGTATGTAGCGTTGTTGTAGTCGTTCGATTTATTGTACTGCTTCCAATGAGCACTGACTAGTAGGTTAATGTCAAATAAAATGAACTTAACTCAGTTGTGGCGCTCGTATTTACGTCTTTTCTTCTCAAGTACTCGTTGCTTGTTGACTGGATAATATGTTGTTGTTTTTATGCGGTTTAGCTAGAGGTCGATTGTATATAAATTTCAGTGTTACTCGATTTCCGCCGCTCTCTCGAGTGTTACCATAAGCAAATTAAATTGTAATTTTCACTTTACATGGCTTAATAAATTTAGCAGTATTCCAAAGAGGATTTATTTTTTCAGTGGAGAATTCAAGCAAATGAGTTGCGAAACCGGAGAGGAGCCTCTTCGTTTCCCTACACGATGTCGCTTTAATTTCTGCTTTTTAGAGAACGAAAAACCCTCTGGGAGCAGGACTGCTCGGTCAGGATGTAAAATCAGGTTTTGTTGTCGATTGTAAGCATACCTTTGAATACAATATAAGCTTAATACAGATCAATTTTATAACTTAGGCTTAATTTGCTTCAGGAATGTTAGTGAAATACATTTAATTCGAAAATAATTATAATGTTTACGATGCCTGTGGCTTCACCAATTCAATATAAATTCTCGCTCATACACTGTTAATTTGGTCTATGCACTAACACTTTTTTTACTGAACATGGAACAATGTAATATTACGTTTTTGTTTATAATTCAGGTGTTCATGTGAGAATTGCCAGATCATGGGAAGAGTGGAGGCATGCATTTGCTGCCAAGAAATTGAGGCAGTAAAAAATAAAAATATTGAGGCAGTTACAAGTGGTGAATGCCAAGAGCAGCCCACATGTATAACCCAGCACCCAGGGTTTCATCCTGTCTGTATAAATAGATGGGTATTGCAGACTGCTTGGTTTCAATACAAGCAGCAATACAAAGATCCTTATGAGGGGCCAGAACATAAACTATTTAGACATATCGCCTACAGGCAACTGGCCCGATGGTGCTGGGGGATTTTGGGGAAAGAGATAAGGGTGGTACTTCCATCTTGTGCCGTTATGTGTATCGGCAACTTCTATCCCCCACCTGGGCCAGAAGAACAATTTGCCTTTGAAGGGTTTCGGTATGCGGATGAATAATATGGATTTAAAACTTTTTACAAGCTAAAAATATTATGATGATATAATACTTACTTACTTAATTAATTAATTACTTACTTAGACCTTACTATGCCTTGAGGCCCTGATAATCATATATCTATACCATATATAATTTTTTGTTTCCAGTGAATGGGTTTTGTTTTGTTCAGTTTTTATCGATGTGGTAAATTGCGTACTTGTTTCTGGAAATTTTCTACTGTTGTTTATCATAATAATAATTGGCATTGATGTATACCAGAAACTCTTATGGGTTTTTGTACAGATTATTTTTTTTTTACCAGTAAAGGTATAAGACCAATGAGAATGATTCTTCAATATCAAAATTCTCCAAATTATGAAAAAAATAACTGTTAATTCTACAGCTATATAACACTATTTTCATCGGTTAAATCTTGAACGATGTTGTTGTATTAAGTCTAGCCTTAAGTGGTGCTGGCTCGGAGGCAATGTTCTTTGGTAGCTGAACAGGCACAGGCTGGGCAACTGCATTCCCTTCCTCACACCGCTTGATAACTTCCGAAAGCAGACCTGACAAAAAATTGTATGATTTCTTCTCACTGATTGGCTTGACAACCCATCGCTTATGGGCTTTTGGAAAGCACATCTTGTAGCGTGCCTCGCCTGCATGTTCCCCTGCCTGTACTTGAGCTTGGTTGCGGCCAGTGTTTGCATTGTTGTCAAGAGCAGCAAGTTGAGTCCTGGCAACCATGCCCTGGTATGCAAAATGTTCCCTTTTGAGCAATACTTCAGCATCATAGAGTGATAGACTTCGATTCTGCCAGTGTGGCAGAAGTCAGTAAGCTTAGCCAGATCTTTTAGAAGTTTACTGTTCAGGACCACTTCCTCTAAAGCTAAGTGAGCCGGGGTGCCTGGTTTGAGCCAGCAGACTCTCTTAGCTTCAGAGGATGAAATGCGCCTGTGACTGCACTGATGAAAATGGGTGTTCCCTGACCACTTGTGTTTGTTTGTAGTATGATCCAACACTGACTTCCATTTTTCACGCAAAAGATCCACACTACCATTGCAGGTTGCAGCAGACCACCAGAGGTGATTAGCAATAGACTGTATCCATGGGGACAGTCCCTCACAACCCTTTTAGTTTGGCTTTATTAGTGAGCTTCTTAACCACCCACTTTGAGAGGTGCCAAACATCATACTGGTGATTAATATTTGGGTGATCCTTGTTCATGGAACTGCTGATGGACACATGGCGGTCTGTTGCAATCCTAGTAATGGTAACATCGTTACTTTCCAGCATTTCTATGCACCTAGAAAATCCCTCTTTCTCCATAGCATTAGATGATGTAACCTCTGAGACCTGAACAACATTGAATGCTACTACATCCCCAGTGTCATCATCCATTAGCGTGTAGGTGCCATATTTGGCACAATGTCCAGGACTGTCACAACGACCATCACCATCAAGATTAACAACTGCCTTCCCAGTAAGCTTGTCAATTTGGCGTCTGCTTTCAGCCTCCCATGCCTCATTAACAACAGGGATCAAATACTTTTTTTGTGTGTCATAAAAAACACTTTCACTAAAAAACTGAAGATTGAAACAGGAGGCAAGGCGACTGATAGCAGCAAAGGTGTTACCAGTGAACAGAATGGATGCTGCCATCAACAGGTTACCCAAGGGTTTCCTTTTCACCACTGGCTGTGAATCCCAATAAGTTGTGTGGCCACTGTGGCAGGTTAACTCAATTGATAACATGCTACCAATTGTTTTTCTCTCGCGTTTTGATTATGACATCTCCACAGTCTGGACACCTTTTAAGCAACTTATCGAGACACGAATCGAAAACCAGGTATTTCTTTTCACAATCGGGAGTGCTACATGTACAGTCTCCATCATTTTCATCTTCCGATGATAAATTGTCATCAGTAAATAAATTTTCTTCACCGACTTCACCAGGTAACCAATGGGGATCCAGGTCTTCATCATCTGCATCATCCTCATCCTCATCATCATCATTCTCATTGGCAACAACACTTTCATCATCCTCATTACTTGTAGTCAGAACAACTTCTACTTCATACAGTGGAGGTGGTGAGATAGCATTGAAGCTGTTATCCTCATATGTAGGGAAAATTACATAAGGGGTGGCTGCATGGCATAACTATGGTCGTGTTTAACTTTGATTCTTCTGCTTTTGCTGGAACATATTCCTCATTTTGACCAGGTAAGGGAACCTCACAGCTTGTCTTCTCAAAAACAGTAGTAGATGCATTACCTGTTTCATCTGTTTGAATTTCCACAGTTCTATAGCTAATAGGGTCAACGCAGCATTGAGTTCCAATGTCATACATCTCTGGTCGTGCAGGGGGGTCAGGATTAGGTTTGTTATCAGCAAGGACAGGTTCCTCATTATTTATTAATCCATGTTGAGAAGTGCTTTCATCATTTTTGGCAGTCACTAATAGTTCTACAACAGCCTAATAAAATAAATCAAAATGTATTGATGCTAGTTTTCCTCTTAAATTTTCGAATTGGAACTGAACTTGAATATATACATGTAGAATAGTCCAGCACAACCTTCTCCCCTTGCCAAAACAAAAGGGACTGTGAGTAAAAAATAGACACTCAAACCATTATTGCCCTGATATTATTGTTGATATACATGTTGCATGGCTGAATTTCCCATTTTTAGTTTAATTGACTTTTGTAACAAGGGGAGATTTAGAAAGAAGTGCCCAGGCAAGACATACTGTATTCCTAGTTAGTTTATACAGAGTGATGAATCAGATCGGATCTCGATGTAAAACATCAAAGCAGAAGGGCAGGCATATTAAATAAGGGTGACCTTTATTTTGAACAAGCATTTATAAATTAGGCCGATAAATAGCAGTGTGTATTTAATAATTGGACGACAATACATGTTAATGCAGCGAAAATGAAAGCACAATATACAAGAATAAAATACTAACTTCTTCATGTCTTCGTCGTTTAAGGCGATTTTCGCTAGATAATCTAGGTTTTTTAGCCTCGTGACCATAATCAAATTCAGACGGTACAGCGTCCTCCTTCAGTTGGCGTTTACGCTTCTGTCCCGTAATCTGCGAACGGAGATCCAACTCGAAACAGCTTGGCGAAAAATGGGCACTGCAAACATAGCAGTTTTGCACTGGCGGCATATTCGATCGTCTGATCCTCTCCAGCCATGCTTTCCTTCGCTGCTTGTCCGATGGGAACTTGTGGTAGCTTATGTCTGCTGTTTTCGCTGTTTTCGCTGAATAATTCGTACATCCAGGGACACAACAGTTCACCATTATCTAAAAACACTTACATTTAAAGAAAGCGTAGCCTATTTCAGATAAAACTATGTGAACAGAGGAATTTAGAAGGCAGAGATTCGGAGAGCGTGTTTCGAAGATCCCGCGAAAAATCTTTTGACGTTCATACGTCACATCACACTGCTGACCAACGTAACGCGGCTCGTATTTTTCCAAGATGGCGGAACTCTATTCGCGTTTTTTGCTCGTCTTTCAGGTAAAATATCTAGGTTGAAACCAACGATCAGCAGAAACTTTTATCAAAAATTGACGTAGAAAATATAGGCCAATTATACAAAATAGCTTCATTTTTACCCCCGAGTTCCCCTTTAAAGTTCAACTAACCCAAAAAATTGTACTCGTTTAAATAAATATACTTGTTATTTGAAACTTAACTGCGAAATTTGTTTTGGATTTGGTTGAAACCTCGATTTTCTATGCCCCGGCAAAGTCACCAAAAACGCCTCCATTTTTGTTCACGACTGCGTTTTTGACTGGGAATGAGTTTAGCGGCTTGTGACGTAAGCCCGGGAACCTTAGATCCTTCGCCCACTCATTTCCTTTAGGAAAATGCGATACACATTCGAAAAGTGTGTAGAAACGCCTTCCAGGTGCGTTATTGGCCGTTGCATCAACACCCCAGATTTAGAGAAAGGTATACTATACCATTTTATAGCGATCGTCGATAAATACGAAAAAGACGATGGATTTTGTAATCTCAAACGAGCGAAGTATATATAAAGTGGGACTGTGAGAGCCATTGATCAAGAACTCTGAAATTTGTCCGCGCAATTCTAGCAGGCCGACTTCCAAAGGCTATTTAACCCGGTCAAAGCCAACTAGCAATTCGACCAAATTTTACCGAGAACCTATCTCCATCGCTGCTAAAAGATAGCCAGAAATGTCAGCCATGAAATTCAGTAGTTCGAGCGTCGATCCGTGATATCGCGCATCTGTTAACATTTCTTCCTCGTGCGAAGCAATTTCGGGAATATTGATGAAAGTCAAAGACGAATTTCTTTTGAAGGATAAAATAGTATAAATGACAAAAGATTTGAACTCCAAAAGTTTTTCTGAGGCCGGGAAATAAGCGGTGCGATAAACCGTAAACTCATCGTAACATTAATGCCGACCACCGTGGGAACACCATTTCCATTTCGCTTACCGAGGAAGAAAAAGTCATTTATTTGACGGTTTTTACTTCAAAATTAACTTAGTTCACTATGGTGGTTATTTGGAGTAGCAACGACAAACGTTTAAGGATGTCAAAACTGTAGTGATGTGGCTTGTTTCCTTTCAGCTTTGCTTCAATTTCCAGGCCCGAGCAGACCGCCGATTTTCAATCGCTCGACTATCTCTTGGCTGCGTCTCAAACAACTCTTTATACACTTCTCTATAAACTCTCGATATACAAACTTTAAGCATGGACCAATACTTAAATAGGACAGAGCCAAAACAAGCTTTATTGGATGGCATATAAATTGTAACCTCGCTAAACAGCAGTTACATGGTGTACGACAGCAGTAGCATTCGCTAAGATTTTGAAGCGAATCATGTTTGCATTTTCCACATGAACACCTACAATAAAGGTAAGAGAATAACACTATTCTGTTCTGTTTAATTTTCACTGAGAATGCGAATAATACATTTCGTAGCGACATGACAGCAATCGCGTTTGTTTATACTTGACAACTTGCGACTCACCAAGAATCCCTCACATGTTCCGTGCCGTCCAATCTTTTTTGAAGCATTCGTTCTAAATCTTCATTTCTTTAACTTCTTTGTTGTACTTTTTAGCCATTCTTCGTCCGCCAAGCCGGTTCAACAGCACACATATGCCATTTCATCAAGGCTTTAATTGCTTGTTGTGCGATATACAACAGCCGACTCGATCTCATCTTCCACCTCCATGTCGTATTCTGGAATAAAACATGTCTCAGAATCTTCGGAATCATAGTTCGACTCCGAATTTCCGTCGCTGGAAGACATATTTCTTTGTGGGTAAAATTGCGATAGTTATGAAGACGTAAAGAAAAATAAATCATCCGAAGAAGTTTCTACACAATGTAAATCCCTCACAAAAGCCTCTTATCGCTATTCAGAGCGTTCCCGCCGTGAAATTATATGTGATCGGATTCTAATACAAACACTGTAATTTCCGACGTACCTCACTGTGTGATGCTTAGATTTCCCTTCGCCAAAACACGGTCTATCTGTCCCTGTACTCATTTTATTGCTATTTTTGCGTGTTAAGCTTGGATTTTCATTCGCCAACGAAACGGTATATCTGTTTCATGTATCCATTTTATTGCTATTTTTGCAAAACTTTTCTGCAAATTTGAATTTCTTGACTATTCGTCTTGCGGTTTGATCATGTCAAAGTTAAATCAAAGTGTTCACGCTTTTTTATATTTATTCGCACAGTAAACAGACAAAATGGCCACCAAACCGCGACATATAAAGAGAAACATCGATATTGGGTACTGGGTATTTTGGAAAAAAACTGATTTTTAGATTATTGGACTGTGAGAGTTGCATGTCGCTAAAGGTTGTTTCTCTTATAGCATTGCCTCTGTAGGTATTCTACAAGTCAAGCTGTCCTTTTCATACTACTGATTTATTTATGACCCGCTGAGCGATTGAATTTGCTTCATATCTCCTCGGAATTCATCCAGTGTGTTAAAAGTCGCTGAAGAGGGCAACATTCCTCACTTTTCATACTCAAGCAAAAAATGAGACCTCTGAAGGAAGTATTTTAGTTTCCAAGTGAACCTTCATTGAAAAACTTAGTAACAGTAACATACCAAGCTCAATTAAGTAATCGTATCGTAAGTAGTGATTGTAAGTAGTATAATGAAGTAATTGTAAGTAAACGTATTGTACTTAAGTAGTGAATGCAGTCTAAGTAATAGTATTGTAAGTATTGTTCTGTGTTACAATAACAAATAACAAATAAATAACAAATAAAAAAATAAAAAAGCTCAATTTCAAACTGACCATTGCTTGATTGTTGCTTGAATTTGTGGATAAGATTTTTAAAATGATAAATTTAATAAATGGAACCTGTAGCACCACGGCGGGTTGCAACAGCAAGGGGCCGAATATTCTACCATCGAAATTATGCCCACCCACCAACCAACTCGCACCCCAACCTTTCCACTGTTGACATTGTTTGATTTTTTATTACATTCGGTTTAAATAAATGACACTGCATGTTGCATATGTAACAGCCTGGGGTGAACTATTCTTTAATTGAAAATGTACCGCCAATATTTTCCTGAAAATAAATAAATGCTTGGGGTTAATTAGGCGTCTCAAACAGCAGGCCCTTGTTAAAAAAAAAAACATTCCAGTCACATGCACTGAAAGATGTTTTCACGTTATTGATTTTAGTTAATATATCCTTGGATATTACAAAGCTCGAGGAAGAAGAAATTAGAAACTGTTGTAATTAAGATTATGCAATTAAGATTATGCTTCTTTTGTTTTAAGGATTAAATGTTTTAGTTTTAAGGGGTTTTTTGTGCAATGGCACTGGAAGAACTAGAAACTGATTTACTTTGGAATCGGTTTTCTTTAAACGGCTAGCTCAATTTTGAGAACTTTCAATTGAAAGTAGAATCTACAACCGATCAACAAATCGCCGTATATCAGCACATTGTAAAGTAGTCAGGTTATGAGAACAAAGAGAATCATCAGTGCTTTTATTGCCTTGATGTAATAACGAATTCTCACAACTCAAACAAATTTGACATTGACTCCGAGCATATACTACCGCTCAGTTTACCGAAACGTCAGTAACCAACAGTTATCTTTCAGTAAGATCACTCTTCAGCGGATGTTCTCAATTTCCATAAAGTTAAAATGAAGGAAATTATAACTGAACTTGTTTAGCATGGATTTTACGATTTTATTATCCCGCTTACTCTTTAGTAATCTCAGACACTGAGGGTGTGCTTCATCCGATTTCCAAACACCTCGAATTTCGATCCTCAACAATACCCCGCTACGCGTCGTACTTTCAACTCTCTTATCGGTGTCCGGAAGCCGGATGAGACACGCTATCTTGTTCTTGATATAATTTAGATCACAACAGGCAAACTACTACACCAAGAGACTATCATAGTCTCTTGACTACACATAAACGTTACGGAACGTTTGAGTTTGAGTTTCCTGTAAGAGAAAGTACTGAATGCTGACATTAGAGACCATATAAAAGCTATCTGTGTGACCAATAAAATGGAAGCTATATTGGCATGGACATTCACCTGATTCACGTGGTACGGTTATGTTGGTATACTGTTATGCTGTACGAGTTATTTCTAACTTTGAAGTCTGTGGATGAAAGCCTGGTATGTGACCATTCAAATGAAAGCTATTGAGCAGTACTTTCATGTGGCACTGTGTGGCATTGTATTCAGTTGTATTTTAAACTTCAGCGATCGGAGGGTTACAGTTACAGTCAATGAAATTAACGAGGAATTAGAATGGCAAGCACTCGAATAGTAATATATCGAGTTAGGATATGCACAGGTCAAATTAAACTGGCAAATGATTCGAGAAGCAGCAAGCAGCTATAGAGTCGAAATTATTATTATAAAATTATTAAATGACCGCGGATTCATTTTTACTAAATACTTGTAAAGAAAGTGGGAAATGCCAAAGTGAACGTCAAATAAATAAATAAAATTATAATATGTAACCCTGGCGGAATAAGTTTAATTTATTGATAACATGTAGGTTATGCGTCAGTCAATTCCAGCAGGGCCCATCCCCCCCCCCCCCCCCCGGCAAACCCCGGGCATTTGCCATTTTTGAAAAATGTTGGTCAAATTCCCCACGGTGGGGACAAGCAAGCCGTTCAAATTCCCCACGGTCAGGCCAAAAAGAAGGCAAATGCCCCACCCCCGGGCTCATCAGTTCTCAAGTTTAAAATCAATGCAAAGATTCAAGACACAGATAAATATAAATATGTGTCTTTTATAGCCAGTGAACAGGCATAAAAGGGGAAAAACACCTATTCACAAACTTTTCAAGACCTTGCTGCACAAGCCATGACGTAACAAACTCTTCGTTCTGTCAATAAAGTCAGCAAACGATGTCATGTTTGAGTTGTCCGAAACTGCAAGACCGAAGCCGGAGTGGGCTAATGCCCGCCCCATGCCACGGGCCAAGATAAAATCACTAATGCCCCAAACCCGGGATTGCAGCATGTGTAAATGGCCCGGGGGGTGGGGGCGGTGGGCACTGCTGGAATTGACTTATTCATTAATATAATGAAAGAAGGAATTTGTTTGTTTTTCCGTACTGAAGTGAGTTTCGTTTTGTTTTGTTTTCTGCCTGGGATAAATCTGAGGACATGTAATATACAACATAAACAGTATTAGCTTGACCTTTTTGGATAATTTTATTTCGGGTATAAACAATATTGTGATTGAACAGCCGCCATCTACGAGTACCCGAAATAGGAGTCTAAACCATGACCACCCACAACCTCAGAGTTACAGAGTTACACTGATGGGTAGAAATTCATTGGTTCGATCGTCTCCTAGCAATTATTTTTTCCGACTAGCTTGTCTCGCTTAATTGTTTCTACCCGGCTTAACTCCGTCCAGTTCGTAGTCTGTTCAACAACCTCATAGGTGTTTAGTCTAGGCGCATTTTCCTCGCTTTACCGAACTTTGGTCAAATAAACAATAAAAGAGGCATAAAGCAATACATTTGAATTGACGAATGTCCGAAATGCACATCAACGATTTTACCGTGGAGTGTTTATACTGACGTGCGTGCCAAAGTCGTCTAGCATGGTGAATATATTTTGACTTGAAATAAATATCAACAACTGAGTTAAATACTGGAACAAGAATGCGTTTTTAACATAACTTCTGTGACTTAACCTATTAATTTGTCGCCCTTTATTTGTTTACAACACGTCTTTTTTTGGCGAATTAAATTATAATACATAAAACTCCAGCTGAGCAGTCCGATTTCGTAAAAGACGATTCAATTTAAATCTGGCACCCAAAATAATAATCTGAAATAAATGCTAATACTGAAAAGAACAATAAACAATTTGAAAAAAAGAAAACGTTGTTGAAAAAATGAAAATTGGAAAATATCAAAATCAGTTCGTATTGAATTTTTGCCTGGTACAGCTTTAGAAAATGTGAAGGGTACGGATAGGAAGATTATATTAATGATTTGGTTTTCATCATCTAGTCCTCGCCTTTCGTCAACCTTGGTCAACCTTGTCAAATAAGTTTTATCGCTATCATATAGTCACACGTAGCTATTCCACTGTATAATTATGTAAACTGCGTCATAACATATAACCCTTTCAGTTTAAACAACATGGCTTACGAGCGCCATCTCTCGATTCACTTGTCCTTTATATTCTTCATAACTTTCCTAGCTGATCAGTCCAGTGAAGGTATGTGACAACAATTTTGCATTTTATCATTGTAATTTTTATTGAATCTTAGAGGTAAGGATTACTTTCTTTCCTTTCGAAGACAAATGGAACAGAGCGAGAAATGGGGGAGGGAAATGGGGGAGGGGCGCACGAAGTAAAGATTCTTGAAGTTGATAATCGGTTTCACCATGCCTTCACCTCGCTACTTTTACTTTGTAATTAGTAATATATAACACCATTCCCGTTCAAGCAAGTGTCTTTATCTATCTATTCACAGCACTCAGTCTCAAGGCTGGAAAGGAAAATATAACCATCGTCGGCCCGGGACTGTTTGCTTGTAAAGAAGTTTCCTTCCAGGATCCTTTCAACCGCGGACAGGACGTCAACGTTCTCGCCTCAATTGGACATGATGTAAAGAGTGAAACTACTCGTAATGGCGCTGCAATCTGGGTTGAGGATGTGACAGCAAATGGATTCACAGTCTGCGTTTTGGAGTTTGGAGACGGTTCCAACGATACTGCGGAAGTGAACTGGATTGCTGTACAATCTGCCCCATCTGGATCCCAGCTAGGAGCTACTTCCTTAAACTCTTGGACAACTGGAACGGAATGTAAGAGGATCGATTTTCAGCAGGTAAGAATGATTTATTTTTAAAGCGTGTACGTGTATTTCTGAGTTGTTACATGTTGTTGTTCGTATTTTGGCCTTGACACAATGTGTTTAAACGTGCGTTTAAACAGATAACCAATAGAAACATTTCAGTTACGCGTGTGAGCGCAAATAAAATATTGTACATGGTTGTGGACCTTTCAACATAAATCTTGACATCTTTGTTTGTTCCTTTGAAGTTCGCCGTGGTGCGATACCCATTTCTCTATATTAACTATGGGTTGACAAGTATCGTTAACAGTAGATGGCATCTGTTAGTTATCAAAAGTAACAATAGACATATACCAAGATTTAGACGAAATACGTAAAGATTAAACAAGACCCTCGAATTGAATAAACTGGCGATCACTCATTCTGTCATCGGTCATAATTAAACACCCTAATCTGTTTGCATGCCCTTTGTAGAACTATTTTTGGACGTATTGGGCCGGATTGCTTATCATCTGCCAAAACAATCCTGACATGTCCGCTCTTTTTTTCGAATGTGTAGTTAGCGAACTCCCTTGTAGATAGACAAATAATATAATAACAGCAACTGCCATCAGCTAAGTGAACTGCAGTTTGTTTGTTTTACTTCTAAATGAGTGGTTCGATCAATGCTATAATTATCACAATTTCTGCATGAATCTTTGCTGTCAGTTTAAAATCACAAAAGCTATCAACAGACGTTGTTTACATTTGAAAAATAAACAGCTTCAAAAGGAGTCTGGGTAATTGTCGAGAGTCGAGAGTCGAGAGTAACATGTCGAGAGTCGAGAGTACTAGGTCGAGAGTCGAGAATAACATGTCGAGAGTCGAGACTGACATGTCATAACCATAACCATAACCATAACCCCTTTCCTTGCAATGTTCCATTTTCCAATGGCTTAATATTCATTTTATGGCTGGAAGGTACAAATAACTATACAAAAATAGCTTATCTTTTGTAACAGTGCTTTGCAGTTTCAAATGGCTAAAAATAAGCGTAAATACCATCATCCATCCATCCATCCGTCCATTCAATCACGCTATCAATCAATCAATCAATCAATCAATCAACAATAAATTATTCATTAATTCGTTATTTGGTTATTATTATTTCAGCGTTTCTCTACTCTTCCAACTATATTTGTGACTGCTAGTCACCAGTTTCCCAAGAGACCTCAGGATGCCATGGCCGTGTGGGTAGAAGACTTACGCGAGGATAATTTCAAAATTTGTCTTCGAGAAACCAAGATTTTCGATGGACCACACAGAAACATAAAGATAGTAAGTGGATTTGATTTTGTTTTCCTTTACGATAAACCAGATCCATGTATTTCTTACTAAACCATATAACTCCATTTCCCATGACTTGTCAATTAAGATGCCATATCACGCCAAAATAACGTCATACATTGCAAATAAAGTCCGCCATCTTGGATGTCAGATTATTCAAAAGTAGCAGAAAATCTACTTAAGGCTCTGCATAAAAATCGAAAATCTCATCTTCCTGTCAAAAAATGGGTGCCATGGAAACGTCACGTAACCAAAAAATTAACATACCAAAATTTCCCCCCTTAACTTTAAGGAAAAGTCACGAAGATTGGCCATTATCAGCGAGGGCACTTTGTGCCCTACAGGAAGAATAGGGTTAATATGTATTTTATATGAAAACAGAATATTTGAATTGCATATTCAAATTTCTACTTTAAAGTTAATCTTCGTATCTTCTAATGACGTTATTAAATCTATTTGATCAAGGACGGACAATATTTAAAGTTGATGATTTTTTTTCCCACAGAACTGGATGGCATTTACCAATCTGAGGGTTGACAACTTCACCATAACCGATAGTCTCTCGTTTACCAACATAAACTCGCCATCGTATCAAGATAACTACGCTTTCTGCCAGGTACGTGTAAAATAGCCATCATATTTCCTATCCTATATATATATATTAGTGTTTCAAAGGTCAGCTGTGCATATCGTAGTTTGATAGATATTTTAGCTTTCTGGTCTATCTCTATCGAGATATCACCAGCCAAAGTATATGTAAGTGTTGGAGAGGTTTCAATGTACACATATTGGTACTACGCAAAGTAAAAATTGGATAAAAGAGGACCAGTTTTAATTCAGTGTGTTTTATTTTGATGACTTCCCTACTTCTGCGCATGACTTGCTTCGTCGCAAAGCATACATTCGTAATTAATGAGCTGTTTCTTTAACATTCCAGACAATAAACTTCACAGATCCGTTTTTCGCTCCTCCTGTTGTGGTGGTGACGCCCAAGCACAGTGATGACAATAACAATTCGAATCTATCTGGGTCACGATGTATCGCTGTTACCGCTTGGATTGAGGTAAGGGAAACTTTGCCTTTGTCTTTGTTCACATCTGAGGAAAGTGAAATTGCAATTAGGTACACGCCTCTAGCCTGTTCCAAGCGTTCGGATAGATCACTCAAGATCACTCGCCGTTCTTCGCGCGCCGTTTCGTTTCACGTCCACCCCCCCCACCCCCCCCCCCCCCCCGCCCCCCCCCCCCCCCCCCCCCCATTATCCGAACGCCTGGGACAGGCTGCGCTATATAATTTCGGTACGGGTCACTGTGCATGGTATTTTTAGCCACTGTTGCACTAAACAAGGTAGTAGTAAAACTTTATTTAAACAAGGTGTCAATTCACAATACATGCTCTTCCATCGAGCCGTGTATTAAATTAATTACAATTAAATAATAAATGATTACAATAATAAATTAAATTATCTCGAGCGAAGGCATTCAAAGCAACTAGCAATTATTCTGTTTAAGACTGGTATGTTATTCAAATCACATTGTATCTCTTTTTAACCACATATCCCATAATTATATTCATTATAAAAGTATATAACAAAATGATAGCCATCTAGAATAAATAATTGAGGAGTTTTCTCTTATTTTTTCTATTTTGTCTAGCAAACATCTACAAAAGATGCAAAGGTGTGTGTGAGAAGCTACAACAGTAACGCCAACAATAAGGATATCATTACAGTCGATTACATCGTTATTGGAGGTATGTCTGAACTTCTAGAGACAGCTTCTAGAAACAAAGAATGTAATGCATTTGTTAAACGAATCCTCTACTACGGTTGAAACAAGGTAGTATTAAATTGATGGGAAAAAAAAATCTAAATCAAAAATGTGTCAGTGTCAGTGTTAACGAAAAAACTGGCTACAAATCTCTGCCATTTTGGCTTTCATGCGCGCCACCATCTTGGATTTTATGGCATTTCATTGTTGCCCTTTTTATACAACAAGAGAGCTATTGTTTTCTGACAATATCGGCAACCAAAATACGTCATATAGTACAAAATCAGAAATTAGCTGTCAAAAATACCACTGAGCTTTCAGTTTGTTGAAGCGAAATAACTTTCAATGACAGTTGAGTGATCTAGTGACAAAAACTAATTTTACAATAGAGCAGATCAGATCTCAGACAATACATTAAATCTTCACCTCGTGACACCAAGTGTCTTTGGAAATCAGAGAATGTTTTTTTGGCAGAATAACATTTGCCAGTTTACGCAATGCAAATGGGTTTGTTTTGAGGACTAGTGATTCACAACCTTTATTTTTTTTGTCCGAAATACAGACTTGGATCCCTGCATTGATGTGACTTGTCATTATCACTGTCTGTGCAAGGCTTTTGGGCCCCGTGATGCTCGCTGCGTTTCTGTGGTTAGCTGCCCATCTTACCAGGAACCCGTATGTTCATCAAATGGCACGTCACACGACAATGAGTGTTTGTTTAAACAGGAAATGTGTCTCCTGCTACACAACTTCACCGTGCAGCACCCTGGTAGCTGTGAAGGTGAGGAATATTTCAAGTTGCTTTTTACACTGTTTATCCTGGCGAAGGGCAAATAAACAATTACAACAAACAGCATCAAAACAAATCGGCTTTACCTTTGTCTAAATGTACAGTACGTGCAGAAGTAATGTAAACGAATTTACTTTGTCTAAATTTCGTTGACATTCCGGAAAGTGATCTTGAATCATCTCAAAAGGAAAGTTGTAATTACACAGCGATAAACAAACAAAAACACAAACCAGTAAACAAGTAAGTGAGTGAGTGAGTAAGTGAGAAATAAAATAACAAAACAAAATTCCATCATTGCTACTTATTTCTGTTTTATATTGTGCATGTTATTTTTTCAGGATTTCCTTTCCAGCGAGGTCGCCGTCATATGCCACATATTCCATCACTGGGATACTCTCATTGCGAAGTGATTAATCTCAAACCGTACGTGTTCTATCCTGACAAACCCACTGAAATACAGATTACTGTCAATCATATCGACAGCAGTGACAAGTCATATATACACGATGCTGCTGTAGCCTGGGTTGAAAATGTGAATTACGATCGATTCACTGCGTGTGTGATGGCGACAGGCTTTAACGAGCGAAAGTCGAACGCTAACGTGTCAGTTGATTGGATGGCGTATCAAGGGCTCCAGTGGGTGGCATCGCCGCGGAAGAAGGGATATCACAATGGTGGACTGGAACGACTTGTAAATCTGTTAATTTTTCCGTCGGTTAGTGATTTTTACATTTAATATTTAACGTAAATGCTGCGAGAGACACTGTATTCTGCCAGAGTCGGCATCGAGAAACTAAATATTAAATGTACGCCCTGGTTCAGTTAATTCTGAAAAGAACACGACCAACGACAACAAAAACGATGACAACAACGACGATGACGCTGGCGACGACAATGACGACGACGGCGACAACGACGATGACGACGATGACGATGACGACGACGATGACGACGACGGAGACGACGACGATGACGACGACGGACACGACGACGATGACGACGGTGATAACGACGATGACGACGACGATAACGACGACGATGACGATGGAGACGACGATGATGACCACGATGAAGAGATGTAGCTGCGAAATGCATAGCTTCCTATGCAGACATGACTGGTTTGGCTAGGCCGCATTGGAGTTTACGGAATGCATGGTCATTTCCAGAGAGAGGTACGCTGTATAACATTGATTCTCTTTTATATGCAGGGTAAGTTTTCAGTGATACCTTCAATATTCGTAACTGCTGCGCACCATCATCCAGGATTGAAGCGTGACGCAGCTAGTGTGTGGATAGAAGACGTCACACAATCCTCATTTAAAGTTTGTTTGAGGGAACTGCAGAATTACGCAGGATCTCACAAAGATGTTCACGTTGTAAGTGCACATTTTGTTGATTATTGTAAACCCAGATGCTGGGATCCTTGAATACTTTAAAACGATTTCCCATTGAATATTTCAGATGATCGCGTTTGACTACTAATTAATTTAATTAATTTTGGCTTAATAATCTCCGTCCAGTATGAATTTAAATAAAATTTATGAAAGCATATTTTTAAATACCTGTACTCGTTGTTTTTAGAAATGGTTGGCGTTTTCGTCTCTTCACAAGCCTCTCTTCTCAGAACATGATTCAGTCTATTTTACTAATGCCCAACATCCTCCTGTTGATAACAACAATGCTTATTGCAAGGTCAGTATCCTTGGGCTCGCAATGAAGAGCTTGTGTTTTCCATCTTTCGTGGTGAAATAAATAAACTTGGACTTGAAACTTGAAAATTATGGTTCTTATATTTAATTTTCTAACCAAATGTAGAAATTAGCTCACATTTAAATGTCAATTGACACTGTATAATTGGTTTGTTGGAAATAAATGATGGTACAATTTAAGCTTGGTAAAACCCAATGAGAAAGATAGTCTGCGACACCAGCTACATGGAAAACGAATTCCGAGTTTTCCCAACAGGAGCGTCTAAAGTACAGGGGACTAACGTGAGAGCTAACCATATAACTACGGGTTGAAAGGTGTATGACAACCTTTTCCGCATACTACTAGGACGCCGGTAGCCTGCGAGCGCAGACGTATTGGAAATACGTCTGCGCTCGCAGACTAGGATGCTGGCGGAATAATTATAACTTTATTGATTTGTTGTCACTGCATAGTCAATGAGTATTAATTGTTCTCCAATGCAATCACTTATCACAGTAGAACTAAACTCAAATGAAATATGTTCTCAGGATGTCCACTTCACCAAGACGTACAACAGCACCCCGAACGTGTTTATCTCAGCAAACCATTCAACAGGCGGTGGAAACCAGCAACCGGAACACAATGGAATAACTACTTGGGTGGAGGTTAGGACATATTTTTTTACTCAAAATGTAATAATTCAACACTTCCCTAGTTAGGCCTAGACACACTTATCCGGATATTTTTTGACATATTGAGAAGTGTCTCGGATATTTAGAACAATTAGGAACATTTCGGCCAGACAGCTTTGAAAAAGAAAAAATGTAAAGTCAGGCACTTCCAGTATTTTGAATTTAGAGGGGCTTAATTAACGTACAATTAAGAAGGAATTAAACAATGGTCTCTGTGAAATTTTGCTTGTCGAAGCCAAGAAAGCATTACTCAACATCATCTTGATCAGGAAAAACCTAATTAACATTTACTTTCAACACAAACAATGGTCATTTGTCTGTTTTCTGTTTGCAATCCCCAAATTTCCAATCATTGGCAATCGTCAGATGAGTGTGTTCTTTGGTAGATCCTTGGAACTACTGATTACTACTGGAAGCCGTTATAGATATTCGGGTTTCATTATTTTGGCACGTTTTCACTCATAATACTCTCTTTATCAGCACTTGTACTACATTAAAGTGAATTGCAATTAACTTTAATTTATTTTGTGTATTAAATTATCAGGATAGCACAGTAAACAATGTAAGCACCAGTAGTACCAGTACTACATGCCACTAATTGTGTTTTTAATTATTTTTTTGTAGTACATCAACGAGACCGGTGTCCGAGTATGCTTAAAGGAATTGTACGAGACAAAATATGATCCACTTTCTATATCATACACTGTCTTGTCAGGTAAGGACACATGAAGTAATCAACCGCAATTGTATGTATTCTTGATTTCAGAGGAAAGACAAGATTTACTAGCGCCCGATTTATTTCAAATGTCTTTAAATCTAAGGGCCTGTTTACATGGAGGGAGGGTGACCCGGGTACCGGGTCATCCTCCTAGCCGGGCTACCCTGGGAGGGCCAACTTTTCATACATTTCTTTACAAAGCACACTGGAGTGTTTACATGACAGACAGGGTCACCCGCCTACCCGAGTCACCCTGTCTGCTTGCCAGGGTGACCCGGCTAGGCGGGCTATCTTCTCTGCATGTAAACGGTCAACCTGGGTCACACTCCTAGGCGTGCTATCTCTGTTGACTTGAAAACCCGCGATAATGGCGGAACAAGCAATAAAAACAGCAAACTCGCCGCTATAGCCTTTCTTCGTGCTACCATGTTTGTTATGTAGTGCCTTTTAGCGTAAATAAATCGCGCCGTTGCAATAAAAATAGTCCGCCAAAATCTGAGCCCACCAAAAAAAGATGGCTCGCCTATATGATAGCCCGCCCTAATAGCCCGCCCATGTAAAGGCGGGCTATGTTTTAGCCCAGCTAGGAGGGTGACCCCGGTACCCGGGTCATCCTCCCTCCATATAAACAGACCCTAAGCGATTTATTTCAAGACAAACTAGAACCAAATGTATCAATAGTTAGTGATCACGTGTTGGCGGAATGGGATGCAACTAATCGAAAGGGGCTTAACTGAAAATATTAGTGAGGGAATAAATTATCACATAAAGGACACCCCTTTATAGCATACCTGATTAAACCCAACCTGGTGAGTTATTTTGTCCTCACTTTTTAAAATTCATGATTATAACGTATTTGGTAAAAATGTATAACAATTATTTTCCCTGGTGCAGTGACTATATATCGCCAGCCGAATCGAATACCAAACATTTTTTTGCCGTGCATTTTTCGGAGTAGGGATGGGGTTGTTTTGAGGATCCGCTTAGTGGTTTGTTGTCCACCATGGGAAAGTTACTCTCGCATTCCTGGCGGACATCCTGGTTCTGCCAGTTCAGCTACATATAATTGGCAAAGCCAGTAACTCCACGACAGCGGAAATGGTACATACAACTTACTTATCTTGAATCTCTTTACATCTACAGATATATGCCAGCCAGGATGGAGTTACTATGGCGGTTATTGCTACCTGACGAGCCAGGCATGCGCTTCATGGGTAACTGCTGAATCAAATTGTACCATCATGAGTTCGCAACTGGTGACGGTCCACAACCAAGAAGAGAACGTTTACATTCAACACCGCCATAACGGAGAGAGGTCCTGGATAGGACTCAATGATCGAAGTGTGGAAGGTTCTTTTGTTTGGACAAACAAAGAAATAAGTAGTTTTAGATTCTGGGCTCCACAACAACCCAACGACTGGAAAAACGAAGACTGTGTACACACACTTGGCGCGAAGCATGGATACACATGGAATGACGTGCCATGCAATAACTGCTACAACTTTACTTGTTTTGTAGGTAATAAGCCTCAGATCGATCGTTATTGGGTGATCGACTAATTGTTATTTTTATTAGTCATATCAAATGTTTACATTTTTGATTGTGTTGTGGGGGGTGGGGGTGGGGGGGGGGGGGGGGGTGGAGGACCTACCATATAAAAAGTGATAAGGGTGGTCGTCGGACATTTTGAAAGCAACCACTATAAAAAGTTTTGTTTTCATTTTGCTGGTTTTGCTTTAATTCATTTTCACCTTTTTGAGGATAGAATTACCAATTATAAAACAAAACTAGTTCCTGTATATATATTTTTCCTCTAACAGTTATCGGAATACCTTTCACATTTAAGCACCCTAACCGGTATACTCAAACACCAATTTTAACTCCTGAAAGGTACGAGGTACGACAATCACCCCCGTCACTGTTATGATGGAGTCCCTCGATCCGGGAATGTAAAACGAGTATACTGGTGTATACAAAAGGCATTATTTACCATTACGTTTATTTGTTCCAGACTTGGACGAGTGCAATACCAACTCCCATGAATGTGACCGCAATGCAGATTGTCAAAATACCGTAGGCTCACACAAGTGTACATGTAAAGCTGGATTTTCAGGAGACGGGAAAAAATGCAATGGTAAGAACTCAACATTAGGAAATATCACTTATAACTTTAGATTGGTTGTATCATCGTAAAAAAGAACGTCCAAAATCCATGTTTTTAGTACCGAAAATAGTGCAATGTAGAGGCGAAAGCTATGTCGAAAAACAGATAGTTATTTAAAATTATAGAATTTAAAATAAAACAAACAATCATGTGTCTACCCATCCAATCATTATTGTGTCACTGGCGTGCTTCTGTCTCCGGAGACAATGAAGAGTTGCGCCTTGATCAGTCTGTTGTGGAGCTGCAGTACCTGCTCTGACTGTACAGCCCAATCCTGGAGCGGCAGGTCTCGTTGCAGCGGCTGCAAGTGAATGACGAATCCAGTGAGGGTGGCATGAATGTTGCTATCTGTTTTGGACGATATATCGGCTTTTCCTCCCACAGCTCTACTCGCCTCTGATCGCTCCTCTACATGCGCACCTTGATAGTCTGCCACCGGTGCTTTGATCAGCTGCTGTGGCTTCCCATGTTATTGGGTTGATGTCACTGACATTCGTGTCACTGTCATTCGAAGCAAGTTGAATGCATTACTAAAAAAATCAGAAGAAGCATTGGTATCCTCTCTAAACTGCGTTATTATGTAAGTCTAGATATTATTTTAAGCTTATATTATGCCCTTATATATCCTTTATTGATCTATGGAATAATTATCTGGGGAAATACCTATAAGAACCACTCTTCAACCAATTTTCATTTTGCAAAAAAAAAAGCAATACGAATAATTACTTTCTTTAGATTCGACGAGCACACTAGTCCATTATTTAAATCTCTTGAAATTATAAAAAAATGTTGATCTTGTAACTCTACATATAGCAACTTTTATGTATAAATATCATAATCACCACCCTTTCATTCCTTCTTCACTAAAAAAAAACGAATCCACAACTATAACACAAGGCTTGATGCAAAACAGTCTTATTATCTTCCAAAAGCAAGAACAAATTATGGAATATTTAATATAAGATTTCAAGGCCCATCAATATGGAATGCCATGGACGAAGAAATGAAATATTCTTCCTTGTCTTTATTTAAAAAGAAAATGAAACAACACTTAATCAAAGATTACTAGCTTTCTGTATATCGCTCCTCTTGGATAAAAATGCTGTTTTGCAACACAATAATTATTATCCTTATCTATTATTTATTATATTAGTCTACTGGTAGTTAGCGTAACTCTGTTTAATTCCTATTTTTGCGTGTGTGCGTGTGTGTCTTTGTTTGTTTGTGTGCCCGACCTTAACATGTAAATTATATATTTATATTAACTGGCTGCCTGGCATTTTTAACTTCTAGGTTATTTCGGGTAGCCAGTACCCCTATTATTTTTTTATGTCCAATTATTGTAAATACTTTTAGTAACTTGTGGGATAAATAAAGTTTGTTGTTGTTGTCGTTGTTGTTGTTGTTGTCTCATCTTGCCATCAATATTACATATAAAGGAAAGCACGTACATACGATCACCTCAAAAATACTTATTATACTGATCCTATCCTACCTTGTTTTGCAGATCGTTAAAAAAAAACACAACATCATATATTACATACTGCTATACTGGATTCGACTTTCCGATTAATGGGATAGTAATACCTTTCGAGTTTCTTTTCAGTGCCACTGGCTGGTAATCCAGTTTGTTTTCTCACTGAAAAACCGTTCTATGATTACGTTCCAGACTTG
Organism: Desmophyllum pertusum; assembly: GCA_029204205.1. Classification (NCBI taxonomy): domain Eukaryota; kingdom Metazoa; phylum Cnidaria; class Anthozoa; order Scleractinia; family Caryophylliidae; genus Desmophyllum; species Desmophyllum pertusum. The sequence continues at coordinate 261,101 of MU825911.1, forward strand.
GACGAGTGCAATACCAACTCCCATGGCTGTCATGGAAATGCAGATTGTCAAAATACCGTGGGCTCATACAAGTGTACATGTAAAGCTTGGTATATTGGAGACGGGAAAAATTGCTATCATAGTGGTAAGAATTCGACATTAAGGAAACAATACAAAATATGAAGCAATTTCAAATACACCGATAACCTCTTTTTTATAAATAATCCCGTTCGATTTGAATTATACAATGTAGTCGTTTTTCTTTCATATAGTCATCAGATCCTTTTCCCCGTGCGGGGAATAGGGCTGAATAAGTTTCCTTTCATATCTACCCTTAATTTCCTCTTGTGGTTTGAGTTGTTCATTTCCTCCCACAGAGATGTAATTAAGTAGTTAGCAAGTCCCTCGACAGCTCTTCTCCTTTTTTTTACTTGCAGTGGTGTCGAGGGAATCTTGAATGCGCATGCTCCATGTAGACCGATCAGAAATACCGATTGGGGGAAAGAGGGAGCATGCGCATGGATGTATGAATATATCGTTCTCTACAAAACAATGCGAGACAAAGCTTTTATCTTCTACCAGGAGTAATTTTTGATAAGGATCTATTGTCCACTACAAAACAATCCAAATAGTGTAATTATTAACAACTTGGAGTAATTGTTAATCAGATTTTTATGATAAAAACATAGAAAAATGGTTATTTCGATATATATATATATATTTTTTTTTTTTGGGGGGGGGGGGGGGGGGTAATTTCACTTTTGCTACGAGGTCGCAACCGAAAAAACTTTGAGCGGTCGGTCTTAAGAAATCTTAGTTGTTTTGAGTCAAAGCAATTTTCTTCATCTGGCGTGCGGCATAGAGATTCTGGCATGCACATAAACAACAGTACTTACCATCTTTGAAACGGGGAAGAGATGACGCAGAAGCTAATTGTTTCTGATTGGTCGGTATGCAAGTTTCCTCGGCTCTCTTTTCAGCGCTACAGTAGAAAAGCGTGAAGATCAGTCGATGGACTGGACAACAAATCTTGTATCACAATTTAGTTAAATGTATTTTGACCAAGCCTGCTCGAGACCGTACTGCGTAAATATCGGCACCCTGTATGTTTATACTATGTGTCGACATTCTCCCAGAATGCCTCTCGCGCATGGGCTAATGAGCTAACTCCATATTTCAGGTTATCCTGGGAAATATAAAAGTTGTTTGTTGCTTATTATCCTGATCAAACGGGATTGTTTTTCCATATCAGTTTCAGAATGTAACAGCTATAACACATTCACCGAAGCTGACAGAAAAGTTACCTACGGTGGAGGAGTTGCATGTGACAATGCGTTGACTTCGGGCTGGTACCGTTTTGTCGGGGCCGCAGGTACGAAAATGCCTACGTCACCTCCAGGTCCGCACAGATGTGGCACTGAAGCAACCGGCTGGCTAAATGGCGCGCATCCTACAGTGGCTGAAGGACAAGTCACGAGAACCGTCTGCTTCCACTGGACTTACACCTGCCAATGGCAAACATATATTGACGTGATAAACTGCGGCTCTTTCTATGTCTACAACCCGAAGAGCCCACCGAGATGTTATCTCCGATACTGTGGCAGCGACTAAAATACCCAGCAACAGTCAAGAGTGATTTCAGTTAATATGTGCTGAATGAACTATCATTAAGCTTAGCTTACCTAAGTCTTAAATTCAAGTTCCCTTATATAATAAAGGTTTACTGTAATGTTGCTATATGGTACAGTGAAACCCCGATGCAATCAATCAATCAATCAATCGATCATTCAATCAATCACTTTATTTCAACACGATGAATCAATCAGCAGAGCTGGTGGTGTCGTGCACTTAATTTAGTCAATTACAGAATATAGAAATGCTATTAAACCTTTTAAAAAATGTAACGAATTGCCAAAGGACTGAGGAAATGTTTTCGTTATAACAGTTTTTTCTGTCAACAGCTCAACAGTTCCTTTTAAGGAGCTGTTTTATAATGCACAGTCTGTTTCGCGTTAAACGTCAGGCGCGTGACGATATTTATTCGTTATATATTAAGATTGGGCTTCTGGATTGTGTTGGCATGCATTCATGGGTTGGGGGCCGATTTATGGGTACCCTGCCTACTTGGCGAAGCTAAATAAATTATATTAGATTAAATTATACCGTGGACTTCGTTATATCAGGGTTCCACTGTATGCTGTTATGTTTTCAATCTTTTTAAATTGATTGTTTTTTATAAGAACGTCTAATTGTTTAGCTGAGGCTGAGCCAGGACTGCATTCGACGTTCTTATTTTTGGGGCGATTTGAGCCTAAGAACGTTCTTGAAAATTAATGTTCTTAAGTTATATACATGCATAATTTGCTATTTTGAATGAAAAAGAAGTGCGCATTTCGATATACGGCAACAATTAGAGTAGTTAAAAAACAGCAGCAGTATTTAATCAGGTAATAAAGATACGAGGCGAAGGAGAGTGTCTTAATACCTGATTAAACACTACTGCGAGTTTTTTTTTAACGCCTTCAAAAACGTCCCTCTAGATATATTCGATCTGATACTAATATTGTAATTTTAGTTTGCTTTTAATAGACGAGAAGATCGAGCTAAAAGTTTCAGCCGTATCTTTTTATCAAATATAAAGACACCCGTTTAAACTTCAATTTATTTTGTATTTCGCTTATGAATTGTTAATTAGTTTATCTCTCACATTTAATAAGTAAGTTCAGTTAAGTTTGCAATTCATTA
>MU825911.1:264324-266824 GCA_029204205.1 Desmophyllum pertusum
TTTTCAGAATTATTAGTTTTACTGAAATTATATGAGATCGGATTCTAATACAAACACTGTAATTTCCGACCTATCTCACTGTGTGAATCAGAAAATTAAAGAGTGAACACTTTCATTTAAGCTTGGATTTTTCTCCGCCAAAAAACGGTCTATCTGTTTCCTGTATTCTTTGAATTACTATTTTTGCAAAGCTTTTCTGCAAATTTGAGTTTTTTTTACTATTCTTCTTGCGGTTTGATCACGTCAAAGTTAAATCAAAGTATTCCCTTTTTTAAATTTATTCGCACAATAAGCAGACAAAATGGCCACCAAACCGCGACATATAGAAAGAAACATCAATATTGGGTACTGGGTATTTTGAAAAAAAAACAATGATTTTTACTGATTATTGGACTGTGAGATTACATGTCGCTAAAGGTTGTTTCTCTTATAGCATTGCCTTTGTAGGTATTCTGCAAGTCCAGCTGTCCTTTTCATACTACTGATTTATTTATGACATGAGCGATTGAATTTGCTTCATATCTCCTTGGAATTCACCCAGCTTGTTAAGTTTATCATTTTAAAAATCGTACCCAAAATTTAAGCAATATAATCAAGCAATGGTCAGTTTGAAATTAAGCTTGGCATGTTACTGTTACCAAGTATTTCAATGAAGGTTCACTTGGAAACTAAAATACTTCCTTCGGACGTCTCATTTTTTTCTTGAGTGGGAAAAAAGTGAGGACTATTGCCCTTTTCTGTTGTTTTTAATAAATTGAACCTGTAGCACCCCGGTGGGTTGCAACAGCCAGGGGCCTAATATTCTACCATCGAAATTATGCCCACCCACCAACCAACTCGCACCCCAACCTTTCCACTGTTGACATTGTTTGACTTTTTGATCACATTCGCTTTAAATAAATGACACTGCATGTTGCATATGTAAATTCCTGGGGTGAAATATTCCTTAATTGAAAATTTACCGCCAATATTTTCCTGAAAATAAATATAAAGTGTGTGGTTAATTTCGCGTCTCGAACAGCGGTCCCTTGTTAAAAAAAACCATTCCAGTCACATGCACTGAAATATGTTTTCACGTTATTGATTTTAGTTACAAATATATCCTCGGATATTACAAAACTCGAGGAAGAAGAAATCATGAACTGTTTATTGTTTGATATTATGTTTCCAATTTTTTTTTTGTGTGTGAATGTTAATAATTTGTCTCATGTAATAATTGTATACTGAGGATCCTGATAGGGGTGCAGGATTCTCAGCTATCAGTTACAATTTTGGTCATTTCTCAGTTATCAGTTAAAATATTTAGCCACTTCTCAGCTATCAGTTGATTTTAACAGATCTCATTCTCAGCTATCAGCTAATGAAAAATGTTGGTCATTTCTCGGCTGATAGTTCAAATATTGGCCAATTCTCAGCCATCTGTGAAACCCCACCAGGACCCTTATTGTGGAATACTATTTTGTTTGTGCATGCCAGAATTAATTATATTTTTAAACCAAAGTTTTGTTTTTGAAATCTACAAATTATGTATCTTATGGCCTTAATTATTTATTGGTTTTATGGTTATTCACTAATAAGTACTGTGAATTACCTTTTAAAATTGGATAGAGCGGGCATCCGATGTCTCTTCTGGAGCCTTGTTAAAATTCATCATCCCGTGTTTACATCCAGGTCTGTAAGTAGCTATAGAACGAGATCAAAATTATTTATATACGATAAGTAATTACCACATTTCACTGGAAGGTAGCTTTGCTAGAAATCGTTTTATTTTCCATACATTTGTCTGTCATATATATATTTTTCAAACCTCCAAAATGTCGAACGAAAGGTCTGGAGCGAGTGTGAAAAATACGACTGTTTTGTAGTCTAAATATAAGCTTATTAATGTTGTGGAGTCAAGTGTTCTTTGCAATTCCTAAATCAGACAGCGAACTTTCCATCAAAGAAAACATAGTAGATTTTAATAACAAATAAATGTTGCGTTTATATGTTGTAAGTTGTCCTTTAGTTATGTCTTTACCTTTTATTGCATTGTAATTATTATACGAGACCCCACAACTTGCAACTGTAATGAGATATAACCTGTATACTACTGTGTATAATTAAAGGCAAACACATCAGAAACCCTCGAGGTATATAATTAGCTATTTTATTAAACGAAACCTTATCCGGCTTCAAATAGGAATTACCAGCATATTTGCTCAAAATGTGTATATCACATAGCCAATATTTCTCCCCGTTTACTTTAAATAAAATGGAATGCACCGAGAGAAATAACGCGCTAACGATATAATCACCGTCTGTTGTGGTACAGCATTCAGCATACCGTTTTTACATCCAGGCCTGATGTGGACACAAGGCGATATAGGTAGTTTTCGATCGAGATAGCTTATTTATACACGAAAGGTAATTACCAAATTTAACCGGATTATAGCTTTGCTAGAAATCGTTCTATTTTCCATACATTTCAGGGGCACCCAACGACAAAATTTTCTTGTAG
>MU825911.1:271824-381828 GCA_029204205.1 Desmophyllum pertusum
CATTTGCACAATTTTCCAGAATATACGAAACTTTAGAAGAAACAGCGAATATTACTCCGAAGAAAATTCAGTCTAGCAGCTTTATTTTCATTCAGCTTGTTTACCGAACAGACCGGCGAAGACAGCGCCGGTCGCCAGTCGTTTGCCGCCGTTTTCATACAAATCATGCTTCATTTAATCGAACTGAAAAATCACTTAGTCGATTTATAGTCTTGTTTAAAAAGTAATACCGAAGTTTTCACCTAAAGTTTCTAAAGTTTTTAATAGACAATTATTCCATTCGCCCTTGTTGGATACGAGACGATTATAGCCAACTCGCGCTTCGCGCTCGTTGGCTATCTATCATCTCGTATCCAACGCGGGCTCATGGAATAATTGTTAATTATTGCATGCAAAATTTAATATTAGTTATTAGTAAAACTCTACTAGTATACTAATGCAAATGAGACAATCTGATTGGCTGAGCTACTCGTACACTATCAGCCATTAGTGTGCAGTGGCTGGAGGTCGTCTACAAAATTGCGGTTTATTCTCGTTTCTCCGAATTTTCGGAAGAAGATATATATGTTATTCGCCGGCCGGGAGGTCCGTATAGGGAAAAACTGTGCCCGAGGTCTCGAGTACGGCACGAGGCCGCTGCGGCCGAGGGCCGTACTCGAGACAGAGGGCACAGTTTTTCCCTATACGGACCGACCAAGGCCGGTGAATAACGTGTTTATTTTTTTCCTACTTGGTTCTGTATAAATGCTAGAAATCTTGAAATCTTGTTTTGAAAAATCTTTTTTCACGCGCGCGCGTATTATCGCAAGGTCGCTATAAAACTACCGAATAAATAAAATTTAATCCAAATAACAAGAAACTCGGATGATTAATTTTTACACCAAAATATGTAATTATAGAAAGCTATACGTAGCTGTGAAGAACAGACGATGGAGACTCAAACGGAATTTCACCACTAAAAGCAGCTGAAATGAGAAGCTATTTCAAATTTAACACAAAAACCATTCAAAGTCGCAACCGGCGGCAAATTTTAGGACAATCTTCAATACTCTTGAAAGCATTTTTAGAGCAAAGCTGTTTCCTCAGTTTTCACCAATTTCATTTCTCATGTTAATCTAATTTTTACCATTCAATGGCAATTCATAATTTTCATTTTATGCGAAACCTTGACAAACTGTAAACTTGCTTTCAGTTTCGTTCAACGTACGGCACAACTGATTTAAGTTTTACAAGCTTACGTGCCGAGGATTATTTTCTGGACTATCGGTAATCACTAAGTTCTTTCTTGAATGAAACTTAACGGAAGGTATGTTTAGGAAAAAAGAAAAACGAAAAGCAAATGATTAAAACTAAGGAAATGAGTCTAAACACGGAGATTTATAATTCAAAAAGTACATAGCGCGAGCGGTGAAACTGATTTCCAAAAACAACAACAAACTCAAATTATGTCGGTTAAAACAGTTAAAATCAAATGAAAACTCGCCTTTTTGAAGAAATGCAAGTTCTTTAATTCCACTGCGTAGTTCTCCATTCACTTGACAACGGTAAGAGAGCAATATAAAGTGAGAAACGGCAGTATAAAAAGCTTCTTCGTCCTCAACCTTCGTCCTTCGCACGTTGCTGAAATTAAAATGTTTTCGCTTGAATAGCGCATGCCTACGCTACGATTCCGCGGGTCTCCACCGGGTTCACGGACAATTTTTCCCGCTCCCGGGACCAATATTGGCTTGATTAATATGTGTTTGTGGGCCTTACAATATTAAACGCATTCTGGCAGTCTTAAGAAGCAAAGCAATATTTTCTACCCGAGTAAATTGCACAGTGATCGGAGCGGTCCGTAACTCGGGGTCCGTACTGCAGGATACGGACCGCTGAATCGCGCATGCTTAGCCAATCAAATTCAAGGATTTGGATACGGACCGCTAAAAAAAAATAATTAGAGTTAATACTAGACAATTGTTATGATTTTTACTAAACCAATTAGATTATGAGCTCGAGATTTCTATGATGTGATAGTTGATTCGGCTTACGGCCTCATCGACTATCACATCTTATAGTTCACCACTAAATTTTCTTTGATTCTGATTGGCTTAAATCGAACACGTGACGTGATAGTGTTCATCCGCGGAGAGACACTGTCAGGTAATAGTGCCCGTCGGGCAAAAAACCCCAGATCGATAGTGCCCGCCTGAGCGAAAAACAACCGTTTTGTGCAGTTTTGAGCTAAACAGTTGAAAGAATAAATTAAAAAAAATAGCAATAATTTACTCTCTATCAATTCTTTCATAACATATGGGCATGCACGAAGTTTGGGACGAAATATTTAATGGAAAATTCCTGTAAATTACAACAAATGCGAATGAAAGAGCACTAAACAATTTACGGAAAGATCGGTAAACCGACACAAATTCGTCCAAAAAATGACAGCCTGTTTACACCACAAGCCTATTCAGTATTGTTACCTTGTATTTCCAAGAGGCTTGTCAATTCCAGTTTGAATCAGCACAATAAATATCAGTTCGTCAAGCGTTTGCCCGCAGTAAAACCTTCGACTCCGTTCAGTTGTCCGTTTGACTTGTAAAATGAATATAATGTTCAGCTCCACAATTATTTTAGATCTTCCCATTTTGTGCTAAATAATTTGCACAATTTTCCAGAATATATGAAACTTTAGAAGAGATTGAGCGAAGAAATAATCGGCGAAGAAAACTTTTTGTCCTGCATTCTTTTCATTCAACTGACTTGGCGGAACCCGCGTCAGGTTTTGCCGCCGTTTTTCATACAAATCATACTTCATTTAGATGGAACTGAAAAATCACTCAGTCGATTTATAACTTTTGAAAAGTAATAGCGAAGTTTAACCTAAAGTTTTGTACGTAGTTACGAGACAAAAGTTGAAATGCAAAACTATTTTTGAAGTTAAGCTCCAATAGGCCAAGCGTCGCAGTGTGTTAGAAATCGAAATAAATAAATTCATGTCGTTTTCAGTTTTAGGCCGCCACACGGAAAATTTAGTGGTGAACAATAACGACAATAGAGTGTTTTTGTCTCGGAACTATCGGTCTGATAGTTGCCCTTGGAAATTTTATGTTCTAAAAAACTAGCATATAAGCCCTCGAACTTCGTTCTCGGGCTAATATTTGTTTTTTAGAACATAAAATTTCCGCGGGCAACTGTCAGCCGATAGTTCCTCGACAGAAACACTCTATTGTTATAATAGAAATCTCGAGCTCATAATCTAATTGTTAATTATGTGAATAGTTTGAAATAAAGTCAACTTGTCTTGTCTTCCACAGAAATGGCCACTCGAATGAGGATTGCTCTTGTGACTTGCCTGTTGGTGTTCATTCTGATGGAAGCCAATCCTGTCCTGGCTAAGAAAGGAGGTGGGAAATTTAAACAGCTGGAAGCCAGGGTAAAGGAATTGGAAAAAAGCTTGGGAGGGGAGGATGAGTGCAAAGGTGAGTATACTAAACTTATGACGTCAGAGGACGTATTTATGATCATCATCATCATCATCATTATCATTATCTCTGTTCGCGCCTCTGTCCTGGTTAACGTTCTTACTGTGCTCCAGTCGCTCCATCTCGCCTGCCTTCTCTTTACTTCAACTGTCCTCCTCCAGGTCGTGTATGTCTTCCCACCATCCTAACGCCACCATCACTAGATCTAAAGTAAATGCCCAATCTAATTCCAGCGCCGTCTTATTGTGGCATACCTGATTCTGTCTGTGAACGTTTATCATGAATCTCGATGATTCTTTCGTTGCTCACTTTCGCGGGCCGTCTGATCCTTAGGATGCACCCATTTTCGCGTTTTCCTTTTCTTCGTCCTTAGTAATATTTCGCCTCTCAAAACCTTTCAGGAATACTGCAACCTCGTTCCCAGCCGCCATCTTGGAAGCGGAGTAGACCCTGGGAACGAGGTTGGGAATACTGTTCTAACTAGCGTGGTCTTGTACTACATGTACAGTTTGATCTTGGTTTTCTGTTCAACGCCTTTTGTGCACAATAGCTTCGTGAGACTAAGGAAATATTTGTTTAGGTTTAACTTATTATAGTTGGTACTTTATTGGTACTTTCTACTATATAAGGGCTGATCAAACGGTCACAACATTCTCAAAACATTTGTTGTGACATGTTGTGACCATGCCCGGTCAAATGGCCACAACAACCTCACAACATTTCAAGAACAAAAGAAATGTTGTCACAACATTGTTGTGAGGGGTGGTCAAACGGTCTGAACATCGGCTCATAACAAATGTTGTGACAAATGTTGTAACCGTTTGATCGGGGCTTTAGCTTATAATATTTAACTATTAGATTATGAGCTCGAGATTTATATGATGTGTTAGTTGATGAGACCGTAGGCCGAACCAACTAACACATCATAGAAATTGAGAGCGAATAATCTAATTGTTTTAGTAAAAATCATAGCAATTGTCTAGTATTAACTCTAAATCTTCTTCCGAAACTTCGGAGAAACGAGAAGAAACCGCAATTTTGTATACGACCTCCAGCCACTGCACACTAATGGCTGATAGTGTACGAGTAGCTCAACCAATCAGATTGTCTCATTTGCATTAGTATACTAGTAGAGTTTTACTAATATATATTAGCTTTTGTAAGTAGTCTTAATATCGCATCATTGTTAACTGGTCTTGTCTATCGTATCTTATCCTGGCTGTCCTTAATGTCCTAGTCCTACCCCATCTTAGGGACTGTGCAATAATTACCAGGAGGGAGGGGTTGGAAAACCAGAGGGGGGGGGGGGGGGGCATAAAGTAAAATCAAAGCAAGGAGAGGGCGGGCTCTAGGTAAAATAAGTCACTCAAGAGAGGGGGGGCTTAACATTTTATTTTCAAGTACATATTACATTGGCGAATCCATACCTATTTATAAGGTGGGGACCGAAAAATTTTCCGGCCCTTCGGGCCTAGCTAGCCTTCACCGGACCTGAAAATAACACACATGCTCTTTTCCTTCTGCTATGGTTCTGTTGAACATTACTACGAAGGTGATGTTTGTTCCAGACGCGGATGTCCAACAATTAAACATGCTTCTTTCTGTTATAAGATTTTAATCCACAGGTGCGTGTAGAGAAAATGTAGCGTACTTGTATAAAGGTGCGTGTATACTGTGTGTGTGTGTGGGGGGGGGGGGGGGGGGGGGGGGGGGGGGGTCGTACATAATTTCTGACTGATTAGAGGGGGGGGGGGGCAATAACTAAATTCACTCCTTTAGGAGGGGGGGTATTACCTAATATTTGGCTACATGAAGCCCATTTTTAATTTTCCTGATAATTATTGCTCAGTCCCTTACTACAGTGTGCAACCAAATATACAAACTCGTCAACATTCTCTATCAATTCATCCCTAATTCTAATCTTGTCCACACTTCTTGCATTCACTCGTATCGCTATACAGTTGATCGCATTCAAACATAACTGATATCGCTTCCTCGGTAATAATCAGATGCCAGTAGCGCACTGTCATCTGAATAAGTACACTTCAGAAGGAGCGACGAGGATTGACATACTTGTCTTTGCCTCGTTATGTAGGATGAAATAGCGCAGTCAAGGCTTTATACTAGCATTTATTAGCAGCTTTTTAATAAGTTACCAAATAACTTCAAACTGAGATTGTATCTCTTTCAGCCTGCCAATTGATTGATGAAATCACGAAGCTTCTCAACGAGACGAGAGAAGAGACTGTACAGTTGGCAGAAGCTGTATCTGCACTTCCACCAGGTAACTTGCCCTTCGGACGCACATACTCCTTCGACCGTACAAGGGAGGGGAGAGAGGGTGGCTTAACCCCCTCCCACCCTTGGGTTTCGTTATTACATGATTCAACCATCGAAAGCATCATGCCCTTAGTAGATTGCCTCGACTATACTCTACAATATGATATGGTTATTTGTTGGCTATGACGTCTGCGGATCCGCCATCTTGAAATTCTCTATTACTACAGAATAAAGCAGACATCAATACCTATTCCAAATCAATACCGTATGGAATGTTAAAATGTTCAATACTGCATTGTTGCTTACATGTAAGAAAACTGGAAAAATTACCATTACAACGAAGAATTATATCAGTGAAAGTTGGGAAAACCTACATGTCACTACGTGGTTGTCATGGCAACGTCAAAGACTGCAGACAAACAGAGTCGCCACAAAAAAAATGTCAAGGAGCGATCGGCGAAGAATGAACAGCTACTGAAAGCTTGACAATCGCAGAGCTTTGTCAAATTCCCGCTACCGGAAGAACTTTTACAAGTATACAAATCTCGAACACATTGAGCTGTATTAATGTTTTAATTCTGCGCAAGCTCTCTCCTACTCTATTGTCCCTCACTCTTTTGTATCCAGCAATTTGGCTGGATATATTATGTTTTAAAAATTAGCGAGATTATTTTTAATGACGTCTGATTGTTTTCATTTCTTTTTAGCGCTCTCGTCAATTGATGAACTCGAGAAAAGACTCAATGAGATGGGAGAAGAGATTGAAAAGTTGAAAAATCCTCCAACTCCAACTCATCTTCCAACCACAACTCTTCCACCAACTCCAGCAATCCCAGATGCGCAAGGTAACTTATTCGACTAACAACAAGCTTATAACTAGGCCTTATAGTTTAAACACACGGTTATCAGTAAAACTATAGTAGTTGGAATGCAGTCACTCGAGTCACACAAACCTCGTCCTTAGCGCGTTCGCGACGTTGTTTCCCAAGTTGATTTTTTCCATGACGTCAGAAAAAAACGCCCTGTCCAATATTTTCCAAGAATTGGAAACGAGACAGTTTTTAGCATAAAAAGCGGAGAACAATTGAGCATGCCATTTTTGTTTTGTTATATGTAACAATCTCAAATATCATACTGGTAAACGTTTTCTTTTTCTTTTCTGAGAAATAAGCCCTGTTAGATTGAATTATAACGTTTCCTTTATCTATCCTTAACTTCCGCTTGTGGTTTAAGTTGTTCATATCCTCCCACAGAGATGTAATAAAGTCATTACAATAGCTAATCCCTTGACCGCTCTTCTCCCTTGTTTACTAAATAATCAATAATAATAATAATAATATTTTGACAGGGAGCCCATGTCACATTTGTGTTTTTCAATGGGGCCATGTAAAGTAAAATAAAAATGCAAAACAATAAATCGATTAAAAAGAACTAAAATACAATACAATAAAATACACTAAAATAGGGATAAAAACAAGGTTAACAATCTATCGATTCCGGTTTGTAAAAAGCTATCCTAAAATTTAAAAGACCAACTGAAAGATACAAATTAGCTGACACATGCTACTTCCAGTGATGTGGAGCGCCATGCACATGTGCATGCTCCATGTAGTCCAATCAGAAAGAATGCGCATGGGTGAATGGATCTGTTGTTCTCTATAAGACAACCAATGCAAATAGTATGATTATCAACAAATTGGTATAATTTTTAATTATTTAACATATTTCCGAGATATTTTTTTTTTGGAGTCAAGACAATTTTTCTTGAAGCATGTACACTCAATTTTCCTTCGACCCACTTCTCAGCCCTAGTGGGTACCTCGCTGCTCTCGAACAAAACTATGGGTCAATATTATCTAGCATGCTCCTCGCGAGCTACCTCCATATTTCAGTTTATTCTGGGAAATATAAAAGTAGCGTGTTACTTGGCCTAATCAAACGGGATTGTTTGTTCAATATCTTCTAGAATGTCGCACGTACAAAACATTGGACGAAGCTGACAGAAAAGAAACCTTTGGTGATCAAGGAGTTGTAAAATGTGACGATAAAAACATCATGGGATCGGTTCAAACCTGGTACCGTTTTGTCGGGGCCGCTGGTACAAAAATGGCCATGTCAGCTCCAGGCGAGCGTAAGTGTAGCACTCACGCACCCGGCTACCTGAATGGAGCGCTTCCTACAGTGGCTGAAGGACGAGTCACGAGACAGGTCTGCTTCCAATGGAGTGGCAAGCCCTGCAATTGGAACACCGACATTGATGTGAGAAACTGCGGCCCTTTCTATGTCTACAACCTGAGAAGTCCACCTGCGGGATGTTCCCTCCGATACTGTGGCAGCGACTAAAATACCCAGCCAGGGATGATTTGAGTTATATGGGATGAATGAACTAGCTAGCATCGAAGGCAACAGCCAGGGTTTATTTTAGTTCATGTGGGATGAATGAACTAGCATTGGGCTTAGCTTCATAATAAGTCTGAAGTCAATTCAGCATTTTATTCACTGTTTATTGTAATGGTGTTGTAGGGTATGTTGTTATACGGTAATAAAGGTTGTGGTCAGTCACAAAACGAGTCTGTTACATTTATCTGTTCAAAATTCCTTCCCTTCCTATAATAACCTCCCCCACCCCCTCCCAATGCCCCCGAAGCTCACAAATATGATTTCATTCATATATTCATCATAACAAAAAAAATTAGCCCACCAAAAAAATGCCTCCTTGACCGAGAGCTCTGCGTGACGGCGCATTCGTTTGCTGAAGAGCTACGAGAAGAAAGACTGAGACATGTTGGTTGGAAGAAATTTGGCCACCAAAGTGAGGATTTTCATTTTATTTTAAACCGACAAATATAAAATAAACTATATTTTCAGCAAAGGTGGGGGGGAAAACCCGCCACCACCTGAATAGCTGTAAATATAATAACCCAGTCATAAAATAATAGTCCGCAGGCCGTTGGAAGGGGAGGTGGAGGGAAATGTTGACTTCAGTTCAGGCCAAGACGTGCACGTTGTGATGGTGAACGATCGAAAGGGGCGCCAAATAGCGAGACCTGCGTTACGGCGGGAATTAACCTAAATTTTTGAATAAAGAAAATATTTTTTGGAACACCAACAGACAGTTGATAACCACGCGGGTGCTCTTGCGTGGTTATCGTTGGTGTCGATCTACTAATTTTTAACTTCAAATTCAAATTTTAAAACTACATTAAATATTCAATATTTCTTATTTCCCTACTGATTTTACAACTCCTTTCAGAAAAAAACTATTTTTTTCTCCCAAACATACCCAAAAATTTACAAAGCACCCCATAACATAGATTCATGGGATGAGCATATAGCTTTTGGATTGCTTGAAACGTGAACAAGATATTATCATTTAACCCATGTTAAGTTGCGGAAAATGGTATTCAGGTTAAGTCCCGCCTTAAGAACACTAGCGGCCTACACGACCTGCCACTTGATTGGTCAAAGGAACATAATACTCGCTACGTTTGCGAGAATTTCCTCCACCCGATTTACTTACCGTTATTTCTTGTGTCACAGAATTTCCTCTTGAATTTACAGATTTCCAGGTCTTCTCAGGACCCGCCAAAAAAACCCACTCGTTTCCAGGACTTTTCAGTCTTGGAAAATGTCAGAACAAAATTCCAGGACTTTCAAGGATTTCAAGGTCCTGTACGAGCCCTGTATTTTGGTTTCATGCGATTTGGAAACATGTTTAGTTTACAAGACGCTTGACTCCACAACGTCTCGTGACTGTAAGGTGTGAAATGCAGGGGGTGCCATCCCTTTTATAGCGCAACTTCTTGTTTTTTTTTAATGTTTCATTCGGATACCATAATGCCCCCTTGAACAAAAATAACCAGTTTATTTACCAAACTTGTGCGTAAATGTCACACTTATTCAATTGCACTCTCAAAAGTAAAGCTAGCCTGCAGCGCAGTCGTTTTAGGTGGGCGAGCAAAGGGTTGAATTTCGTTCGTGTGTTTAGCCGCCATCTTGGATTCTTGCAAGCCTTTCGCTTTTCACTCGCCCTAACCCCCCACTGTTTTCCTAATACAATATGGCGGCTCAAACTCGGCCTTCGCTTGCTCAAAATACGACTGCACTGCATGCTAAAGTAAAGGCCTATCGATTTTATGGTTTACATTTCCGAAGAATAGGTATTTTATTATTAAAACAGAATAGTTTAAAGACCTGTGAGTCGTCTTCTTTTACGTGAAATGAATTATTACAATATATTAATGCATGCTTTATTTTATTTTGCTATCATATTAAAACGTGCTTACCTGGTGTGAACGCGATATATCCACCATTTCACATGCATGCATCCACAATTTATTAAAACTACTAGTCTAAGAGTAGAGTGACTCTACAAAACCGCCAAACAAAAGTAAAGTGTCCGTGACCACAGAGTAGTTACTGTGCGTATCAAAAAAGCGTGAACACTTTTATTTAACTTTGACATGATCAAACAGCAATAAGAATAGTCAGGAAACCCAAATTTACACTTTGTTTTTGCAGAAAAGCTTTGCGAAAATAACAATAAAAAATACAGGAAAAAAATAGACAATTTTTTGGCAAAGGAAAATCCAAGCGTTAAATCAAACTGTTCACGCTCTTGTGATTCGCACGGTAAAAATAAATAGAAGGAAACGGTAGGCCATTTCGGAGTTCCTTTTACCTCGGTTTCAAAACGAGTCCTGTTGCAACACCCATCATATGACATTTTACTCGCATGTTTATTCAAATGAAAATCAAACCTTTTTTTCATTTGAATGGTTTTGCACCAGGACTTGTTTTGGAATAGAGGCAGAAGGCAACTCAACAAAAGGTGTCACGTTATCTGTCTAGTGTCTATCATACGGATTTTGTGAAATCACTATTTGAATATACCATTTTACAGTTCTGCGAAATGTAACCAAGCCTCTGTATGAAAGCGAGGTTAGGGGTGACCATAGTTTACATAATAACAGAATAATTTACATTTGAAAAGAAGGAAGGTTGGTATCACAACAAAGTCACCTCCAGCCTCATTTCTGTTCAAAGGCCTGGATTCTAAGCACACAACTGTAAAATGGACTATTGTACATTGATTGCAAAAAAAAAAAAGGCACACAAAACGGGTGAAGAAATGAGACTGTTGCCAGTTTACTGTCTGTTGTGTTGGACTGTTGTACGTGCTGCAAAGGTACTACGTTCCACAACAACTGACATTAAACTGGAAAGCACCAAAGATGTCAGGCAAAACGATATTAAAGAAGCTGTCACGACAAGTACAAAATTAGCTATACATGATTATGTCAGTTACTCAAAATTATCCCAAGCCTTAGCCTGCGAACTCAGACGTATTTCCGGCTCGAGTTTTTCGGCGGGGAAACTCGAGCTGGAGATACATCTGCGTTCGCAGGCTACCCAAGCCTCGTTTACACGACATTTTTCTTAACCGCTTCATATTGTTTTCACGTGGGTATTCTTATCATCTTTGCTGCTTTGGAGATTCGACTCGTTCATGATAACATTTACACGTTTGTATCTCAAAAACTGAGTGAGATATATCGTGCCATAGCTACTTGAAATATTATAATGATAATAATAAGAGTGAATTTATAGCGCGTTATTTCCTAGGGGTTCAATAACGCTTTACAATAATTAAATTTAAGGGCCTGTGTGTTGAAAGAAAAAAAAACGAAAATACAAATTGAATAAAAAAGAATGTCCATAAAATGCTTGAGAAAAAAACAATATAAGTGTTATGTTTCGATTTAAAATTGCTTATGGCATTTGGGTTATTGTGTGTTAGGTTGTCTGCAAGTTGGAAGGGGACGCTTATATACAAACGACATACCAAGGACGGGAGCATATGGCAGGTTGGAGGGGTAATACGGGATTGTAAAAGTCGGAACGTGCTTTTCTGTTATGTGTCTCAGAAAGAAGTAAAGGGCGTGCTCTGAAATTTACTTTTCAAGCCTAAAAAAACAAGACTTGAAGAACACCCTAACACTTTGGCTGCTGTATGCTGGGTACGTTTTCAGCCTGGCTAAAACTGGCAAACACTGATAAACCAGCTTAGATCACAGGATAACCATTCACACTCATGGAACAATACCAACATAATTAATAAACGGATATAGTTCGGAAGCCCGGGCAAACTTCAAAGGGACCAAAGTGTTGGTGTTGGCGCTGGGGTTTCGTGTTGGCACAGCAGTGATGGTGCACAATGTTTTGTTTTACGTTCATGCGACACGTTTGAGTAAAGGAATTCGTACCTCACTGTTGACTTACATTTACTATGCACATCTTTCAATAACAGACAAACTCTGAAGCTCAAAACCCAACTAACGATTGCGATTTTCACTGCCATCAATCATAACAACTTTGTTTTTTTTACAATGAAGATGACGCTACCGTTGCCACTCGAAGTTTTTGATTAATTTTTGACATTTTTTTTTTGACGACTGTCGGATGGGTTCCGTTTGACTTGACCAATCAAAATCCAAGGAGTGTTGGAGGCGGAGTCGTGAAATTTGAATGGTTTTAGTTTCTAGTCTAGTTCAAATGTGACGCCAAAAAAAACGGAACCCATCAAAGTTGTAAAAGATGTCAAAAATTAATGAAAAACTTTGTCGAGTGGCAACGGTAGCGTCATCTTCACTGTAAATAGATGTACAGCGACTTTTTCACATCATTATAACAGCACTACAACAACAGCAAACGAATCCTAGAAAAAAAATATATGGATCGAAATCTACCAATCGCAGTCAACAGACGTGACTTTTGGATCCACTTACGTGAACTTCTGTTTCATGATAGGTCCGCTAAGATGACTGATGGCAACAAAAATAGAACGAAATCCGTTGAGAAGAATTCGCGTATTATTGAAAGGAGCAGTATAGCCTGCGTAGCTGAAAAATTCGTAAGCGACGAAGCCGCGAAAGCGAACGGCGCAGCCGCGAGAGTCTGGGGTGGGGAGTTTCTGTTTTGCCCACTCCGCTGACAAAACTTTACCTTGTGCGAACAATACCACCAGCTACGCAGGCTACGAGCAGTAAAACTATTTTGTGTTTATGCGCTGTCACGGTTGAAAAAGGCAAAACTCAACATATAACAAATACGCGTGGAAGGCTTCCGAACCATTTCTATCTATAAACTATGATATCAATAACCACTTTTTCACTTCACGGAGGCAATCACTCTGTATAAAAACCACCAGGAATCTGTTAACACGCGTCATGCAGAGGGGAAGATTCGCCTAGAGATGAGAATAGACTTGACAGTCTTCAGGAATGAACTTCTTGTTCCAAATTGTCTGTTCTCTGACCAATCTTGGCTAGACGATCGTGCTCCTGTTAGGAGATAAAACGTAGCATATCTGTGTTATTTACTAGCTGGGAGGTGCGTATAATATGCAAAAGCTCTGTGCAAGGTCTTGATATACAGTTGTATCAGCATGCATCAATCAATTCCAGCAATGGTAAAAATAGAAACACCAAACAACTATTGAGGGTCGGGTCACTACCGTGTGGCATGAAATTTTGTCGGGAACTAATTTTCGCGAATTTCGCGTGTTTTCCAACGATCCACGAAAATTAGATCCCGTAAAAATAAACTCCTGCGAAAAAAAAAAATTCCGCGAAAATTTACTATATTTATTTAGTGCTGGATTTCAATTCCATTGACTTGAAACAATATTATAAGTACGGTAGGTAAAATACCGGACAGGAAACTGCCCGAGATCCGCGAAAGTTTGCTTCCAGCGGTAAAGAATTCGCGAAAATTTGTTCCCGCGAAACGCAAAAGTCGGCAATCCGCGAAATTAAACCCCCGCGAAAATGTCATGCCACACGGTATATAGATACAAACATCGCATTTAGTTGCAACACATGATCATCTTGAAATTATAACCAATGATAATTACTAAATACTTGTCTATACCCCGTTTCCCCCATTCAATGTTGGAAAATGGTAAAATGTACTCGTGTGTCCGTTGTAAGTGTTTTTGTTAACATTGTACAGGGGTGGGGAGGGGCAAAATGTATGAAAAATGAAGTGCTTCAACAAACTTGACGTTATTAACTTGTAGCTTTTGAATGAAAATGGCTTTGGCCGCGCAAGCAAATTCGTCATCTGTACGAGGACGTTTATTCCTAGCGCAAGTCCCTTGTATAAGTAAGGGAAGCCTTACTTACTACTGCTACATAAACTATATATCAAACTGAAAGGTTAGAAAACTTCCCCCTCCCTCCACCCAAGGCGATTTAAAAGCGCGCGCATTTCATTCAACAAATTCTAAACACATCTTACCCGTTCTTCTTCAGACAGCAAGTATTTATCGCCATTCATTCTCGCTCTGTGATGTAACAATCTTTGGATACTTTCCTCGCGCTGGTTGTGAGCCTGCAACGTGATACAACAACAAATAGTCATAATGTGCAGAGCGTAGGGGGCGATCAAAGGTGTGCCAACATGTTCTTTCCCCGTTAGGTAAATTAACCCTTTCGCTCCCAGGAGCAAGCATCAAGTCAATTATTATGTTTCTAACTTTTATGTATGTGGATAAAACCCTGGTGTGCGACCATTCAAATGAAAGCTATTGAGCAGTATTTTCATGTGGTACTGTTTGTTTTTCCATATCTTGCAAAATGACATTTGGGATATTTTTCAATTTTGAGCTTTAACACTCTTGGGAGTGAAAGGGTTAAAGGGGCTATGTCATGCTTTTTTTTCTTCCTTGTATTATTTTTTTACGAGCTCTATTAAAACTCAAACATGTCAATGAAATATTAATTCAAAGATAGAATCTCACTTACATAACAAACACAGACGATTTATAAGCATTATTTGTAACACACAAACTAGTCTTAAAATAGATTGAAACCACTAAATAATGGTTTCAGACAATAGAAAAACGTAAAACAAATACAAGGAAGCTGCAATGCCGGAGTGCGGACGGTCAAAATTTGGACAAGATTGAAACGGATGGCGAAAAGACTACTAACTTGAAAAACGACGGCCCGACGTAATAAGGAATTGTGTATTTCAAAAATGGCTGGGCTTATATTTGGGAGTAGTTTTTCCATCTGAAACATCTTAGTTGCCAAAATAATACCTCATAACTAGTTCTGCAGTCTTAATAAGATTTAGGTCAAATTGAAAACATGACTACAGAAGGGGCGATAGAATCGGAAGTTTCTTCATAGTAAAATCAATAGCTAAATGTATATTTGTGGGGGAGGTGGTTGTCATATTATCTGTATATTTTGTGTGTGCATGTATGTGTGTGTGTGTGTGTGTGGAAGAAGGGGAGGGGAATATTTATTTTTCAGATCATTTACCTTTGCAAGCTCAGCTTTTTCTCGTAAAAGGTTTTGTTCCAAGTCAACTTTTTTACGATCATACTGCTCTTGGGTTTCCTGTTAGAGGAGAACATAACATTTAAAAAGGTACATGTAAACAGCATTCATCGACAAGCAGGGAACGAAACAAGCAGGGAATAAAACAACATGCGCGTAAAGACAGAAATCAACGAATAGCACCTACAGCGGGGAATTGAAGCGAGGCTAGAGTTGTCCTTGTTTTCATACATACCTTGCTGCTCGTTAAGATGAAGGGCTGTCTCAATAAATTGCTTTATTATATGGCAAACTGGTCCACGACGAAAAGGAGCATTCCGATTGGTTCCCTGAGCGGTCCGAATTTTGAAATACGGACCGCTAAGATGGACCGCTCACGAACTCATTTCGCCGAATTCCTTTTATGAAACATTGAACAAAGGAAAACTGTTTTCTATTAAGTAGAAACATTTTTCCTTATGTCTGGCGGACAATTTTGGGCTTTTTGGCTAAACTTTTCGCAAATTGGCCTGAAAAATGCAAGAATGTGCTTAGCTTTGGCGCGCGCGCGTTAGCCGAGAATGGTTGCATTAATTTATCAAAAAAAAAATTTTAAAGCCATTATAATAAAAACTTTATTGAACTAGCTTGTTCGGTCCGTATTGGGAAATATTGGTCTCGTTCTTTTTTTGCAAGTTTATTGACCTCGCCTTCGGCTCGGTCCATAAACTTGCAAAAATGAACTCGACCAATATTTTCCCAATACGGACCTCACGCTAGTTCAATAACATATATGTATTTTTGGGTGAAGTTCAATATTGCTTTCAAATCGAAGAAAACCTCAAAAATAGGGAGTTTAAAGGATCTACGTCACGATATTTTGAGTCATTTTTGCGAAGTGCAAAATCACCTTCAAATTGAAGAAAGCCTCAAAATAACATTTTACTTAGGTAGAAAAACACCAAAGAGATAACAATAAACCAAACAGGAACAAGGATGGTTGAAACCAATACGGCAACGGCAATGAGAATAACGCGCAGTACAATATATCTGCACGTGCGGTATACATTTTTGCACAATTCCTAGCCGTCCTCTGCAAAACAACAACGCGAAAAGACCAAACTCTGGGTTTTCGGAGAACGTGAACCTCAAAGGCGAATCTTTCAAGTTTCTCTTTCAATTCGAATGTTGCCTTTACATTCAGCTGAGGATAGTTCTGACACCGAGACAAACTGAATGGAACAAATTATTTTGGGATTCTTAGCGATGCATGTTGCGTTTGTGGAAATAAATGATGGTACTGTGTCTGTATATATATATATTTTGTTGCGTTTATTTGAAATATTTGTTTCGTCGGTTTGAGTGGCATGTCTATAAACTAGCCTTGAGCTAAGAGCATTACCACTAATAATACAGTTGAACCTCACCACAACGGCCACCCTGGTGCAGAATTATCTGGCCGTTGTAGAGAGGTGGCCGTTGTAGGAAGGTTTCAATAAGAGTGAAGTGTATGGATCGGCGCAAGGTCGGGACGAAAAATCCTGGCTGTTGTAGAAAGGTGGCCGTTAGTGGAGGATCGACTGTAGTTTATTTTCTTTGCTGTTGTTGTTGTTGTTGTTGTTGTTGTTGTTGTTGTTGTTGTTGCTGTTGTTGTTGTTGTTGTTGTTGTTGTTGTTGTTGTTGAAAAATAACCAGTAAGTCAATCAGTGAAAACAAAATTCGACTGGCACAAACCTTCATTCGTTTTGGTTTTCTTTGGTCAGTAACTCCAGATCATTGAAGATTCTCTGCACATCTTGCTCTTGCTTTCGGCGCTGCATTTCAGCGGCACGTACTCTGTTGTAGAGGGCATGCTCCGTCTCCTCCATCTTGTTGACAGTTTTCTAAAGAGTCATGCATAAGAGAGAATTGTAAGGTTTGATGCTCACAGTGATTTTGAATAAAAGGAGCACTTATAATCCTGATAAACAGGATTAATCCTGAGGCACACAATAATAATTATGTTATTAGTGAAATTTGCTTGAAATTTGTAAAAACAGGAATACATACACGTGCAAAACTAAAACGCAAATTAAATCGTATCGAAGGTTAGAAGGAGCAGAGCTGAGACCTCACATTTTATAGTGCGCATTCGCACCCGCCCGCGCACACTAATGCGTTTCCGTATGAAAACGCATACTTTTCGATGCGTGTTCGCCTATCGTCCACACTACAACGATCGAAAACGCATACATTTGAAAACGCTGTCCAGAGTGGAGACATTTGAAAACGAAGCCCTGTCGTATTAGTGTGGACGGAGAAAACGGAGAAAACGCTGATGCCATTCACATCGCTGCTCGGATCTGCATGCGTAGATGAATGTTGTAGCGTTTTCGAGCGTTTTAGTGTGGGCGGGGTAAACGATACGAAAACGAGTGTGGACGCGGAACCTTTCATACGTTTTCGATGAAAACGAAGCGTTTCGAAAACGGAGAGTGTGGAAAACGCATTAGTGTGGACGGGCCCTAAAAGTGTGACAACTTTTAATTATTTCACAAGCTTCCGTGAGCGCAGACTATCCACTCACTGAAGCCGAAAAATAGCTATCCTCGGCTTCTGATTGGATAGTATGCACGCACGAAAGAATGTGAATTAATTAAAAGTGGTCACGCTTGTGTGCTCTTTGCTGTAAAACGAGAAATCACCTGTAAATGTTTGACACTGTCCTCGTGAACTCGTCGAGTGGCCTCGTTCTGTTTCTCCAGGTAGCGTTTTTTCCATTCCACCAGTTGATAGGAGTGCTGCTGTTTCCTGCCTTTTGTCAGCTGCTCGATATGCTGGTTCCTTCGAGCCTCGGCAAACTGAGAGTAATAAGCATATCAACCAAGACATTTAGGGAGATGAACACTGGTAGCTACACATATAATATCGCTACGCCATTTCCAAGTTCGCTTTACCTCTGTTTCAAAACGAGTCCAAGTGCGAAACCTTTCCAATGAAAATGAGTTTTACTCACAGGTTCATTCAAATGTAAATCAACCTCATTTTTTATATGAAAGGTTTCGCACTTGAATTCGCACCTGAAACAGACGATAGGCAAAAGGCAACTCGGAAATGGCCTAAGAGGTGTGTGCAAATAAAATAATAATTTAGAAGTTAAAGCTTGGGTTAGTCTCCTAAGCAGACTTTCTTCTACATGTAAGGCTCGCTGTTGTTATTTTTAGGGCAGTATACATTATTTGTGTTCCTTATCTATTGTTTCGTTAGCCAATAACTTCAAGCAGGGATTGGTGTATATACTGTGTAAGAACTCAAATGAACAGCCCTAGCTCGTTGGACAGGAAACACAAATTTGTAGCAGGACCAATTAAATTAAAGGATTAGTATTACAGTGAATTGGACTCTAGCGTCAATGACCGACCCTCTCGCAAAAATCCAAAAGAAAAATCAAATGTTCACAACAAACGCGAAACTTCTCACTTCCGCGAGCTGCACACGACAAAAGCGGAACTTTTGGCGTCCGCAGGGAAGAACAAACGAGATATAGTATTTAATAACTCTACTTTGAAAAGAACACTAACCGCACAGAAAAATATTTGAGCATGTTAGAGCAGTCACAAAGTAATCTTTATGTAGTGCATTTGTTAGGGCCGATTTAGACGGTACAACTTTGTCGCATGCAACATGGTAACGACATTGGCCTACGACACGGGTTTTTTTTTTCGTGTAAATCAAACCTATAACTTGCTTACGAAAAATGCCGCAAGATTTTTAATGCCCTCACCTGTCCTCGTTCTTCAATCTCTTTCCCCTGCCGGTCAAGTTCAAGGTATTCTGCTGCTTGTTTAGCTTGCTTCTGACTCACTGAATTGTGTTGTAGCCTGCGATTTATATCTGTCATTTTTCTACCCTCTATAACAAGGATAAACAGGAGAGGTTTTATAAATAGTTTGCATTATTGTTAGCGATCCAAGTTGTTTCTTATTGAAACTGTAGTCTGTCTGACGCTAGTAAATTTTTAATTTAATTTTTTATTATTATTATTATTTTTATTTTTATTTTATTTATTTATTTTTTGACGCTAGTAAATTTTGAAGGAAGATAACTCTATGAAAAAAAATATATATATATATTCACGGGCGTAGTTTTCTACAGCGCCTTTCAAATATCATGCGAATTCTGAAGTTCAAAACCCAACCAACGATTGTGTTTTTCACTGCCGTCAATCGTAACTATAATTATGGCAACAAGCAGACCTTGAAAAAAAGAAACAACAAAAAGTAACGAAATCTATCAATCACAACTCACAGACGTGACCTTTGAACCCGTTGAAGTGAACTTCTGTTTCCTGAGACGTCCGCTAAGATGACTGAGTTAATGAGTCAACCGTTAAAGGGACACTGTCCCGGCGTATTTGCTCAAAACTGTTATAAATGCATGAAATGGTCCCTAAATCTATCAAATAAGAACTTAATAAACTCTAACTAAATGATAAAAAGCAATTTCTTCAAGAAATTCCATACTGCAACAAAAATTTTGCAAAATTTCAAAGATTTCCGAGCCAAATTTGAAACTTTGAAAAACTGACATCCTGACATTTTTTCAAAAGTCCATATTGCAATCCATTTCCATCCTCGCTATCGTTTGTCATCCTCACTTCCTAATGGGTTCCTGTCATTTGTCGAGTGCTATTCTACAGAATAAAACCATTATTGATCAACTTCCTATGATCTAGATATGTTTCTGAGCTTCCCAAAATCATGCTAAAATCAGGACAGTGTCCCTTTAATAGACCAGCTTTCTCCAAAATGGCCGCCGCAAATTCAAAATGATTAAAATTAAACTGAGCGGAAAATCAATACCAGCACCTGAAAGACCACCTATTGTTTGGTAATCGTACGAAGTTTCGTTAGGTTAGGTTCTACCTGAGTCGAGAAAACGGAAGTTGAAAACTGGAAAATTTAGAGACGTTTGTATGACTGGGGGTATAGCGTATACCCCCGGTCATACAAACGTCGCCGTTTTGGAGAAAGGTCTATTGAAAGGCGCGTAAAAGTACATGTAACTCTTTTACGAGGAAAGAGTAAGGATTTTTCTCTCATAACTCTAAGATGGAAATGTTTTTTTTATTTAAATTATTTTATGTAATTAATGGGTAAATAAAGTTGTTGTTGTTGTTGTTGTTGAGTAAACACTATGAAGAAGATAGACAACCTACCTTCTCTTGACTTCAAAGACAACATATCCTTGGATACCATCAAGTCTCTACTCAGACGCCGCTTGCCGTATTCATATTTAAGTCCTTGGCTTGATATCCCTCTACAGAGAGATTAAATGACAGAATTTGATACCCTATTTAACTTATTAAGTCCTATAAATGACACTATTTTATACCCCAAGTATAAGTATAGTAATACAATGACAACATTATCTTACTACTTACTTTAGCTTCTCTGTCAAACTTTGTTTACGCCGCCTGTCATCCTGTAAATACATGTAGACAAACAAAATATTTGACTTTGTTACATGTAATTATCGATGACATGCATTAATTGTGAAGTACAGAATGATATGGAATGTGACCTTAAGTAGAACAGGAAGAACATGTATTGAAAGATAGTCAAAGCTCTACCAAAGTACTTCATCTACAATGCACATGTCCATGACACATTTAGTAGCATTTTAATTTTCATCAACAAACCTGAATATCTTTGATGCTTGTGTCTTTTAAATATCTGAAAAATAAGAAACCGTTCATTGAGATTTATAAACGTTCCTCTAGATCTGCTGATCCAGTCGTCAAATGTTCGCTTATTTTGGGTAAAAAATCCATCACAATTCGTAAAGTACAATGTATACTGTAAGTTAAATCGTCTAGTTTAGTTCGTAGAATGAGTAAACGGAAGTCTGAGATTCGACCTGAAAAATTCCATACTGATGGAGGGGGGTGGTGAATAGGTTCGCGGATCGGTGGATTTGGTCCAAAAATTTATTCGGATTACGGATTCAATGGATGATTTCCACGGATTTGCGGATCCTGCAGATGCAGTGGATTATGGATTGTTGCGATTTTTAGGGGCGGATTTTGGATTTTGCTTATTATATTGTTCGGATCGTGGATTGCATCCTTCCTTATCAGTCAGGCTTCTCCATAGCAAATATGACTTTCTTCAGAAGACGTAACATTTTTGGAGTAATAAAAAAATAGTAAGAGTGACTTGACTCTGAAGATGACTTCCGCTCAGGTTGTCGAAACGTCAGTCACCACAACAGCCCTTTTCAGGACTACACTCAGCCAGATGATCATTCTAGAATAACTACTGATACTCCTGGGTTCCAACCATTTACTATCAACAATAAATCGCAAGTCATGTTTGCCTTATTGAGAGAACAATTCAGTCCCGCATTTGTACTAAAACATAAAATTTAACTCTAATGTTATTTAAGAATCTAGCCGCAAATTGTATCTATGGTAATGAGTAAAATGAGTAAAAATGAGTAAAATGAGTAAAAATGAGTAAAATGAGTAAAATGAGTAAAAATGAGTAAAATGAGTAAAAATGAGTAAAATGAGTAAAAATGAGTAAAATGAGTAAAAATGAGTAAAATGAGTAAAAATGAGTAAAATGAGTAAAAATGAGTAAAATGAGTAAAAATGAGTAAAAATGAGTAAAATGAGTAAAATGAGTAAAATGAGTAAAATGAGTAAAAATGAGTAAAATGAGTAAAATGAGTAAAATGAGTAAAAATGAGTAAAATGAGTAAAATGAGTAAATTGAGTAAATTGAGTAAATTGAGTAAAATGAGTAAAATGAGTAAAAATGAGTAAAATGAGTAAAATGAGTAAAATGAGTAAAAATGAGTAAAATGAGTAAAAATGAGTAAAATGAGTAAAATGAGTAAAATGAGTAAAAATGAGTAAAATGAGTAAAAATGAGTAAAATGAGTAAAATGAGTAAAAATGAGTAAAATGAGTAAAATGAGTAAAATGAGTAAAATGAGTAAAATGAGTAAAATGAGTAAAAATGAGTAAAATGAGTAAAATGTATATCTAAGTTCGTGATGAGAATATCAAATTTAGAAATTTCTAAACAACAAAAATCCACCTCAATAATATTATTGTCAACTTTTTGGGATAATCTTGTTCTGTTTTTATTTTTTTATAGTTAGCGCAAAATAATTTATTGTGACAAACTCATAGCAACTAAAAAACTTCAAGTGATCCTCAAATTGCTGGAAAGC
Organism: Desmophyllum pertusum; assembly: GCA_029204205.1. Lineage (NCBI taxonomy): Eukaryota > Metazoa > Cnidaria > Anthozoa > Scleractinia > Caryophylliidae > Desmophyllum > Desmophyllum pertusum. The sequence goes on from MU825911.1 coordinate 294,119, forward strand.
GCATTTCCGAGGGCTTAGGTTTTAAAATTATATGTTATTATTATATGTTTCGCGGATTCGGATCATAGCAAAAATATTTGCAGATTGACGGATTTGGCCAAACATTATAGCGGATTAGCGGATTCGCAAATACCCCTATTCACCCCCCTCCTGATGAAGCAGCTTTACAGAGATCCTTGTAGTGTCTCTGATTGGTTGAACCAATCGAGACACTACAAGGATCTCTGTAAATGCCCGTTGTTACTTGCGCGTGGAAATTGAAAACCGAGCAAACAAACCAGATCTCTGTAGAGCTACATGTATGTCATCAATGTGGGATTTTTGGGTGACACTCTTAAAGGAGCTACACATGTACATGTACGGCATGGTTTGTGCATCTTGAAAAAAATAGCCTAAATGTTTCAAGTTCATTGTCTTCAATCTGTCTTAATCTTCTCCACCCTTACCCATCTTCGTTCCTGTTTTATACAGTTTAGTTTCTTATTTTCTTTGGCATTTTTCTACCTTAATAAACAATTATTTTTAGGTTTCCTTCAATTTGAAGGCAATTTTATACATCGCAAAGAAAGACTTTAAACATTGTGCCATAGCTGCTTTAATCCTTTCACTCCCAGAGTCAAACCTTGACTCAATAAATGTGGCTGTATCTTTCGAGTCTGTGGATGAAAATCTAATGTGTGACCATTCAAATGAAAGCTATTCAGCTGTACTTTCAAGTACTTTCAGTACATGTACTTGCTTTAGACAATTTTGCAAAATCAAATTCCAGATTTTTCCTCAGTTTTGAACTTGACTCTCTTGGGAGTGAAAGGGTTAAGTGGGGGATGGATTTAACTCACAAAAACGGAGGCTGGGTAATCTCTTACCGATCATCATCTATTTCTTGTGTTCTCTTTTTAAGTGCCATCTTATTAGCTGCAATAGCCAGCTCAGCCAGACTCTTCTTCAATGCATATCCTTTCTCCTGTTGAAATATGTTTCTCAAATCATTAATATAACTCATAAGTACTGCGCCGCCTGTACACTGTAGATAACATTATCAAATATATACATGTAGAGTCGTGGTTCTCAATTTAGTGGACATCGTAAAACCAAAACCAAAGCAATTACAATAGCCTGCGTGCAGACGTCTCCTATAGCTATTTCCTTGCTTCATGCGGATAAGTGACTTTTCCGCGTGAAGCAAGGAAATAGGAGACGTCTGCACGCAGCTAATCGAAACAAATGAAAACAAGACAATGAACCAATGAGAACTCAAAGCAAATACACGCAACCGGCGCCAATTTAGTGCGGGAAAACATGTGCGACAAGTCGCGATTAGTGTTGGTTTTGCAATTCAACGCAATTCAACTATTACACTGTACAATTGGTTGTACTTTCAACAGTGAATTGAAAACCACTCTGAAATGTTATCAAACTGACCTCAATCCTTTTCAAGTTCTCCTCAAACTGCTGTGTTAGGGCAAAAACTTCTGTCCGAGTCAACTCTAATTGCTTGGCTGTCTTGCAATACTGAAATTCTGTTTCATCCCTGAATAATAGTAAAAAAAACTTTGATTACAAGACAGTCCATCAGTGTAAAGAGTCATTGCACCAGCTGTACATAATTGTAATTGTAACACGTCTAAGGGCCTATTTAAATGGAGAGAAGTTGTCCCTGGGTTACCCCCCCCACCACCCCCGAGCCATCTATTACCGTGCATTTATATGAAAAAAAATTGTCCCTGTTTACCGAGCCAAAACATGGCACTCTCGGGTTCGCGCATGCTCTATATGTCCCGACTTGTCCCTGGTAGGTGAAACAACAATAGCCAAAGTGTTTATATGGAAAAAAGTTGGCCCGCCCCCAGGGTCACCCTACCTTCAAAGCGAGTAACCCTCCACCCAACTTTTCGATTTCTCATGTAAACGGTTCGCTGCTATTTATAAAGAAATGTATGAAAAGTTCTCGCCCAGGGTTACTCGGTATGGAGGGTGACCCCCCCTAGCTACCAGGGACACTTTTTATGCCTGACCAGCAGATAAAGCTGTAGCCTGCGTGCAGACGACTCCTATTTCCTTGCTTCGCGCGTGAAGCAAGGAAATAGGAGTCGTCTGCACGCAGGCTAATAAAGCTGTCAAGATTGGTTAATTCATTAACACTGGGACAGTGCATGATACATCCACTGAATACACAAAACAAATGTAGGTACTGTACATAAAGTCTGCTCTGCAGTTGGATATACATGTACTGAGTCTGAGGCCCATATATATGCAGCTGTACAGTGTACTTACATGTTTAAGGCCTCTTTCCTGTCTTTGTCTTTAAACTTTAAACGAGCAGAGATGTTTCTCTCTATCTTGGCCTTGTTTACCTGATGATGTTGTATCATATGTTAATAAGTGAATCGCTAATGAAAAACCTAATTTAGACATTACAACTCTGTCGCGTGCGACTTCTGTAGCTCAATTTGTTGTTATATACGGGGAGGCTCCGCCCCAAGGTCCAAACCCTTTACCCTTTTATATACCATTTTTGACAGAAAAGGTACCCCCCACCCGGACGTCATAGGCTTGCACCATCTACATGTACATGTACATTTATATCGGCCCTAAAGACCTGCCAAAGATCCAGGTTACATGTACATGTTTACAATACATGTACATGTACAGTATGTAAATTCATGAACCTAATTTACTATTAATAATTTATATTTGATTTTAAATAGAAAATAAAATAAGATATTAAAGATACAATAAATGAGTCATACAGTGTAAATATGATTTATTTACCCTGTCTTCCTGGATAGAATGTTGTTGTTTCACCTTCTCAATGCCTTGGTTGTTCTCACTTAGTCTACTTTCTTCACCCCTCATCTTTTTATAAACACCTGCAAACATACATGTAGCAAAATGAATAATCATACAATCATGTATATGTATGTACACATACATGATTAAGTATATTGAGTCAACTCTTGTTATATAGCGGACACCCCTGGGACTTAGTTTGGAGTCTGTAATACTGTAGCAAAAGTACCAAGAGTCCGCCGGGTGAAGGGCTGGATTTTGTCCGTAATAGCGGGTGTCGGTAATAAGGGGTGTCTGCAAGGCGAGAGTTGACTGTATACATTTTTAACCAATGCGCATTTTTACCTGATAAACAAACAAACAAGTATTTAATAGACTACACAAGTGTGTTCTCTTGGCCAAGATTCATTTAAGCACAATTAAAGATCTGCACTTTTTCAATAACATGCAAACTCCTGAAGTTCAAAACTTAAACAATAAATTGTGTTTTTCAATAAAAGTATGTCGCCAATCATAATATTATGACAACAACCAATGGACCCTAAAAAAGTTCTTTATTATATGGATCAAAATCTACCAATCACAACCCACGGACATGACCTTTTTTTTAATTTGAAGTAAACTAATGTTTGCAGAGACATCCCCTAAGATGATTGACGGCAGCGAAAAATGCAACCCTTGATTGAACAGAGTTACTGTATAATAGACCATTTTTACAGTTCTGTGAAATGTAACCAAGCCTCTGTATGAAAGCGAGGCTAGGGGTGACCATGAGATGATACAGACCAGAAACTAGTTTACATAACAACAGAATAATTTACATTTGAAACGAAGGAAGGTTTGTATCACAACAAAGTCACCTCCAGCCTCACTTCTGTTCAAAGGCCTGGATTCTAAGCACATACATTTGTAACTGTAAAATGGACTATTGCGTGATTGATATTGAAAGGCACAACAAGGTAAATTAATTAGGATTACAACTTACATATAAAGTCATGTACATACATGTATTTAAATTATAAATATTATAATTATAAATTATAAAAAAACATTTTTTTTTTTTTTGCACACAATCTACATTTCCCATGCTGATAATAACAAATCAAACATTTAATAAGTATGGTGTGCATCACACAAAAATTTAGTAATTCTCCCTCACTCACTGTTTTCATATTCAACCATGGTTCTTCTCAGGTGATGCTGTTTCTTTATTATGTCTCCCTCATGTCGCTTCAGTTCTCTTTCCTCTTGTTTATGCTGCAGCATGTGATCCTACATTTGAAGCAGAGTACAAGAGGACACAAGTGTCAAATGTACAAGTCAGTGGTTGTTAATTAACCCTTTCACTCCCAGAGTCAAACCTTGAGTCAATAAATGTGTTTGTAAGTATGTGGATGAAACCCTAGTGTGTGACCATTCAAATGAAAGCTATTGAGCAGTACTTACAAGTGGTGCTGTTTGTTTTTGACAATTGCAAAATGAAATTCAATATTTTTTTTCTCAATTGAACTTACATGTAGCACTCTTGGGAGTGAAAGGGTTAGTTAACATTTTCTGTGGGAAACGCGGTGGCCTAATGGTAAAGCGCATTGGACTCCAGATTGAGCGGTCTGAGTTTGAGCCTGGTTGGGGTTACTGTGTTGTGTTCTTGGGTTTTAAGACACTCTCACAGTGCATTTCTCCACCCAGGTTACAAAAATGTGATCTGCGATGGACTACTGCATCCAATCCAGGGGGAGTAGGGTTGTTACTCCTAAGTCACTTCATGCTAGAGAAACTAGGATTTACATGTAAGCTCTTGAGGTGGACAGGGGTGTGATCCACTTTGGACGGAGTGCAGACTTTCTTTGGAGTTTGCCCCTCCCCCACCCCTGTATCATTAACTCAAAAAATAAAAAAATAAATATGATAAAAATATTAATGAATAAATCATATAATTTACAACAAAAATTAATAAAATTAAATATTGCTTTATACAATAACCACTGGCCAGTTTCCATGCCATTTTCTTCTAGATTTATATATTACAACAGTTCGGAGCATGAAAAAGTTTGCTGGCTTGTCATGTTTCATGTTGTCCATGCCAACTATAATTATTTTTACCACACCACAGATCAATAACAAAACAAAAAATGTTTGTGGTGCTGCGCTGCTGACTCACCCCAATGACTCTCATCTTGTTCTGATGTTCTTGCACATTCTGTTTAGCAGTTAGTGTAACATGCAGCAGTCCATCACTTCTGCGTGGCGACACAGAATTACCACCTGACCGTTTGGCCTGCTTGGGGTCAGATTTAGTTCCCGGGGAGGTGTGACCTGGCTTTTGTTTTGATCTAAAACATGTAAATTAAAATACAGTTAGTACAGTACAAGTCACAAGAGATTCTACACAATACAGTGGACATGTATTAAAGGAGGTACAATGAAGTACAGCTGTGGGTACCGAACAAATTTAGTGCTTGACAAAACCCTGTTTGAGCTCGAGTTCAAACAGGGTTTTGTCATTTAGGCAGCTGTAAGTAGAGCTGCCTCATACAAACTCTGATCTGTATTCATTTTATACATTCCCATAAGCAGCCAGCTCCAGTTGTGGACACTTGTTCTGCTTCTCGAGGGTGTCCACTTAATGGATATTCAACTGATTATATGTATCCTTACCTAGATGACACAGCATCTTGCCGTTCTCCACTTGCTAAAGACCTTAAAAAAAAAAAAATACATTTCAACAAAATGTTGGTTTTTTTAAACTGTACACAATTTTAAAACATTTTTTTTATTAACCACAACATATTTTAATGTATGTTACGGTTAATAAAAATAAAAAAATGTTTGAACATTTTATAATTTTAATGTGTGGTTCCAGAATATATCCATACCTCCCCCACGGAAGGTTTTTTGGTTTGAACACCCCCTCCCCCCAGGAATTTCCAGTTTAGCTTCATACTTTCCTTTAACAATTTTGGATTTTGAGACACCCCTCCCTCTCGGAATTTCCAATGACCTTCCTTGCGGTGGGTATGGATATTTTCTTGAACCACACAATAAGCCAGTTTGAATTCAAACCAAAAAGTTATAATAAAAGAAAATTAATTTGTCTCAGTTAATTCATTTACACCTGTGGTCTCGTTACCCAAATTATGGTTAAAGCAACATTGAATAAAATATGAGAAAAGCAACTTCCATGAATACACAGTCATGCAACAAGCTGGCTGCTAGGGATGAGTTTAGATATAACAAGTACATTTGTTGCTTGAAAAGTAGCAACAAATAGGGATGCCGTTAGTGACGCGTTTCCTTGAAGGAAGAGGTTAGCTGTCAATTAGTTACCTTCTTCATGGGTCCAATGACGATTAGCTGGACATGCTTTTTTAACAAAACAAAGTAACAAATGACATAGCATTTGATACTCAGTTTGAGGTTATTATTCCGGTATGGGTCTTCCCTCTTCGAGGACAGTGTAAATCTGAACACAATCGAACTCAATGTCTGATTTTCGATTTCGCGTTGGTTAGTGATCAGAGCAGAATTATCCGCGCTTACATATGAGACACACGCATTGAACGTGTCACGGACGTGTGAACTTGCCAGTAATAGGTAAGTCGAGACTCAAGAAAACTAGTCTTTGTTTTTCGACCGAGTGTCGATGATATGTCGGTGATCCGTCTGTGATCCGTCGGTGATCCGTCGATGATATGTCGGTGATTTGTCGGCGAAGTAACGACCAAACATCGACCGACTATCGACCGTTAGCCTGTGGCGGCCGACTGTCGGCCACATATCGGTCGATACACGGCTGATACTCGGCTGATACTCGACCGACACTCGGCCACCACTCGACCGACACATGGCCGATATATCGACCGATATGTCGACCGACAGTCGACCGAGGTGTCGATCGCTATGTCGGTGGACACCCCCTATAAGACACAAGATCCGATTATTATTCATTGATTTATGTCCGATCTCTGATGACTATAAATTAGGAACCAAAATTTAAAAAAAAATACTGCCCGTTTAATTCCTGAAATATATTTAAATCAGCTTCATACATTTTATACCAAGCTGAATAAAAAAAGAAAAACAATTGAAGAATCGCCGCCCTATATCGCGCTCTCCGGTTTAAATATTGCGTGACATAACGTGACGAAGACGTGTGTTTTTTGAGCTGTTTGTTTCGTTGTTTTTGTTCCTATTTTTATGGCTGCACCTTTCTTCATTGTAATTTTGCTTCAATGTAGCATTTTTCATATTATGGGAGTTGTACAAAAAAAAATACAAAAACTTTATAAATATCGGCATGCGTGACCAATGTCATTGTATGAAAACCAACTGAGTTCTTTAAATATCTGTATATTTTACAAGACAAAATGACTTAGCATTTTCACATTAAATAAATATTTGTGTATAAAGGTTATGTTTCTTCGCTAAAATTACCATTGGCCACAAACAGACTTACTTTTTGATAACTCTTGATAATTAAGCTTACCTCTGCTGAATAAACCTAATTAGGTATGTATGTTCCGTCCTGGTAGCGTTTTGGACTGTCCTTGCTCGCGAGAAGATACGATGCAATGATTGTACAATTATAACAGAAAAGTCTACAAAAAATATATTATTCTTGTTTCACTGAATTAACGGATTTTTTACTTTTTTACTTTTTTACCGGCTTTTACAGAAGTGAATGAATATACAGCGCGCCGCTGTATTTTCAGTTCCCTCAAAAGATAATAAATATTCCCTCAAAAGAAAATAAAGAGATGCTGGTTAGTGTACGCTCAATAATTTAAAACATTGTACGAAGGGACGTGAAATAGCCTAATCAAAGCGAACGTTTGACTAATCAAAGCGAGCGTTTTGGTACTCACCATAGACACAATAAATAAGCAAATTTATAGCTCAAATTCACTTTCCTGACATGTCTTTTATAGAAGAAAAATACACATTCAGTTAGTAACCTTGCTTGAAAAGAAGTGCCTACCTGAAAATAAAAGCCCCAGCAAAAATTTCGACAAATTCCATCGATCAGCAAAGGTTTGTAAACAACACGCGGGCTTCTTTCTTTTAAAAACCTGTTTGTGATAATGTCCCACAACGTCTCTCCAGCTTTTCGAAACTGGTTTTCAGAACTCCCAAGGGACCGATATCCGCCGCCCTAATTGGTCAACAGCCAATGTGGTTACTCCCATGGGAAATACACACGCATCGTGAAAATAACAGGGATGCCCTTGGCATCCCTAGAAATATGTTTTTAGAAAGAAAAAAATAGAAAAAAAACTCAATTTATAGAAAATAATATTTTAAATTGTCCTGTTTGACTGATGTATTATTATTAAAAAACTCTGAAACATTTGCTGTACAATGGGTTACATGATTGTGTACATTGTACAATGTGCTTCATTATCGTGGAAATGAAAACCGTCGAATGTATTAAATTATTATGTACAGTGTATATTAACAGCAATAGAACAAGCATTTCTGTCAGTGGTTTATTGGCACAATAATTTATTGACAGATACATTATTTGTTTGTAGTCCTCTTGAAATGTGCCAGCAATCGCCACTAATTTGCCGTGTTAATATAACAGTGTCATTTAGTTTCCACTTACTTCACACTAGAACCCTTCTAGCTCAGGCAAGTCAAGGATTTTGAAAACACATTTTTTTTTAACATTTCAATGAGCGGACGAAAATTGGCCCAATTTATAAAAATCTGTAACAGCTAGCGCAACAGATTTTATCAATCGGGTCGATTTTGATCCTCGTTCCATACCAATAAAGAGAAATTGGGACGACAAATCATGACATACATGTAGTGTGCAAATTAGCCTTAGGCCTGGCTAAACAAGGAAACATGTTTCCAGAAACATTTGTAGCGCGTGCATGTTTCTCCAAATTGTTTCCCAGTTTAGCCATTCTCGGAAACAAACATTGTAGCTGGAAACAATGTTTTGCATACATGTATGGCTAAACTGAGAAACATTGGGGAAACATGCACGCGCTACAAATGTTTCTGGAAACATGTTTCCTCGTTTAGCCAGGCCTTTAATGCTGGTGTCCATGCTTGTGTTTATAACCAGGCTTTCTGGTCATGGTGGAAAAAGTGAGAAAATTTGAGAGAACTTGAAATTAAAAATATTTTAAGCAGCTAGTGGACTTTGCGATCCACACCATTTCTTGACACTTTTCCCAGTGACCTCCTATTGTTGCAATAGAGTACTGTATACATGTATTTAGCTCTATTTTCAATTTAATTATGCTGTGCATGAAACTATGTGCCAGCTGTCCCATATTTTGGATACATAGTGTAGTTCCTATATAATAGTTTCAGGATTTCAATCTTTCAAAATTAAAAAACGAAAGCCCCTTGTAGTAACCTTGTATTTAAATCTGATTGGAATATTGAAATAAAAGCTACCTGTAATCAAATTCGACCGATCACGCTGGGATTTTTCTATTAGATTTAAAAAAACGTGCCCAGATTTTCTTTCGATTCCTTTATATTTCCTCCAATGTCCGCCAAAACCTTTATTGTGGGTTCAAGTGTAAGAAAAGAGAGAAGAAAGCGAAAAGAAAACAAGTCCAAACAATCATTGTTTGTACTCATTAACGTGTTATCCGAAACCACTCCAATAAGCTTAACCATGACATTAAATGTTTTATCTCGCGCCCGATCGTCCGCACAAGTTTCCAAGGCGCTAAAATTTAATCAAAGCGAGCTTGGATCTTCAACAATCTGCTTCATAAGATTACGAACAAGTTAATGAAATTAAAAAAACCCTCATCACGAATGAGTTAGTCCTAAATTATAAAACAACTTGCAGAATTAAACCGTAAACAATGGAATTCGCTTACTTGAGAAAATTCGCATACTCGTCTCCCTTCGGCGATTCGTCGTTTTCGGCCGGGTAGAACCGCGTCAGTTCAGGAGATGAAAGAGTGGTGTATCTCTTGTGCAAAAGTGGCTGTCGTTCAAATGGAAGAACCATTTTAACCCCATTTATAGAGGAACGATTTGGCGTCAAAACTGATTCATCTCTCCCAGACTTGCAGCATTCCCCGCTGCTTTCGGTATTGAACACTTAGTTGCCATAGAGACCATTGTTGACCGCTGTGCCATCGCAGTCTCATTCAGCTAAGGCGTCTCCTCGCCCCAACTCCCCGACGGGCCAAACTAGGTTTGTTTTGCGTTTGCGTTTTCGTTTTCCTTGTCTTTTCTTTTTCTTTTTTTTTCTTTTTTTATTTCATAACTTTCGAAGAAAACAGTGCAGTGATATTCTGCGAGCGTCCGCTATATTTGATTCAACAAATGGCCACACGGCAGGTTGCTCTCAGACCACGCGTCTCTCCCCAGATTTCGCGCGGCTGCGGCTATTCAGTCAGCCCTCTCGGCTTGTTTGCCCTGGTTTACTACTAAGAAAAAGAAGACTGCTCGTAGCATAAACATTTATGTTTTCCCTCTTTTATTGTTAAAACAGTCTTAAGTTGACATACAAGGAGTCCAGCATATTGTGCACTAACTTTTACATATCAGGTGTATAAACTGTACACTGATGTCATACATAGAATCACAAAATCACAAAAGTTCAAGGTTAAAAAAATAAGTAAAAAAAAACATTTATTTATACACGATGTTAAGATTCAGATGAGCTGATGTCTTGTCACAATGTTACAATGCTAAAAAGTATTGAAATGTTACAATGCCTAGAATAAAAGTTATAAAACGTGCAAGTCTGAAACTGACTACAATTGTCTAAGAATACAAAAGGTATAAAATTATCAATTTATCAGAATAATTGAGATATAATATAAACCAAGGGAGTCAGTATTAATATTAAAAACAGCCGTAGTCGTACTTAATTATGATTCCTGCCACGCGCCATGTAAATCAGTCTACTTGAATTGTTCAAGCTATAAAAGACGACAAGCTAAGCAGGTTAACTATAATTACATCTCCATATATACTTCTAGTCAAAACATTCGGCTGCGGCTACTGAAAGGAATCGATTTGATCATTCTATTCGGTGCATGATTACAATATATCTTTTTTTTTAAAGGTACGTTTCGCTGGGTGACAGCCGGTACTCCATGTTAACTGAACTCATAGTGACATCACTGGGACGCAGTTACTTTGACTCAAATGCCGCTCTCATTAACTTCTTGGGCCGTTTCAAGCCGCGACCAGGGCGATCCTTTCTTCGTGCATTGCTACTTCCGGCTTCGCTGTCTGGTGGTCTTACTCTCCGCTGTTGCTCCTCGGTATAACTTCTGAGCAGTTTAAACTCCTCTAACGGTGCCCCTTCTTCTAATTCTCTTAGTCCTGGCTTCTGACCTGGGCGTTCTAGTGAGATGGGATATTCAATGGTTTTGCGTCAGTTGACATTTTAAAAACGAAAATAAAGGGTTAGTGGATAGAGTGTCATAAACGTTTCGGATATATATAGGGCCTTCTTCAGCGTGAGTTTGCCGGGTATAACTTAGGAGTTACAAGGCGCTACAAAAAAACAAAAAACAAAAACGCGAGACACCGTCATGCGTGTTCACGCGAGTATCTCGACACTTTTTTCTCGAACTGAACGGCTATAAACCGTCTGTTTGTTTTTGTTTTTTATGTCAGTACTAACGAGAAAATGAATACTAGGAAACCAAATGGAGCACGGATATTAGTCAAAAACTCAGCATGGACAAGATTGAGTCAGAATGGGTCGGAATGCGGAAAATACTCGATGCATCGATCGTTGAATAAATAAGAGAGGTCGGAACACAATTTATCGAAGAAGCCTATTTTCTATAGTTTATGTTTCGACAAAATTCTTATTAATAAAATTACATCCAAAGAAAAACATGCCAAAACAAACGTTCACAGCAATCTTCATTATCCGGGCATTATCGCATGACTCAATGTTTCGTACAACTTTTGTATTGACTTTCTAATTCTGAATCAATTCGATGTCTGCTAGTGTAACACATAATATTAGCAGTTTTCTATAAGTTGCCAAACCTGGTTGCCAAGTACCATTGAAACAAAGATATAAGGAAAGCATAAAAAATGGAGGTTCAACTATTGAAAGAAAAAGATTGGGTAAGAGGGCGGAGAAACTTTACTTTACCCGTTTCGTACTCTACTGACGCTCGACTCTTTAATTTTACAAACAACGACTTTATAATTATAACACTTACCACCGCTAGAGATCAAATTGTTTTCCAAGCAAACCAACACAACTGCGATTAGCAGAAAGATTTTGACTGCTTCCATCTCGTATCTGCTACCGTTTAAAGCTGTTTTAGCCACAAGCCGTTCGCTCGGTTTCTAGTTAATATATATCACAACGTTTCTAAAATCTTCCGCTTCCCGGTTCCGCAGCACAGCGCTGTAGCGCACTTAGCTATTCAGGTACAAACGCGTTGCGAGTCACAATAAAAACTAATAACCCATAACAAGCACAAAAGGATTTGTCTGGTTGAGTTATGATACATAATATAGCTGTCAACAGATCACATCGAGTCTTTGTATCAAACTGGTTGTTTTGACATTTAGCCATGGGTTCATTGTCTAAAAATTGTTAAATTTGTTTATAGTCTAGTTTAATACGTATGTTGTAGTATGTTTGGTTGATGGCTGCCGATGTTCTAGTTAGCAGATCCACTTCCTTATACTGTAGTCTTTTACTGACCACTGTCATGCATTTCCTTGTAAATACAGTCGAACCCCGCCTTACGGACAGCCGCTTAATACGGACACCTCGTTATTACGAACAGTACGTTTGCTTGGTCCCTACGGAAGACTCATACATTTTTCGACACTTTATAATTTATTATTACTAGATCTTTATTTTTCTCAACTTTAATTTGCAAGCATTGTTATTAAAATACCTGATTACATGTATACATCCTTATACATATAACACTTGAGTAAAATGTATCACGGTTTCCATGCGATCGTTCTAGGCGAACGTATAGTCCCGAGGTTTCTCTCTTTTACTTTCTTTTCCAAACTCTAACGAGCTGGAAACTGGGCGAAATAGAGTCGAAGATATAAGGCAGCGGCTGTACTTCAGGATCACCGGCCTGTACTTGAGCCACATTACTCAGTGCACTAAGAGCCACTCGAGGGATAAAGTAGACTTTTTCGAAGTATTTCGCTTCTCGTCACTCGCGCTCCGCACTCGCTCACAGTCCGCGCTTCCACGCGCGCTTCGCGCTAAAAAACACCTTTTTAAGCTCAGCTTGTGGGCATTGTATTGTGGACATTGTCCTATAGGGATAGAGGACAATGCTGCCGCTTGAATGTTGGAAAGCTTGGGTTGTGACCGGCGTGACAAGAAATAATTTTGCTGACTGAGGACTTAGTTGACGGCGATTGCGTAAATACAGGGGTGAGATCGGACATCAGCTTGTAAAGGTGATCATGGTAGCCGGTATCAGTCCACCATGATCTCCCCGCACCCACCCAACCAACCCATGCATATGAATACATGTAATCAAACCAGACCACAGCACCGGGGACTATGTCCCCTACTCTTTTCGAACAGTTGATATTACGTGGGTTCTTTGACGTATCCTACTAATTTTGTACGAGGAGATATCGATGTAGGAGACAAGGCCAACGGCTTGCAGTCACCGCCCTATATATTAACCTGATTGATTATCTAATTAATTAATTCATGAATTAAATAAATTAAATGAATTTATTTATTTATGATATTTATCTTTTGATATATTAATTTATTTATTTACGTATTGCTGCGCTGTCTTTACTTTTAATTGATATGGATAGTCGTTTACAACTTATTTTCTAGTCTTGCACAATTTAGTGATCTATCCTAGGCTAGGCTTGTGTATTTAAAATATTTTCTCTAACTTTTACAATATTTATAGTATAGCTACGGTCTATTTCTAAGAGTCTTCCATCATAAAAACGAAGAATAATTTATCATGTTAAGGGCAACGCGCGCACGTGCACGTCTGCGCGCGAACGTGGGCTATCAAGAGAGGATGATCTAAGATAAGCATCCCCCATACACGTGTTCCGTCCAATTATATTTTTAAAAATACTATTTTTAACTTCAGTCGTCCATAACTGAGCTATTTTAAGAGTGCTGCCTGATTAGTTAGTTAGAGTAACGTGATGTCGGAGCCTCGATCAGAAGCACAGCATGGCGTGAAAGTATTAATAGATGATTTTAAAATATATATATCATGGGGCACGGGACGGAGCCTCCTTCTCTAGCTAGGCTATGTTCACACTTGGTGCCCGAGCACTAGTGCCTGGCCACCGGCACAAATTGGTGGTGTGTTCACACACTGGGTACCCAAGGCTATGTTCACACTTGGTGCCCGAGCACTAGTGCCAGGCCACCGGCACACATTGGTGGTGTGTTCGCACACTGGGTACCCAAGGCTATGTTCACACTTGGTGCCCGGGCACAAGTGCCTGGCCACCGGCACAAAATGGTGGTGTGTTCACACACTGATTACCCAAGATATCGACATGTTGGCCGTGCCCGAGTACAAGGTCAATACCTTGTACTCGGCCACGGGCACCCAAATACTGGCGTGGTGTGTTCACACACTGGGTGAACATACCCAAGATATCAGCATGTTGGCCGTGCCAGTACCTTGTACTCGGGCACGGGCACCGTACCCGAATTCTGGCACCGTGCATTCCCAGAGCCGATCTACTCAATCTGTTTAGCCTAGGTATAATTTACTGTTGTTATTGGTTTATTTATTTGGGTTTATTCATTCATTATTAATAATAGTATTATATATAATCAAATCTCCCTGATAGCAGTTCGTCCAACATTTTCTTCACCTGAAAGGTATAAACATAAGCAGGAATTTATTTGTTTAATTCAGTGCATGCGTAGAACTATCCCCTTACCACCCCAGTGGGGAGTATAGAAAGCAGCATATCTTGGTGGGATGGCAGGGGAAGGTGTGTGTGTGCGTGTGCTGAAAGTGTTGAGGGTGGAGGCGAGGAGGGGACCAGGGGAGGCAAGGAGATAACTAGTTTTAATCCTTTTGGAATTGCGCATCTCCCTGGAAACGATTTGGGGGGGGGGGGGGGGGGGGGGTAGGCACCATTGCGTTATCGACCCACTTCCCAGAAATCCACGCGCGCGAAATTGGTGTCCAGTTATGATCCCCGAAGTTGCTGGTGTATAAAATGACGTCGTATACATCCAGGCGACCACGTTGACCGTGAAAACAATAAGCTGCAGGGGCTTAGCCTGACCATTTACAAAGCTGCATAGCTTTACGTCAGTGCACGTACTACACATGTACTTACCTTTTCATGACTTAAAGTAGCTCTGTACAGCGACATTTCCGTTTCTCTCAAAAGGGCTAAGTATTCAGCGGCCGATAACTCAATCTCCTTTTGGTCTTCCTCTTCCTTTTGCTTTTCTTCTTTTTCTTTTGCTGTTTCGTCATTCTCTCCTTCCTTGTTCGCATCAACTTTTATTTCATCTTCTTTCATTTCGTCATTGGGTTCTTTATCTTGTTTAGAATTGCTACTTCCTTGTACATCCTGTGCGGGTTTCTCGGGATCACCCAAGGTCTTCATTTAACTCTTGTGATTCGTCGTCCAGTTCGTGGCTGATCTCGTTTTCGGTTTCAACACTTGTGTTGCTTAGTTTCTCTGTATCTTTACTGTCATTGTTCTTACTCGTGTTCTTTGGTTCAAACCAGAAATTTAATGATGTAGTGTTGCTAAAAGAAAGCAGTCGCCAAAATTACTGACTGACAAAAACCTAAGAGAATGAGACCCTAGCTAGAGTGTGACCATTCAAATAAAAGCTATTGAGCAGTACTTCCATGTGGTACTGCATGTTTATTATGCTGTACAAGGTGGTTCTAACTTTTAAGTCTGTGGATGAAACCCTAGTGTGTGACCATTTAAATGAAAGTTATTGAGCAGTACTTTCATGTGGTACTGTCTATTATGTTGTACAAGGTGGTTCTAACTCTTAAGTCTGTGGATGAAACCCTAGTGTGTGACCATTCAAATGAAAGCTATCGAGTAATATTTGCATGTGGAACTGTTTTTTATGGTATGCAATGTGGGTTCGTTAGTTTTAGTTTGCTGCGCGAGCAAAATAAAAATCGGAAGTATTTAATCTCAATGTTTGGGCTCTGGCGATCTTGGAAATGAAAGGTACATTACCTGTACATCTCGCTTTCAATGTAGTGCCACCAGTAAGTTGGAATATAAAGCACTTGTCCCGGTTCAAGGGCTACCTCCATGCCTCTGATCTCGCCAAACCGGGGAAACTTGTTTAGGTCCGGGTTGTCGAAGTCCACCTTCAACAAGAACGAAGTAGACAACATGGTCAATACATTTTAATTAATATTTAGTTGCGACGAGCGCACACGAAAGTCAAGCCAAGGCAACAGTAAATGTTATGAAGCCCCCAGTTTCGCTAAGGCCCCGTACCACACTGATGCGTTTTCGTTCGAAAACGCATACTTTTCGATGCGTTTGCGCCTACAGCTGTTTCGAGAAAAGCGCACGCGCCAATCCCGAAAGGTATTGTGGGTAGTTTTAAGTTCACGGTTCCATGACTTTAGCATTTCAGGGAAATCTGAGAAAATGGCACGAGACGCCATGGACGTATGTTTGCGAGTGCTAAAAGAAAGCAACAAAGAAGGTTCGACAGCTACAGTGTTAGGAACATACCCTTGCTGATCATATCCCAGATTACCTTTCGGGATTGTCGCGTGCGCTTTTTTCCGACAACCTTTCTCAAAACCTCTCTCCTCCGCAGAGGCTCAATGGGGTTTTAGGAGAAATCCGCTGAACGTGGTGTTTGCAGGCGCAAGTAACTGGTGGATCAACGAAGCGGCGAGCCTCTGCCAGATTTGTGTCGTTTTCTTGTACATCTTTGTCGTTTTCTTGTACATTGGACGATTTCTCAGCCCTCACTAAATTTGACAGCTTGAAACTTGGCAAAAATCAGCGCTAGGTATGTTGCTACAGTTAGCGATCGTTATTTTTAAGACGAGGTTTCATATTTGGTCTCCGAATTGATCGCGAAGCCCCTCCTGAAACCCGTGGGGGGTTGTCTTGCAAGTGTGTTATTCTTTGGAAACAGATTATGGCGGAAGAGCTTGACTTGTCGCTCCAAGAGATGTCTCTTGACGGTAAATGTTCTTCTTGTATTTCGTGTTTTTGGTCTTAAATTCCTGCTGGTTGCATTTCGTTTATTTTAGCGTTTAGTTTAACTTAATAAGCTTACAGCTTTTGGTTTGAATCGCAAGTTTTGCACTCGACGTTTTAAACACGTAGAGATTAATAAAACACATTTCATAGCCGGAAAACTAAGCTTGCTTGTTCTCTTTTCTTTTGGGACAGAATTAATAGGTTGTTGAGAGTTTCAGTCGCCGGGGAATCCTTTGCTTCCTGAATTTCTTGATCGCCACATGGCGGGTCTCGAGAATGTTGAATTCTGTAGATCAACCCATCCGAACACAACAAAACATATTCAGATTTCCATGCATCTAAAGTTTTAGTTCTCTACTTGTACATCGCGTATAAACTTCCGAACAGATTCTGATGCAACCGCAATTTTACTGACATACGGCAGTTATACATACACCACCGTACCCCAGCGAGGAACACTGATAAAAAGTTGCCTCCCCGGATGGCGGCCATATTGGGTGTGGTATCTGGCAGAGGCTCCCGCCGTCGCTCTCTAATTCTCCCATGAGCCTCTGCGGAGGAGAGAGTCTCAAAACAGCTGTATATACTGTATATATGGTACACACTACAACGATCGAAAACGGACGCTGATCTTGTCATTTTAAACGCACACATTTGAAAACGCTGTCCAGAGAGGAGACATTTTAAAACGCGAAGCCCTATCGTATTAGCGTGGACAACGAGAACGGAAACTTTAAATTTCGAAAACGCTGCCGATATTCACATCGAAAACGTCGAAGGCGCGCCTATTTGTCGCATGCGCAGATGACTGTTTTCGAGCGTGTTAGTGTGGGCGGTGAAAACGCTGAAAACGATAGTATGGAAAGCTTTTGATGCGTTTTTGATAAAAAACCAAATACAAAAAAACCCAGAGCGTTTCTTAAACGCATAAGTTTAATTTCAAAACTCCACCTGTTTTGACAACGAAAAGAGGAATCAAGGATTAATCTCACCTGCGTTTGTCGATCGTGAGGATGTCCAATAGGATGAGGATATAGATAACGAAAATGATCGGGGCTAAACAATATCACTCGCTTACGGC
The DNA here is from genome assembly GCA_029204205.1 of Desmophyllum pertusum. Taxonomy (NCBI): domain Eukaryota; kingdom Metazoa; phylum Cnidaria; class Anthozoa; order Scleractinia; family Caryophylliidae; genus Desmophyllum; species Desmophyllum pertusum. Next base: position 312,150 of record MU825911.1, read on the forward strand.
CAAAAATCTGCCAAGCAAACCAGAAAGAAAATGAATACAGTGAATTAAAAACTGAAATATTTAATTGATTTCTAATTGATTTCTGAAGCCTTTGTGATATCCAAGAGACAATCTCCAAGACAAAAATCACAGAGAATCGATTAATAGGCAGCAGTTCATTTTTTTAATTTATGGCTGAGAGGTCCACTAATCAGAGGTCTATAACTAGTCAGTATTTACCTCTGATAATAGGTATAAAAGTGACTTGTCCATTAACAGTTAACCTGCGTAGGAAGCGTTCCTGTACGAACGAAGAGCTTTTTCCGCGATCGAAGAGCTTTTTCTGTATTTTGGCCGCGCGAAAATTGGGGCGAGAGCAAAAAAGTCGGAGGGGGGGGGGGTACTTTTTTGCAGAAAAAGCTCTTCGATCGCGGAAAAAGCTCTTCGTTCGTACAGGAACGCTTGCTACGAAGGCTAATTAACAGTTGAAGCTGAAAACCGATGATATCGCCAAATATATAAATAAATAACGGTATTGATTAAATTGGTTGTAAGGGGTGGGACAAGGGGCGGGATGACCAATTTTGCCGTCTGATATTTTTCGCTTCTACGTGAAAGTGAGTACGTAGTCTCGCGCTTGTCGTGGACGTGTGAATTATTTTCGATTTTTCTGTTACAAATTATCCGTTACAATCCGGTAGTTACTGGGTTGCAAACGCGCCATTATAATCCAGTAGCCGTACTGGGTTACAACTACATCATTGCAATCCAGTAGTTACTGTGTTACAAATTCTCCATTACAATCCAGTAGTTACTGGGTTACAGATTCTCCATTACAATCCAGTAGTTACTGGGTTACAAACGCCCCATTACAATCCAGTAGTTACTGTGTTACAAACTCGCCATTACAATCCAGTAGTTACTGGGTTACAAACGCGCCATTACAATCCAGCAGTTACTGGGTTACAAACTCGCCATTACAATCCAGTAGTTACTGGGTTACAAACGCGCCATTATAATCCAGTAGTTACTGGGTTACAGATTCTCCATTACAATCCAGTAGTTACTGGGTTACAACTGCGCCATTACAACCCAGTGATACGAAAGAGAATCAACTGCAAGCTGACGTTTGCTGTTTGCCGTCAGTAGAGCGCGGTACTAATTCCCTAATCACGGACCAACCTGAACGTAGAGATTCTCCAATATGTCGTAATGTGCGGGAGTGACGACATCAGGCATTCCAACCAATAGCATGTTAGTTACATCCTCGCCCCAGTTCACGCGCCTCACAGTATCAAGAAGCCAGGTGTAGTTGAAAGTATCTATGTCTTCCAGCATGGATGAACTCACACCCTCTTGAAGGAACAACAATGACTGCAACAAGGTATAGACATTTAACCATTAGTTGATGGTTACCCGGCGTACGGAATTTAAAATCATTACCTTCAAAATGTACATGTTTGTGGAAAGTAGAAAGCAATAGCAGTTATTGCAGATGTCAGCGGTTTGACACGTAAACGAGGCGAAGAGGTCAATCTGGTATTGTTAGTCGTTTGACATACAAACGAGGCGAAAGGGTCAATCTGGTATTGTTAGCCGTTTGACATACAAACAAGGCGAAAGGGTCAATCTGGCATTGTATTGGCCCATTAGCCTCATTTGTAGGCTCGATTACCAGCCGCTGTTCGGGAAAATGAGCCAGAACGAAGACCGGACTCGAGAGGGCGGCGGAAATCGAGCCTAACTCGTTTGCATACATTGGACTTCACTCGTGCTTACCATAACTATATGGAAACACGAAAAACGTTTTCTATTTGTTAGTAAATAAACTATACCTGGAAGTACGCTCGGCTTCCATTGTCAGCTCTCTCCAACTCTTTCAATAACCTCGTGAAGTTACTAAAATACAGCAGCCTCTTTGTCGTCGGTGGTGTCCAATCTTTATAAGCACCCTTTATAACGTCCTCGTCATAATAAAGAAACGTTCTGGTGTGCGAGATATATGCCGTATGGTCTTCATCTTGCAGGTTCTCTGTCAGGTAATCTATGGTCCATTTTAGGGCGGAGCTGTAAAATGTACAATTGTCGAGCACCACGGGCAGCTGCGGAATATGGCCATAAAATTATATTATAATTTAGCAGGACGAACGGAAAACGAAACATCGTGATGCAAAGATATGATACTATAGTTCCTCTATGTTATTAATTATGTAATGTATACTAAATTACGTGTAAATGACATAAATGACAGTAATTATAACTAAAAAATAAGTGTAGTATGTTTCTTTTTAATTTGCAAGCGTTTACAATACTTCTTTATTATGTATAAACTGAATTTAATTAGATATATAAGGATTTATGCCACTGAGAAAAAAAATATCGTATCTTTACACAACAAGACACGATACCAGTTATTATATATCTCAGACGTCACCTTTGCTGACGAGTTTCAGTGCCTTGTTTAAATGCTTATGATGATATTAAGTCCAAACATCTTCGGATCTTCTTCGGAAATTTATGTCCGAAAAACGTTCGCACGATTTTCGGACGATCTTCGGAAAACTTCGGGAAATGATCAATAACTTATTTATAGTATGTTTATATAATAAATATATATCATGATATATAATTGCTTGGGGATATGGAATTTCTCACGAGTGAGCGCAATTGTACCCCTTCTTGAAGAAACTGGATTGCTTCCTCGTCGAAACAATTCCTTCGCGGAATAGGATCCACTGGAAATGAATAAACTCCACGGAATCTCGGGTCACTCTTGTACAACTGGTGTTGGTGTTGTTTTACTTTATCTTCATCCATAGCACTGCAGTGGTGTGTCTTGGGGCCGTCACTTCGTACATAAGTATTTTGGCAACTTTTATCAGCACCTGAGAAGCAAAACAAGGCACGTTTACATCTCTTAAAGGGAATGAATATTGTAAAACTAAAAGCAAAGTAATCATACATGTACAGTTTATCATGAATTTGCCGGTTATACTCATTTTGACTGGTACTTGTGTCATGAACTTAAAGGAGCTACGTCACGGACGGATGGCGCATCTTGAAAAAATTAGCCAATTTTTTCAAGTTCGCCGTTCGCAATCCGTCTTAATCTTCTCCATCCTCAGCCATCCTTGTTCCTGTTTGGTTTATTATCACCTCTTTTGTTTTTTTCTACTTTTGTAAACTATTATTTTGAGGCTTTCTTTAATTTAAAAGTGATTTAAATTTGCACTTCGCAAAAATGACTTAAATTATTGTGACATAGCTCCTTACGGAACAGAACGGAAGGTGCCAGACACGGTGAAACTCGCTTACCTCACATAAGGTTTGGCTGCGACTTTGCTCCAAATAAGTCGAAAATTACAAAATTATATTAATTAGGGCAACACTCGTTGTTTTTTTTTTTCAACCCAATTCAGAGCTCTTCAAACGCAAACCTACTAAAAATAAATACATAGCTACTTTCACTTTATTGCTCCCATCGCATTCTCGTTTCCAGGCCTTCCTCCAGCAATTTATAGCGTGGACCGCTGACCACAAGCATTTTGTTTCTCCGAGAAATGAGTCACACCACACAGCGATCCACACAGCGGTCAAACGTACTGCGCGCGCGCAGTTCCCGCCAAAACTTTGCAGTCAAATGTCTTAAAATTGCGAAGTCGTCCGCTTTAAAGCACAAACTTAAGAAAGTTACTGAAAACTTAAGCTTTATACTCGGAGTATGCATAGATAATGTAATAATTGTTATCCAAAAAGTGTCTCAGCTCGTATTTTGGTTTACCACTGCATGTTCTATAACGTTTCCTTACAAACTTCGTGGCCATTACGCTTCAAACTCATGGAAAAGTCAAGGCCGCGGAAACCGGAAGTGGCGCGCAATTTTTGCGTTTGACCGCTGTGTGACAGCGATCAAACGCAAAAATTGCGCGCCACTTCCGGTTTCCGCGGCCTTGACTTTTCCATGAGTTTGAAGCGTAATGGCCGCGAAGTTTGTAAGGAAACGTTATAGAACATGCAGTGGTAAACCAAAATACGAGCTGAGACACTTTTTGGATAACAATTATTACATTATCTATGCATACTCCGAGTATAAACCTTAAGTTTTCAGTAAATTTCTTAAGTTTGAGCTTTTAAGCGGACGACATCGCAATTTTAAGACATTTGACTGCAAAGTTTTGGCGGGAACTGCGCGCGCGCAGTACGTTTGACCGCTGTGTGGAGTCACACTGTAGCTGGCCACACAGCGGTCAAACGTACTGCGCGCGCGCAGTTCCCGCCAAAACTTTGCAGTCAAATGTCTTAAAATTGCGATGTCGTCCGCTTAAAAGCTCAAACTTAAGAAATTTACTGAAAACTTAAGGTTTATACTCGGACTGCATAGATAATGTAATAATTGTTATCCAAAAAGTGTCTCAGCTCGTATTTTGGTTTACCACTGCATGTTCTATAACGTTTCCTTACAAACTTCGCGGCCATTACGCTTCAAACTCATGGAAAAGTCAAGGCCGCGGAAACCGGAAGTGGCGCGCAATTTTTGCGTTTGATCGCTGTGTGGTAGCTGGCACCACAGCGGTGTCCACAGCGGTCAAACGTGACGCGCCTGCGCAGTTCCCGCCAAAATCCCACTTCAAAATGTCCTAACTTTACGAAGTCCTCCACGTTTCGTCACTTCAAAGCTCAAACTTAAGAAATTTACTGAAAACTTAAGCTTTGTACTCGGAGTATGCACAGAGAATTTAAGAATTGTTATCCACCAAGTGTCTCAGCTCGTATTTTGGTTTACCACTGCATGTTCTTTAACGTTTCCTTACAAACTTCGCGGCCATTACGCTTCAATCTCTTGCAAAATCAAGGCAGCGAAAACCGGAAATGGCGGCGGATTTTTGCGTTTGACCGCTGTGTGGTAGCTGGCAGGCTATCTCTGCTGCTGCGACTAGCTATAGGCTACAATTACTGCATGTTCTGTCTAATAGCTTTGTTAATGGATACGAGAGAAGAGATGTTTATAAAAGCCTGGATAAAGTATGTAGCGAGGTCTGGATACAAGATCGATTTGGAGACCCGCCCTCCCCTCCCAACCAATCACAAAGTAATCTTATTATTTTTATCAATTACCTGAGTTGCTGATTTTGTGACACGTGCCAGTCTCCAGATGGTCACATGACGTTTTCTGAGTAGCAGTTGTACAAAACAGGAGCCAGGCGAGTACAATGAGCATGCGCAATAAGGTTGATCTATTTTCCATCTCTCTCATTCAGTTTTTCTGTGAAGCAACTACAAGAAGAGAGTCTGAATAAGGCCATCAGAAGATAATTATTTTGGAACTTAAGTGTCACTGTAATGCCAGATGGATGCACTGAATTAAAACCGTCAAACATAAAATATCTGTCCAGTATATCAATAAGGCAAGGATTGATCGAATAGACGCCGACAGGTAGCCGAAGGAAAACGTTTGGACATAATGCAGTATGTTAGAATTGTTTCGTACTCGATGTACTTTTCACAAAAGTTGATTCTGAATGAGATGCATTTCTTTTGTATGTAAAAAAAAAAAATCAGTCGAAATAGTATATCGATTGAAATTATTATTTTTTGTTTGGTTTCGATTTACTGAGCCACAAAGTCGAATACTGTTTTATGCTGATTCTGAGTTTTAATTTCTAGCCTTCATTTTAGTCGAAAACACCTTCTGTTTATATTCAGATATCAATTGAGTTGATATCAACTGATCTATTCATGGTTAGCTTACTCCACTTAATTTCTTGATTAAGTTTTCAAACACAAAGTAAAAGTAGAAAAGATATATATTCAGTACTTTGGTTTTTCACAAATATTCATTCATGGAATAATGCAGATTTTGCTGTGTCGACCGATGATAAATGTTATATTCCGCCGAGAGTCGAAGTTGTTTCTAACGCGGCAAAAATTAATCATTGTGGACATCTGGTTTGCCAATGTTTTCAACTAATCGTGACTAAAAAATGAATACTGATAACCTCTAATGAATGCGTAAAACGGACGGGTTTGAATATTTAATTAAGGCAGCCAAAATAAATAACGTTAACTGTACTTTTATAGGAAATAGAGCTTACGTACTTCACACCGAGCGGGAAAAAAATCTTATTTTCTGACGGTCATGCACGTAAATAGTCGAAATCGCTACGATTCGAGTGAGATTTTTTAAATTCATTTCCAGACATGTCTCTCTTTGCCAAAAGTTTACCTAACCTCATTTTTATTGTTAATAAAACAGATCTATTTCTTTATAAACATGACAATCAGAATGAATGGTATTATTCTATATTGTAAAAGCAGTTTGTAGATCCAATCCCCTTAGGTGATATACGCACCCAGTCCGCGTACACTCGACGATTCACTGTTTACGTTGCCTATAACCCTTATCTGACAATGTGGATATATAGTTAACTGTCTATATTCGACAGTCGAATGCTTATTGCACGGTGGACAGGGAAATATGCAAATCAAACAATATTCTGATTAATGGGTCTTTATTTTAAGGGATCTTGCTTTATCAATACCAGCTGTGCGAGTTTTGGAAGTCCATTAAAATTTTGGATGTTCAAAATGGAAAAAATAACACTTTCAGTTCAATGGATATCAGTAGGATATCCTCGAAGTTTTGCGTGAAATTTTCTGGGTTTTTTTGCTAGTCGTTGGTCACGAAGTCTGAATTTCGAGGAATTACGAATTAGATAAAAGGACATGAATAATAAGTTCATAGCCGAAGAAGTATACACACAATAACGTATAAACAAAACGCAAAACAAAAATAGATGATATATATTTCCCTATAGACAGCGGAAAACGTTGGAAAAAATTTGAAAGAAAATAACATAGCATTCAACAATTTTTCAGTTGTAAAAAGAGAGTTTCGCCGGATGAGAAGACAGAGACATGTTCATTTGGCTCTTAGCAAAACATACGATGATTGCATTTTAAAGTTAGTTTTTCTCAAAACAAACTTACCTTTTTGTCACAAATTAAGAGCGCCTTAATCCAAATATTACTGGTAATGTCGTGATCTACTTGTTCACTCTGAAAAAAATCCTCCAAGATGGTGCAGTATTGCTTCAATTCGAATATAACTGGTTCCAGATTGATATATTCTTGATTTTAAAACCGGAATCCGCAAGCAGCAGATCTACCGTGCGCATGTGAATATAGGAAGCTTCGTCGCTAATTTATTTACTTTGTAAGCAGTATTCACTTGCAGCTGTCTCTTGAATTGAAGGCGACATTAATTCGGGAATTATGACCGGGCGTCATTATATGATTGTATAGCCGTCCTATCAAATAGTCGAGCAGTTGTGGCAGCGACTGTCGAAAATAAGCTGGATTTCACCGGTTGGCAAACTCATACGTCACAGACAACTTTAATTTGAAATACAGAGAAAGATAAGAGCCGAGAGGCAATACAAATTAAGAACACAGAAATAAAATCATCACCTACCATCTGCATGGCAAAGAATGAGGGACACGCACGCGCGGGCTCTGGGAACTAGATTGTAAATAAACGGTAAAAAACATGTCGGACTGAATAGAGAAGCTTGTATGAAATTAAATAAATATTTTGACTTACCGCTTTATGTTCCCTTCTTTTCCACCTGTATCAATCGGATTCTGGCATTTGACACCGATGACCGTTTTCTGACACAAAAATCACCATTTTTGAAGGCTTATTCTCCACGGTAAATGCGTTTGAAGTTATGGATCTTTTCCTGACTACCAACAGTATGAAAGAATAGCAATTCCGGTCAAATCACTGAAATCATCTTCGCAAAATGGATCGCAGTAATCCACAGCGCTTGAAAATTCACCCGTATCAATCGAAAGTATTACTAGTAAACAATGTCATCCACGTTGATTAAAACGATTTTCCATGAAATGTTGGATCCACCACGGTAAATTGCTTTGAAGTTTGGCTTTTTTCCAGTTCCATGTCCTAAGAACAAGCGCGGAGAAAGGCGTTTTTGCCACCTTAAGTGTAAGTCTTTTCTCTCACATCTGTAGGTTTCGTGAAAAACATTCGCCATATTGATCTCATTTCACTTGGTAACCTCCCTTCTTTTCCCCAGGACTTTTTTGAATAAAGTTTTCCGAGTAAGACTGAGAATGAAAGGAAAATTCTGCGGGAAATACAAAATACATAATTTCGGGATGGTCCGTACGATCGAGTTAACGGAGTTCATGTAGTCATTTTCACTATAAATAACAAATTATAACAGTCAAATGATATTGTAAACGACAGACGAAAAATAATTAAGCTGTGAATAGCTTTCCGGCCTGAGAGAATCACGCTTTTGGCCGCCATAGTACTCATATTTGCCGCGCGCCATATTGGTTTCTTTGTTATTATGGAGGAAGCCGCGTACCGCTGCGCGGGCTCAAATGTCCCTCATTCCTTGCCATGCCAAGCACGGACGCCCGTCTCGACGTCATGGGGAGTCCGCGCTCGCCTAGCTCGCTCAGCTCACAAATTTTCCGTTTTCACCCTGGACCGTTCGCAGGCTTAAATATTGGAATAGTTTTAGCCCACACGAGAGTAATCAATAAATAATTTTCAAATGTTTTTATTAAAATATCAGTAAGACGTCTGTCACGTTCGACACGCGAATAATGGAATTGATCTGCTAGGAGGAAATTAATTTATTTAATAAAATCTTGACTGCAGTGAGCAGTCGCTTTTTTTGTTGTTGTTTTTATTCGAAAATCAAACAGCAATAGCCCTTTTCACGGTTAACTTGCGATATTTGCATAACAATACACTTGAACATAGAAGCGAAGCTGCAAAACATCGTGTTTTTCTTGAACTCCTTCAACGCTTCTAGTATAAAAACAGTTTTAAAATGTAGAAGAACTACAATTCTTTTAGTTTACGTTGTTTTTAGAAAAAAAATGTAAAACGACTTTTCTCTATTACAGGGAGATCGGATTACGATCTTTACAGCAAACTTGAACTAAAATAGGTGCATAGTTAGTTCTTCTCCGTTTTAAAACTAGTTTTATGCTAACATAGTTTAAGGAGCTCAAGAAAATCATGATGTTTTACAGCTTGTGGCCGAAATTGCCTCGCTTCTATGTTTAGCTGTATTGTTATGCAAATATTTCAGGTAAACCGTGAAAAGGGCTATTGTCGACCGTGGAGTCGCCATTTTGAATATCGTGGTAAACTACTAGCTTAGGTCAAGATCCCCGAACAAACGGTCTCAATATTTGTCCCAGAACTCTCCCAACAATTCACTGAACACGACTCAACAAATGTTGAGACAAACGTTGAGATCGCTTTAAAGGGATCCCCGACTGTTGGAACAAGTTGCCGTTAAAGTGATAGAAAAATAATCTGAACCTAAAATTTGTTGAAAACCGCGCAATATTATTTCAGTGTTAACGAAAAAACTGGCTACAAATCTCTGCCATTTTAGGTTTCAAATTACCCGCGCGCCACCATCTTGGATTTTATGACGTTTCATGGTTGCCCCTTTTGTTATACAACAAAAGAGCTATTGTTTACTGACAATAGCGGCAACCACAATACGTCATATAATACAAAATGGCGGCGCGCGGGAAATTTGAAACCTAAAATGGCAGAGATTTGTAGCCAGTTTTTTCGTTAACACTGAAATAATATATATTGCGCGGTTTTCAACAAATTTTAGGTTCAGATTATTTTTCTATCACTTAACGGCAACTTGTTCCAACAGTCGGGGATCCCTTTAACGGGGCTTTACCCCGATACAATCCGAACATGATTCTCCCCACAAGCTCTACGAGAATGTTACTGAGACTAGTCTGTTAGCCACTGTCATATTTGCTCATCATAATACATTTAACATATAAAAGCGATGCAATTTGTTTCTTGAGCTCCTCCAACTGTATTGTTATACAGTTTTAAAACGCAGCAGAGAAGAACTATAGAATGGTTATAATAAAGCGAAGATTCGCTTCATATTTTTTTCTATAAACACCGAATTGTCATAGTTCTTGTACATTTTAAAACTGCATTTATATTATAACGCATTATAAGAGCTCGAAAAAAAAAACGAAAAACGTTTGTGCTCGAAATTGCCTCGCTTCCATGTTCTACTGTATTATTATGCATGATAGTTTTTTCCGTGAAAAGGATAAAATACTTACAACTAGTATAGTTCTCACTATATCAGCCCCCGCCATTTGATGATATTACGTTTTGTTTATAGAAATATTTCGGACATTTTTTAAGTAGATTTTGTGATGTAGCTTATAATGATCAATGGTGTAGCAACTTACTGATCGTTCAATCCTTGAAATAGCACAAAATGGAACAAAACTCAGATATTCAGATAAATAATAACGATCTGGGTTTATTTATACTGAACAATGAAGTTTGTTGAAAAGATGCTGATCCTTTTGTCTGGGTTTTATTTTTTTTGACTTGAGATTCTGATCTGTTTGCGTCTGGAATATCTCCCGATGCTGGTTCACAATCAAATGAGGACTGTATCTTTCCAAGTTATAAAATGCGTTTATTCGTAGATTCACATTCTTTACACTCGCAATTCCGTTCCGTTCTATTCACTATTAGTAAAAATCCACTAGTATACTAATGCAAATGAGACAATCTGATTGGCTGAGCTACTCGTATTCTATCAGCCATTAGTGTGCAGTGGCTGGAAGTCGTCTATAAAATTGCGGTTTCTTTTCGTTTCTACGAAGTTTCGGTGGTTGATTTAGAGTTAATACTAGACAATCGTTATGATTTTTACTAAAACAATTAGATTATTCGCTCTCAATTTCTATGATGCGATAGTTGATTCGGCCTACGGCCTCATCAACTATCACATCATAGAAATCTCGAGCTCAGAATCTAATTGTTAATTAGAGTGGTTGCGGATAAACTCAGCTTTGGCCGACAAATATATTCACTGTATATTGACCGGATTCAAACGTTTCATATTTTCTGATAAAAGTTTAGAGTGGCACATCTACTTTTGATCACACTTCGAGAGCATGTTTTCAAAATGTTGTTTAAAATGCTGCCCGACTAATATCGAAACGTGCATGCATGGTTGCTCAGAAGAAAACGAAAGCTTCGCAAGGACAGTGTAGAGGTTTCTCAGTTGAAAACCAGTCGCGAAACAATTTCCATGACAAAATTTTTTTCAGCGGCGGCGAAAGGAACCAGGCATGCAGCTTTCATTGACTATTTGAAAATACCAATCACAAAACCTACGTCGATAAATAATTCTGAGACCGGCGAGACGTCACCTCTTGCTTCATATTTCCAATCATATTGAAATTAGTGTTGTGATATTGTCACTCGACCCTCTTATATAACTCGTACATAACTAGTTTAGTGAAGGAATTTAGTACCGGCCATTTCAGTCGGCACATATCATTGGAATGTTATTTATGACCCCACAAGAGTTTACACCATAGCGCTTTTTCCATTTAGTGACATAACGGACAGAAGGCCCTAAACTATCACTGACAATAATGTAGCTATAGCGTTTCTAATCCATCAAAATTTTTTCTCGCGCACGATTGGTCTAAGCACGTCACGTGACGCAGCCAAAACTGGGGAATATCCGGGTGATATTCCCCAAGTGATATTCCCCAGTTTTGAAAACTTGCGTTTCACGTTCGCAGGTTGAGATTTCGTCTCAAATAAATTGCTAAATTAAATAGGACTGATTGTTTTTAACAGACTAGAAATATTTCTGAACGCCAACATAATTATTTTGATGTTTAACAGCTTGGCCGACCGAGATCTTCCACGGCAAACAGACCGGCCTTGTGAAAAAATATTTGAAGGATAATAACTACAATAGCCTCCATTTGGCTTCAAAAATATGCTCGGATATTTGTCCTTGGACATTATCTGTTCCTTGAGGCTCACAGTTTTCCTCGAGCTTCGCTCTCGAAAAACTGTTCGCTTCTCGGAACAGATAATGTCCGCGGACAAATATTTGAGCATATTTCCTCGCCAAATGGAGGCTATTGTTTATATAGTTGCTTCGGGATTTCGGATCGAGTGTTCACGCGGTTAAGTTGGAGCCTTTACCCAGGGTCTTTGTATTGTGTTCTCAGTGGGCAAGTACTATAATAGCATAATATTTGGTCAATTGTAGGGTAAACTTATAATGTCAAGGGAGGATGATCTAAGAGAAGGATTCCCTGCCGGCCCCATGATAAATTTTTGAAATATATTAATACACATGTAGTTTCGCGCCATGCTGTGAAATGTATTTTTATGTACTTCTGATCGAGGCTCTGACATCACGTTACTCGAACTGACCAATCACGTAGCGTTCTTAAAATAGCTCAGCTATGGACTGGAAGTTAAAAATAGACTTTATAAAAATAGATCATAGGAAGCTTCTCCTAGATCATCCTCTCTTGTAATGGTATTTACATTTTACACTGGCTAACTTGAGCTTGATCGTGACAAATTGCATATCAGGATGCAAAGGAAAATTTGAATAAGTGCATGTTCATTTCTGGTCACATATATGGTTATTTCCAAAACGTGTCTTTTCCAAAGAACAACCGTAATGTAATGTTTTTGTTATACACGTAGCTTTGCAGTTTATACAATAACAAGCGCCGGGAGAATGCAGCTATTTTACCAAACTAAAATGTATGGCGTTGTAGCGTGGAGTGGTAAGAACAAAAGTTGAAAACTCTTGGCTAACTATCGTTTTTTTTTTTTTTTTCCGTATACGCTCAATATTTTTTGGCCTGACTTTCGCGCCTGGGGCCGGTTATTCGATTCCCGCGCTTGGCGCCGATTGGATGTTTTTTATTCGACTTCTGATTGGTCCACAGTTTACCATTTACTAAAAAAGAAAAAATATATACACAAAAGAATGTACTTCATTTTCATTTGAAGTTTATTTTATTATTTTATTCAAGAAACAAGAGTTAACAAGTCGACAGTTTTCTGTAGCTGTATGGTCAAGAGTCAATTTTCATTTTTTTTTTTTATGCAAAGAAAATTCCAAAAAGCTCATAAAAGCAAATACATGTATATATACACATTAAAGGAGTTATGTCACGGTTGGCGCATCTTGAAAAAAATGGCCAATTTTTTCAAGTTCGCCATTCGCAATCCGTCTTAATCTTCTACATCCTCAACCATCCTTGTTCCTGTTTGGTTTATTATTACCCCTTTAGTGTTTTTCTACCTTAGTAAACTATTATTTTTAGGCTTTCTTCAATTTGAAGGTGATTTTGCGCTTTGCAAAAATGACTTAAATATTGTGACATAGCTCCTTTAAGACAAACGGTATTCTACAGTGACAGAAACGTGAATGGCATTATTTTTTATCTATTGAATTAATACACAAAATCATATAATAATTATTTACATTTCGAATTGTTCATAGAGGTAACAGTTTTGTAGTATAATTATTACGTTTTTCTGCGAGTAATGTGATCATAGATAACCACTTGGGTATACTTTGCTGTTTCAATCGGGATTCGAGCTGAGTTGTCGCCTGGTGTCAGGGCCTGTTGATTAAAAAAAAAAATAATAAATAAATACCTACATGTAAATAGAAGATAAACAGGCCTTCAGACAGACACACAGATACATTCACAGACAGTCACAGACAGACAGACAAATATCCTGTTCAAAAGTCATCTTTTCCCCGACATGAACGTTCATCCTCCCCCAATACAATGTTGATTTTTATCCATCCAATTCCTACATTGTAACCACAATATTTCAACATATTGCTTTGGGGGGAGGGGAGTTCAGGAGATTGTGTAATGACTTCTAAATTCAAAGGACTTTGTTCCTTGTTGGTATTTTATCACGCAGCTAGGATTGTACTGCATGATGGACCCTCCTGACTCGGAAATTACCTTTGGATCCACATTCAGGATTTTTCTGTCTCTTTTGTTCTTAAAAAGCAGACCAGATGAATTTTCAGCTATAACCTACAAAGGACAAATAAAATGTTTTAATCAGTATTTGATAATAATTATCAAACAAACATGTTAGCATGATCTGATTCGACATGTAGAATGAAATCTAATTAGTAAATCAGCTAAGATTATTTTTGTAATGTACCTGGTAGTTAGGAGTGGGATTGGAAGTTGCAGTTTGTGTTTCCCAGTTGTAAAAGCTTAAATCAGACGGTCTGGGCAGCAGCCTTTTCCTTCCAGTAAAGTAAGGTTCAAAATCTTCAGTCTAAAAATCAAATGGAATTTATTGGTGAAAATCAATATTGAAGCTACACGAGTCGATCAGTGTAAAAAACAAAATATTAACGTGACTCAGCTGACTGCACCAGTTTCAACAACATGCAAATTCAATCTCATTCCCAGAGTCCTCGTTACCCTTGTCCAGCGGTGGAGCGGCCAACAAGGACCTCTGGGGGAAGCGATCCGCCATGACAGGATTATTGGACTTCCGGTTCTACTGCGCATGTGTTCGACTCCGTGTTTCAACTAACGGACGCCAAGATTCTCGGACTTCCGGTCTTATTGCACAGGTCGGCTGAGATCACTCTATATCCCAGAGGTCTGTGTTGGCCGCTCCACCGCTGGACAAGGGTAACGAAGACTCTGGGAACGAGATTGATGCAAATTCTGCTCTGGACAGTGATATATATTTTTTCTACGTTATCAGTCCAACTTTGATTTGATTAACAGTTTTAACACCAATATTACAATCTCACCTTCAAGCGATGAGCATAGTCAATGTAGCCAGAGATTTCCTGTCATGATAAAATAAATTATAATAATCAGGATAAATGCATATTTTACTTTAATTTAAAGGATAATCAATCAAAAGCGTATGTACATGTATACTCCAGTATTAAGGTATCAGCCACCCTTCAAAATTACCATTTTGTGAAATTTTCAATTTTTGAAATTCTGGTAGATCTCGCGAAGAGCTTTTATTTCCAAAAAATTCTACCTCAAAATGTTATTTCTGTGGAAAGTTATTGAACATGAAAGATTTCCTTCATTATTTTTCTGTAATTAGCTGTTGACATTTCAGTCATATTTATTCAATTATCCAATTACATACAATATGAATAATTGTCTGCGCTGCGTGGCCGATTTCATAGCGAGCGACAAAGGTTTCACCTACCACTTTCAGAGTCAAAGCAAAGTGACTTCCATCAAATCCATTAAAAGCAAAAATGAAGTCGCCCTGTACAAATACTACCTAAAGTTAATTTTAGCCGGATGAATTGATTCTGCGACACAAAACAGCGCACAAGTCGCGAGCGTGCGACCCGCGTGCATTTATTTACTCCAATATTCGCATACTGTGCCTGTGAAAATAACTGTGGAAGATAGAAGAACTTATTACCCAGCTAATCTAATGTCTTACAGCACAGTCGTTTTGTGATCTCGTCGGTTTCATCTAATTTGAGGCGCCGTTCTGTTCGCTATCGTGAGTGTTTACGCGAACGTTTGTTCCTGTTACATGTTACCTGTCAAAGTCCTATTGTTAGAGAAAGTTGATCCCTCTATGGTATCGATCAGAATAGACGTTTAGGTGTCATAATCTCATTCCAGGTAAGATGCCGAAAAAAATGTATTTTCCTTTTTATCTCGGAAGGAAAATTTTGCCGAGCGAAGCGTGCGTTTTGAACTCCAAGTCGGCAGCCATTCAACCAATTTGGCTGAAATTTGGCCAGAATGATGACATACATCTCTTCTACAAAACTGTGTCTGCGAATTTTAATACTCCTTTTAATTTTAAAGCTAGAGCTTTTTTTCCACAGGGAGTGCTAACTAATTGTCACTCCCAACTTCATTTGCCAATAAAAGAAAAACAAACGCACTTGTCAAAAATCTGAGACACAGTTTTTTAGCCGAACGTGTTGAGAAGCGAATACGGTGTTAATCGTTTTCTTCTGTTTATTTCCGGAGGGACTGGAACATGATTTATAAAGACATGTACTTTTACACAAAGCTTCCCATTTTCGAAACACATTTAAGTTTATCGTTTTTTTTAGTAAAAAGCCATAATCTGGAATTATTAAACTTTCAAAAAATATATGGTTTATAGTTTTTTTTATAAAAACAACTAACGCTACAGCGATCCGCGCGCGGACGGTCCTGAAGGGTGGCTGATACCTTAAACAATCATCACAAAATGACATGATAAAAATTTTAATATTATAGAAATTACAATGCAAAATAAAAACCTCACCTGTCCTCTGCCATTCTTGTCTCTGATGAAGATTATGGACTGATTTGAACAGAAAAAAATACAGAAGCATTAATAAATTCAGCAACTGATTTTTAGCCTGAATTCCATCAGCAGCAGCCACCTCCTCCAGTTGCAAATTAATTCCGACCAGCCCCAATTTTTTTTTTAATCCATGCAGATTGTGAAACAAGATTGCCCAATAACCATGGGCATATATAAATTATTGTTTCAGTCACGTACTGATTTTCAAATCATTTATCAAGAAATATAATATTAATGTAGATGTATTGTAAAATTACCACCATTCCACAGCTGTACAATGTACAGGTATACAAGTAATAAATACATACAGTGTATACAACATTTTTACATTGTTTTTTAGAAAGTCAGAATAATGCTATATATAAGTTTATTTTTGAAGTTTTAACTACATGTAATCTACATGACTATTGTATGTGTGCATGATTCTACAGAGAGTTATATTATAGCAATCACAACACTGGTTTGAGCTGGCCAAGATGACAAGGCTTGTAAGTGTTTAGGATTATAATCTCAAGAACATTGTGATATTATACAAATCACTCACTGTCATCTTTCCACTTCTGTTTGCTTCCTCTCGTTGCGCTAAAGCCTTCAAAAATGCATCTTTAAGATCTTTACCAGAACTAGCCAAAGTTCTACAAAGCAATAACAACAATTTGTCACTCTAATAGCCTGCAAAAATGCTTTCTGTGTGGGAGATCGGGAGAGCAGAGCATCTGCAAACCCCAGGGGGGGGGGAGGGGGCACTCAGGTATGTATACATGAACATGTGTATTTAGTAGTGAACCCTGGTGAAAATCTTTGCAGGATCTTTGAAGATCTTCAAAGATCTTTAAAGATCTGCAAAGACCTGTAAAGATCTGCAAAGATCTTGCAAAGATCCTTGAAGACAAGGATCCTTCAAGGATCCTCAAGGATTTCATAAGGATCTTATAAAGATCTTATGAAGATCCTGGCAAAGATCCTTGCAAAGATCTTCGTAAGGATCCTTTAGGATCCTCAAAGATCTGATAAGGATCCTACAGGATCTTAAAAGGATCCTTTCAAGGATCTTTCAAAGATCTTTTTCAGGATCCATAAGGATCCTCAAGGATATTATGAGGATCTTACAAAGATCTTACGAGGATCTTTTCAAGGATCTTTCAAAGATCTTTTTCAGGATCCTTAAGGATCCTCAAGGATATTATGAGGATCTTACAAGGATCTTACAAGGATCTTTTCAAGGATCTTTCAAAGATCTTTGTCAGGATCCTCAAGGATTTGACAAGGATCTTAGAAGGATCCTTTCAAGGATCTTTGGGAGATCTTTGTCAGGATTCTTAAGGTTCCTCAAGGATATTATGAGGATCTTACAAAGATCTTAAAAGGATCTTTTCAAGGATCTTTCAAAGATCTTTGTCAGGATCCTCAAGGATTTGATGAGGATCTTACAAGGATCCTTTCAAGGATCTTTCAAAGATATTTGTCAGGATCGGATCTTCAGGATATTACAAAGATCTTAAGAGGATCTTTACAAGGATCCTACAAAGATCTTTTCCAAGATCCTCAAGGATTTGACGAGGATCTTTCAAGGATCCTGGCAAAGATATTTGTAAGATCTTTACCCAGGTTCCTTAAGGATTGGATGAGGATCTTTACCCAGATTTGAATTACTAAAAGCAAACACTGAAAAATTTAAGGGGAAGCAACAATCAACAAATGAACAGCAAAGAAATATTTATCAAAGTTTTCATCTTGCATTGAAAATCCAGCATTTGGGAAGCTTCCATTGATTAGCTGATGATACTCAGTTTTCCTAATGGAGAAAAAGCCATTACAAAGAAGACAGTGAAGCTTTTAGAATGCTTAAGGTTGAATGAAGAAGAAAATACATGCATGAGCTAGCAAATACATTGATATGCAAATATTATGTTTGGGTTTCCTATGTTAAGACAACAGTTCCTGAGCTACTCCATCCCATACTGGAAAGTTTGTATGTCACGCCGAAGATCTTCGGCGTGGAGCTAGGCTTTTACGCCCACTTTTGGCGTATTTCACAGGGCTTTTTTTCTTGCTTCTTGCTGGCATGGCGTAAATCCGAAACATTCTAAACATTCAACACTAACCTGAACAAATGGTACATGAAAAGTGGCGGATCCAGACCTGTTTATAAGGATGGGGCCAGAAAAATTTCCCGGCCCTTCGGGCCTTCAATTTAGGGAGAGGAGGCAGGTTATAAGAGCACTGCGAGCGCCGGCGTGTGGCGTGTTAGAAAATGTTTTTACAGCAGGCTGGTGGAAAAATTTTTTCGGCAAAAACCGTGGCGTAAAACTTCGGCGTATAAAATACGAACTTTCCAGTATGGACTCCATCATCTTTCTCACAATAAATATCCATAATTTTTCAATTTTATAGGAGTAAAATTGTCTTGAAATCCTTATGTACTTCAGAAAATGATTCCTGGATACCTTTAGGCTACTACAGGTTTCTAAAATGAGTAAAACCATGGGTTATTGATCGACCACACACGAGCCGCCATCTTGGATGATGGTCGAGAAGACCCTGGGAACGAGTTCCCATGATGCTTTGCTTGTGGTGATATCTGTGCCAGGCGCGTGAATTCAACATGTTCAACGGTCAAATCACTCAAATGCTGTGTATTTTACTGGGAAATACTCTGAGAAATTCTCCTGGAATAATGTTCAAAAGCTACAGAATCAGTACCTTCTAATGCAGAGAAAGAAAGTAAGTAGAGAGAATCGTAATGGCTTTCTTGAAGTAGGACTTTAGATGAAGTACATGTATTTTTTTTCTTGGGTTTTAAGCTTAATATAAGGTTTTGATTTCGATGTGCTTATGTACAGCAAGCTTGTAGTTTCACCAAGAAAGCATTTAAAAGGTCTTTAAACCACTGTACTACTACAACGTGATTTGAATCCTACTTCTTTGCCTTTAAATATAACAGTCTTTGTGAGAGGAAGAAGCGAATACAGCTGTTTATAGATCTGATTTTAATAACATGTTGCTTTGTGTTTTTGTTGTAGTTTATTGAGGCAGAAAGCATTGAAGTATACACAGTTACTACAGGGAACAATATATTTAGAACGCTAAGTGGAAAACAATTCACAAACATCATACAGTATTTGTAATCCCAAGTGGGATATGGCAGCAAGTAATCTTGGAACAGGACAAGTTACTGTGGATGCAAAGGCCTACAAAAAGGTCTAATATTATAAACTACAATTTCAGGGAGTACAATAAATGATGAACAGAAGCTTGATTTTTCAGTTGGTCTTTAATCTAGTGTGCCAACTTAACACTGTAATAATACAATGTATTTGTCATCTGTTTATGACTGTACATATTGTATGATATCATTCACTCTATGTGCATGTAGTGTAATGATTCTGTTGTTGCTCAATTTAGTTTTGTACAATCTTTGTGCATTTAATTGCTAAATGTAATGTTGGAATTGAGCAGATAGAATTAATTGCTTGTGACTTCTTTTGAAGTCAAATAAACTGCATTTGGTTCCTAAACATCTGAGTACATTATACTACATGTATATAACTTTTATTATTGCTTTTGATGTTGATATGCAAGAATGTTACAAGATGCATGTAACTTGCAAAGTCTGATAAGCATCTTTCAAGAACTTAGAAAATTCTGGAAGTTCTTATACGATTCTAGCTAACAAGATTCTTATAAAGATCTTGTATGACATTGCAAATTCCACATCTTGTAAGTATCTTATTATACAAAGGAAACAATAAATATTATAACAAGATCTTGTAAGAACCTTACAAGTTCTTTTTTATTATGTACATGTAAGTACAAGAATCTTACAATAATTATTATCTTAATAAGATAATTACTTCAAGATCTTATTAAGATCTTAAACCTGCAAATATATTTAAGGATCTTACATTCAAATATCTTAAAGATTCATACAAAGACCTTCAAGGATCTTACCAAGAT
This sequence comes from Desmophyllum pertusum, assembly GCA_029204205.1. Classification (NCBI taxonomy): domain Eukaryota; kingdom Metazoa; phylum Cnidaria; class Anthozoa; order Scleractinia; family Caryophylliidae; genus Desmophyllum; species Desmophyllum pertusum. Next base: position 332,305 of record MU825911.1, read on the forward strand.
CTTAAAGATTAATGCAAAGATCTTTGGGGATCTTGCAAAGATCTTGAAGATTCCTGCAAATATCTTTAAGGATCTTACAAATATCTTTAAGGATCTTACAAAGATCTTAAAGATTCATGCAGAGATCTTTGAGGATCTTGCAAAGATCTTCAAGGATTTTACAAGGATCTTTAAAATTCCTGCAAATATCTTCAAGGATCTTACAAAGATCCTACAAAGATCTTTGTAAATCTTCAAGGATCTTCGAGGATCCTTGAAGATCTTTGGCAAGAAAATTGAGGATCTTGGCAAGAATCTTGAAGATCCTCAAAGATCTTTGTAAATCCTTGAGGATTTTTTATAAAGATCCTCAAAGATCTGCACTAGGATCTTCATGCATGCAGATCTTCAAGGATCTTCAAAGATCTTTAAAAGATTTTCACCAGGGAAGGCGAGGTGCGAAGGCCTTACTTTTGCTGGCTTCTCTTGGACAATCTGCTAGCCTCTGCAGCTTGCTTTCTTGCTTCAAATTCTTCTCGTTTAAGAACCTAGTGCAACAATCAAGTGACACATTAAAATCAATGTTGACCAGCAAGGCTCATTTAACTATACATGTACTGTAAATGTAGCTTTTAAATTAAGCTGGGTGCTTGCAATATTCTAAGATTTCACCTATATCATTACAGTTTACAAATTAGAATTACAGTTTTATAGGTCCTCTTCATAAAACAATTTTTTTCCAGCCATTTTTTTTTTGTCACTCATTTTAATAGCCCAGTTATTAAAATGTAATATAGTTTGTAGAACTTTTTACTTTACTTTTTTTGGTTTAAAATTTTTCAAATCAGTTTGATTTTTATTTTCCTCTGTCTAATATTCATTACCATAATCTGAGACAAAGGAAAATAAAAATAAAATGGTATAACAAAATTAAACCAAAATAGCCACAACATATACTTTTGAGCATGATAACAATGAATGCACTCTACAGCAAATTATTCATTCAAATTGATTAATCCCTGACCTCTCCGCTTCCTCTGTAGCCTAACTCAACAAGCTGTCTGGCCAATTCTTCATCCTGTAGAGTAACCAAAAAATATAGACATTCAAACAAATAAATAATAACAATAAGGTACCAGTATTTATACCATCAATGGTACAGAGGCTGGTGAGTACACTGTACATGTATCTACAAATTTACATCTCCTGTCATATGCAAGTTCACTCGATTGTACAATGTAGCTAGCTATACATACTACATGTAGATTTACCACCTTTAGTATAAAATTATGTTCCGATCTAAGCAATTATAGGAGCCGAGTGCCTCATCAGAGCCAGTGCTTAACTCCAGTTTCTGTGGCATGAAGTAAGTAGGAATAGTTTACTATCCCCGTATACATGATAGTCCATCGCACAAGACTATTAGTAAGTTTATACATAAGTTAAGCTTAAATTTTACAAAATCGTGAATGTAATATTCAATATATCGAATCGAACTAACTTAAAAGTACAACATCTACACTGTAGCCAGTCGGGCAATGGCAAACGAAAAGTTCATGGTTTACAATATAAACGATCAGTGACAACGAAAATAGTCCAACCTGTCGACGGTACCTTCCCTTTGATTTCTAGATTTGAGCGAAAAGTATAAGCTTACGTTCCGGCTTTCAATTCAATGCCGGATACTTTTCGCTCAAATCTACCGTCGACAGGTTGGACTATTTTCGTTATCACGATTAACATAATTCAATGTATAATTATTTATCACGATCTCTAGTTCTGCCCAAATGAAAACAAAGTTATTTGACAATGATAATCGATATTTCACATGCAAGTTCGATTCACATCGGTCGTTCGAAGAACGCCAAATTATACAAGTATTTTCAAAGTATAGCTCAAAACAATCAAGCAAAAAGTAGTATTAACATTACCTCAAGGTAGTAAAGATCTAATGGAGTTATCTGACTGTCAAGAAAGTCTTCATATGTAGCAAATTCTGTCACAATGTTGTCGGTCGCTCCGACTGCTTCTTCGTCCATTTTGGATTTGGTTCGATTTGGTTGCTGTTGCTTAGAAACCGCGCTATATACACTTTGGCCTAAAGTCGCGCGGGCTCATTTTAATCCCTTGGGGTGTGGGGTGCGGTAGAGCGGTAGAGCGGTACGGTGCGTCCATTCCGAAAATAAGCCCCTCCGAATATAAGCCCCTCAAAAAAGTCCTTCGGAATTTTACAGTATGTTTGTTTTCCAATAGTTGATGATTTTAACTCGACGTGAAATGAAACCAAGGTACTACAATTCAAGACAGAAGTCTTGGGACACTTGATAATTTTCTGTCTTCAATTTTTTTCTTTTTCCCCCGTTTGGCCTTTGGATGTCTACTGATTTCCAACATTGCTCTGGCGGGGAGGGGCCGAAGGAGGGGGTGGGGGGATCCTGTTGGATAATCTCTGGAGCGAAATGTTGCTATGATATGGAACAATCATTCATTACCTATTTACTGAATTATGTCAGGGGCCCATCACTAGGAGCGAGCAACTGGACTGGATTCGTATCGCAGCGTTTTTACAGACCAGGTTTTTTTAGATTCGCCTTTCCCGCGAATTCGTATTCCCGCCACGCGCCAGACAATCAAACGTTTTCAGTTTGTAATCATTAATTGGCGTTACCGCGTAACAAAGGCCGCAATTAGGTCGCCATCTTTTTATTTTCTTTTATTTCATTTCATATTACACATGGACCAGAAACACATTTTCCCGGGAAAAGAAATCTAAAAATAAACCGGTCTGTAAAAACGCTGTGACATAGGCGTAGTGTCGGAGTTGCTCGCTCCGGCTAATGGGCTCAAGGATTTAGTACAACTCCCTTATATAAGGATTTAGGGTGCGGCGCAAAAGAGGTAGCTAAACTCACGAGACACGTGTACTCATTTTATAGGTCTGATAGGGTATCGATTTTGGTCAGGTCTGAAATAGGGTATGGAAAATCACATATGTTTTTTTACATGAAGCAGGCGGCACACACACACCAAAAATTTCAGGGAGTACCCCCACCCCCCGCCCCCACCCCAGAGTTGGGCGAAAGAGAAAGAAAGACGGCGAGCGATCGCGATGGGAGGAGAAGGGGGAAAGGAGGAGAGAGCTAGGGTGTCAGCTCGAGAGGCTGTCCGTCGCTCGCCTTTTTCTTTTTGCCCTGAAAATTGAACTTTTCTCGAATCCTTTACGTTTTTTATATCCGGTCCCGGCTTATACTAGACTGCGAGCAGTCGGTCTTTTCTCCTCAGATCTTTGGCGCAAGCGGAAATGTTATTCGTCATTATACGGCCACTCACTTCAACTCAATTTGCCCCGATAATTATAGAGACATGTCAAAAGCGCACAAAAGTACTACAGCTGTTTCGTTATTGGTTTCTTTTATTGATAAAAAATAATCGTATTGCAGCTTTTATAGTGCATTGCGTACATGGCGAGGGTAAACTACGAATATAGCCTTTGTGTTCAGTACTGAAATTAAGGCTCATGTGTGTTATATGAAGCAATTACTCAGTACAAGTTAGTGCATGATGCTAATTCTACTTGTGCTTGTAAACGAGATTCTTGTAGTGCTAGGCCGAATGTCTCCAAAGGTGAATCTAAAAAAGAAGACAGCAAAAAATAGCTCGATATGATTACTATGATAAGGGAAGGAGTGATCAACATAATCGCTTGGACGCAATTGATATACTGATTATAATTTCAACTTCACAAATCGTTAATTCCCTTTTCTACAGACTATCCTAGGCTCTCGGTTTATAGTGGAGAAGAGAGAAAAAGCTAGCGGGGGAGCGAAAAAAATAAAACGAGTAGGGACTAAGCTCGCCCACTTTTTGCATTTTCCCCAATAACTGAGAGCCCTGGACAGGCTACCTTTGTGATACTTGTCCTTTATGTAGCAAATACCGTTAATTTTAAGTCATAAAGAGCTGTCATTTGTAGTTATTCAAATCCGCCGTAGTCTCCACCACCACCCGGCCCTTTGCTACCAACCGCGTTCCCAGGGTCTCTCTTGGCGGAAGAAGAGAGACCCTGGGAACGAGGTTGCCTTTGCTACCTGCGACACGTTCATCAAATGAACTATTTAAAAAAACTAAAACTGGGCTAATCTGGAATAACAAACCTTCCTTTTGGTAGCTGAAAGCCACTCACACTATACTCACACTTATTCACAGTCAATGACTTTTGGTGCTGGCCTGTCAAGCCCAGCTTGTTTGCAGTACTTGGCTGATACAGACAGCTTAAGCTCTTCGGGTTCTTCTCCTTCCTCTAGTATTACCATGCCAGTCCACTGACACTGTGGCGGTATGGTCTTTTTACCATCAACGCACTGAGACGAAAGGAACGATAAAACTTCATATAAAACATGCCACGGTTTTAGTTAGTTGCCTGGCCACCCTGGGGGTACTGCCCAACTGCCAACTGACTTTTGGTGGGGGTGTGCGGCCCGCTTCGTGAAACCCTTACCCTAGCTATTTTAGACCAAAATATGTGTTTTTTGATACGCTGCCTATTTCAGATCTGACTCAAAAATCGATACCCTATATAAGTACATGTCGACTCTCATTCATGACCTCAGCTACTCTGGAAGAGCTTCCATTTGCGTAAACATTTGAGAAGGGCTTCAAATTCCCCGATATTAATGGAACAAATAGTTTAACTTCTAAAAGCCAAACCAAACCAAATTCCAGGCCAGAGTGCACAAAACATACCCTATTTCAGACCAAAATGGTCAAAATATATATACCCTACATGTATTTCAGACCAGTATTTACATTCCATCGCATGCGAGGATCTGGGAACGAGAATGATGCGACTCATAAACATAGCAGGCGGAGATTGCGCAGTACGAACTGTAAATCATCTTTAAGTAACATTCAATAATATATATTTCCCTGTGCGGCAGAGTTCGTATACATGCACTATCTATTCTTATATTAAATCTTTAAATCATTTACAGATGTAATTATAATATGTCATGTCGTATCGCGGTAAAAGCGCTTTCTCCCTTTACCCGACATATTAAATCACAGGTCACCAAAGCGTATTATGAGAGTTTGTATGGAGCTGAAATTCGATCGAAAATAATTTTCACTTTTCCTTCGAAAAGTTGTAAATAATGTGAAATAAAGTTTAAAAAACCTCACCTGTTGTCTTTTCCGGTGTTTTTATCGCTTCTGGAAGCTGCTATGGGCGAGTACACTGCAATGGCAGATTCGACCGAAGGTCGAAATTCGCCCATAGCAGCTTCCAGAAGCGATAAAAACACCGGAAAAGACAACAGGTGAGGTTTTTAAACTTTATTTCACATTATTTACAACTTTTCGAAGGAAAAGTGAAAATTATTTTCGATCGAATTTCAGCTCCATACAAACTCTCATAATACGCTTTGGTGACCTGTGATTAAATAAACGCCCGGGAACGTATTCGAATAATAGACACACATGTACATACTAATACAGTACGTAATCAAGTTGAAATTAATTTTACGTCAGCAGTTAAAAAAAAACGTAAAATTAAATACCTCTTGTTTATTTCCGCTTCCGAATCTCCATATTTTTGCTGGTGGAATAGTATCGCGGACAATTTCAACTGTAACATTGCATGACCGGTAAAGAAAATGAAAGAGAAAGGAGAAATTATTAGTAACGTGCGTTTCTATTCATTTCTATTCATATATGTTAGGCTGAGGACTGAGCTGTAACACACATACTCGTTTATAATTGGGTACATCAGTGGGCGGAAACGAGGGAGTTAAAGAGGGCGAGAAGTCTACAGGAGGTGGAAAGGTGACGGGACGGGAGCAGAATAGGGAGGATAAGAACTAAAAATGCTCGTAATATTTCACAATAGGAAACCGCCCCCAGTTCTTAACGAAACCAAGAGAACATATATTGTCGAAACTTATTATAAGGGGTAAAGCAGTGTGATGGAGATGACATAAGGTATTATGTCGAAACACGTCTTACAAATTTAAACACGATGATGGCAGTTAATCCTCTCCGTCTCCGGTCCCTGTCTCTTTTAGCCTCCCACCCCCCCCCCCCCCCCCCCCACCCCATCCCTCTTCAACAAAGCTTTCTTTAGCAGCGCAACAATGGAATTGAAACATCGATCTCAAATTGACTGACCTTCATCCATCATGATCCTGTCCAAGAACCAGGCAGTATCTCTGTAAACATCCGGATCATCTGCAAAGCAAGCATAATTTTTTGAAACTATTAATAGATTCGCGCCATGCATGCTGTGAAAGTTGTTTTTTATTTCCTTCCGGTTCCGGATCGAGGCGTCCACGTCACGCTACTCGAACTAACTAATCAGGTAGCGCAATTTAAATAGCTCAGCAATGAACAGAGAGTAAACAAAAAAAATTATCTTCGAACACTGAAAAAAGATCTGAATTGAAAGATACCCATATAGGGGCAATACTTCTCTTTGATCACGTAGACTTGCGTTGGAGGTACGAATGATGTATGAAATTAGCGATAACGATATTTTGAGTGGTGACAGGAGAGGGTGAGCCTGTCAAATTGACCAAATCTGTATATAGTCTTTTTGGGGGTGGGGGGAATCATAGATCTGACAGGGTTTTGGGAAATTGAGTTTGGGGGGGGGTTAAGTAAATACGATTAATCCACCCTCTTGGATCAGTGTATCAGTCTCTTGAATGTAAACATATAGCTTGTTATGATATTTTGAAGGGGTTCCGTCGGAATTTAGAACTGCCCTTCAGTATCGTGCACTTACGGGCTGTTCTGAATGCACGTTTCGAGATTAGAGCGAGGAAAACAATCAACCGTTGATCAGTTCTGATCTTGGCGACGTCTTTCTTCATCCACGAGTGAGCAGGTACAATACTGATCGCATTGGTGCCACGTAACTGACATTTTTTGCATAATCAATGCCTGTTGTTCTTAATCAATTTTGCATATAAGGGGCTCAAAGTTTTGGCGCGTGTCACACTGACAAAATTGCCGTTATTTCACTAACGGTTAATTTATCATAATCCTAAAATGAGCTGTTTTTACTCACCCTCGTATTCCGGAATCACTCCTCTTTCCCACAGCATATCCGCTGGATTTCCTTCGTCGTATTCATACAGTCGTCCTTTGGAGAAACAATTAAATTAATTTCGTCAATAACTGAAAAATTAACGGAATTTTTCTTAGATTCAAACTTTCTACCAAATGAAACCGTTGAGGAATTTGAACAGGTACGTACTGAAGAGACTCTCTTGCCTTTCAAAATGAAAGGAAAAATGACATAAATCGACTGGTGCTTTCAAAACAATCCAAATGAAAAACATTTGTGATTAATTCTGGCGGTCGTTGTTCGATTCTCTCGGTATATATTGAGCTGCAATAGCCCTTTTCACGGTTAATTTGCGATATTTGCATGACAATACAGTTGAACATAGAAGCGAGGCAATTTCGGGCACAAGCTGCGAAACATCGTGTTTTTCTTGAACTCCTTGAACTCTTTTAGTATAAAAACAATTGTAAAATGTAGAAGAGCTACAATTCTTTTAGTTTATGTTGTTTTTCGAAAAAATTGTAAAACGACTTTTCTCTATTAATAAAGAGTAGACTCGCATAAGCAACAGGGAGATCGGATTACGATCTTTACGGCAAACTTTAACTAAAATAGTTGCATATTTAGTTCTTCTCCGTTTTAAAACTATTTTTATGTTAACATAGTTTAAGGAGCTCAAGAAAATCACGATGTTTTACAGCTTGTGCCCGAAATTGCCTCGCTTCTATGTTTAGCTGTATTGTTATGCAAATATTTCAGGTTAACCGTGAAAAGGGCTATTAACATGCAACGAAATCGAGCTTTACTTTGTACCGCACAATTTATTACTTACTTATTACTTATTATAACGCTACTGCGAAGACTTAAACTCCACTAACATTATATAGTTTCCTATGCTCAAATTAAAGGATTTTTCGGTTGATGTTCGTTTGCCACCTAGCTGGTCACGACGAACGCACCCTAGAGCTATAATTTGAATTTAGAAGTCCAAAACTGGACAATTGTAACCCTGACAGTTAAAATGTCCCCTATGCTATTTATTTCACCCAGTTCAGTTGGCTCATAAGAGCTAAAAATGCAACTAAGAGATATCAATGTTGCTGTTTCCCGCGTCAACGTTAGAAGCGGTTTCTATAAGATTATGTAGCTGTTGGAAGAGTCAAAGGGTTCATAAGCACAAACAATGCACATCACGCACCTGATATATCCTTAACACGAACTGCTGAGGCACAGGCAACAAGCAGGACGGAAACAACGAGAGTAAATTTGGACATCTTTGGAGTCTGAGACTTTCAACCTTGGTAAGCTTGCTTTGAAGTGCTCAAATCACCTCTGCTGACTGACTGAGAATGAATAAATACTCGATATGCAGGGACATAAGTATGCTAAAAAATTATGAAATGAAGCTTGTTGCGCGCTGATTCGCTGCAGCTAATACACCCATGACAAGTGAAACGGTTCGGTAAACATATGAATATTGCTCAAGTGATCATTGTGATCATGTCACGATTTTGACATTGCCACCAGCATCACTAATGACCAATGAATATCAGATATATTTATTTATAAAATCACATAAGTAAAACTTTTCGGTTGTTTTGAATATTTAAGGAAAAACAGTTATGATAAAACATCGATTACTTACAGATTCGCGTGGAGGTTTCGCTCCCATTCGAGTTTGCGCCGTCTGAGTTCGCACCGCTTTTCGAGTTCGCACCGGTTGTTTCTCTTGTTTGTTTGTGGCCCTCACCCAGTTATAGAACGAAGAATATACATGGTGTGAACGCGAACTCGGACGGTGCAAACTCGAATGGGAGCGAAACCTCCTGCTCTCCCCTGCCATGAATATATTCATAAGCCAAATGTCTGGGTACATCTTCTAAAGCTTCAAATCTTAAAATGGAAAATTAAAGAGGGCATTGGCGCGCTCTCCCACTCGACTATCTCTGAGAAAAATTAGGGACTGCTCGTAGTCTACGCTTTACGGTATCATTTTAAGCTACTAATTAAAGTTAGAGTTGTGGACAATAAATGTTGTGGCTTTCACTAGCTTGAGAAGAATTCTACATTAAATGATTGTCAGTATGAATTATTTTTAGAATGAAAATCAGCGACATTAAAGTCGAACGACGTTTCGATGACTCCATGTCATCATTTTCAAGTTCAAAATACATAAATTATAGAATTGATTATATATGGGAAAAATTGTGTGAAAATTAATGGAATTTAGATGTGTTCAGAAAGTATTCAATTGTTATGTAAAGAGTTTGGCGCGAATGGAATCCGACCGCGTGTTAAGTTTTGGCTTCATGTTCCTGATAAACAGCATCTCGTAGATCAAACAATCCATCTTTGTGCGACATTTCTTTAGCACTGTAAATTGGTCTTGTAAATTAGTTGCATGCAGCTTGTGGTCTTCTTTCAAGTGCTTACCAATTGCAGTATTAATTATCTAGTGGTAAATCATAACCTCTTTTGCCGATGATGTGACAGAAGCAGATGTTGCTGATTGAAAGTAATTGGCTCTAAGTGATTAAAAATGTGAACATCGAGTGAACCTGATTAGGCTTTAAAATGTTTCATCTTCTTTTTGAAAGGCTGTCGATCTGTTCCACTACTACTGTCACATCCGGCAATACAGTACAGTACATTTAGTATACCTTCCTCGTGTATCAATTCCTGAAATTCTCTAACCTCGACGAAAGCTTGGAGACAAAATTGCAGGTTTTGCCCCTTCCGAAGACCAGCCGTGTAAGATAACAAATTAAAAGTTGTGAATCTCGATTATGATAATTTGCGACAGTTTAAACAATTAGAAGTTCGCTATGAAAGGGATGGCACCTCCCTTGGGGAATTATAATTGCGCTTTTCAAAGGCTGATTCAAAAGTTAATGTGAGCAGAGCCACAGGTAAGTGTTTAGATAAGTACTTTCTTGCTTTCATTTCTCGAGAGGGAAATAAAAATAAGCTAGACTGGGCAGGAGAGGAATTAGTAGAAAGCTTTTTAGTTGTAACTGCGTAAATATCAGATAAATACAATTTTGAATTTCTCGAACTTCTAAGGGAAACGAAAATTCGGAGTTCGTATGGGGTAAAGTTACAGTGAAACTGAAATCCAAGGGAAAAGACTTTGGGTTCGAGTAATCGGGGTTTTTGCCGGAAATCGAGGGTTCGAGAACTCGGGATTCCACTGTAAATACATCTTTCATATACTTTGGACATTCTCATGAATCGAAGCGTGAAATCAATTTTCAAAAGGCCAATCTATAAATACCAAGAGGGCAAACATCATAATGATTCATTATTATACGTAATAACTTCATCGGGCATTGTGGTGTATTTTGCGGGCTAAAATTTTAGTATATTTTAGCTCGCTGCTGTGAGCCAATCAGAAACAAGAAAATAGCGTAGCCAGCCAATCAGAACTGGAAACCATTCAACTGTTCGCGCCGTTTTCTTGATGGCAGCATTCACAGGGGTAGTGTTAGCCGGATTATGCTCTTAAAATCGAGTATTGTGCTTTTGGGCGTCACCCTTGAAAACAGAGCATTATGCTCAAAATTATGTTCGGATGGTTGTATTACGTATGCTCAAAATTATGCTCGGATGGTTGTATTAGTATGTGTAATAGGACTACATGCTGTCCAATTTGAAAATAATTGGATGAAAACAATTCCGAGGTCTGCCAAAATTGGACGAGATCGTAGGTCGAGTCCAATTTGGCAGTCCGAGGAATTTTTTGAATTCAATTATTTTCAAATTGGACAAGAATGTAGTGCTATTAGGTTTTAATTATATCGCGTGAAACTGTCCAAATTAATCGTTAATTTGGACACTATCCAAATTAAGGATTAATTTGGACAGTTTGAAAAATTAACAAATAATCGTGCGCGCGCTTGTATGGGATTTTGGGCTGGCGATATAATTATGCTCCAAATTATGCTGGTTAGATTTCACAATTTTTCCCTTCAAAAAAAAGTTCCCACCCCCACACCCCTATAAAATAAACACCCTATAGCTAAAAGACACAACTTATAATTATCAGTCAAACATTTAATAAACCAAACTGGTCAAAATGCGGTAGCACACAAAGTTTTGATCAGGCCAGGCCTCCAACTATGTAAAGACATACTGGAAACGAGTCTAGACTCTAGATAGAGTTTCTATTTTAATCCAAAGGCTTTCTAAACTGGAACATAAGACTATTATGCTGCAAAATATCATCATTATGCCGGCATTATGCCCGATGCTCCAGATATAGCATTATGCCCGAAATTATGCCGGCATAATCCGGCTAACCCTACACAGGGGCCAAAGGATCGTTTCGGTGAAATATCAACCTCGTCCCCAGGGCCATCTCCGCTTTCAAGATGGCGGATTGGCGCGAAGAAGACCCTGGCGAAGAGCAGGTCACGTGACCACAAAATTAGCCAATCACGAGCCCGCCGCCATTTTGAAACAATCAAAATCTCCAATATTTTTGGAGACACGTGACCTGCTCTTCGCCAGGGTCTTCTTCGCGCCCACCCGCCATCTTGAAAGCGGAGATGGCCCTGGGGACGAGGTTGGTGAAATATATGTTCGGAAGGCCTACAATTGCCTCAGATATTCGGATTAAAGCTTGGAGTTTTCTTTAGGGAAATATAATCTCGAACTTTCTTAATATGGGGAAATTAATGCCTATTATTTTCGGAGAGATAAACATTTCGTTTTGGGTACACGTTGATAAAATAAATATATTTTTAAACAACGCAGAAAGGCTACGCAGTGAGGACCAAGTAAATTGGACAGTTGTTACCTAAGAAATTGATATTATAGTTAATGATGCTTTTTACCAACAACTAATGATGAGGAGGAGAATAATAGACTAAGTACAAGAGAGGATGCATCTAAGAGAAGGATTCCACGTGCTTCATGATATTTTTTGAAATCTATTAATAGTTTCGCGCCATGCTGTGAAAGTTATTTTTTAACTTCTGATCGAGGCTCCAACATCAATGTCACCAAAATAACTAAAAAATCACGTAATATTTTCTTTATACATTGCATGGGGAGATAGGAATTTGAATATTTAAGAAAAAAGGCACTTCAAAATTAGTTTCTAAACATTTTAATATTTCCAACCATTCTTGTTACATGGCTGCTTGCATTCATTCCAGAGCGGGAAACATTCAGTAAATAACCTTCGCGAGACAATTTGCGAAAGCCAACATCTACATTTTAAAACGATATAACAAATGTACAATAATTTATAAGAAATGTTCTTGGAAATATTATAAGAGTGCATGGTTATTTTATCGAAATTGCACTGAAGAGCGATTAACCAATCAGAAAGAAGATATTTTCTCTCAGCCAATCAGATGCAAAGCAAAAACTAGTCTGCGTTCCTGTACGAACGAATAGCTTTTTCTGCATTCTGGCCGCGCGAAAATCTCTCCCGCCCCAATTTTCGCGCGGCCAGAATGCAGAAAAAGCTCTTCGTTTCGTACAGGAACGCTTGCTACGCAGGCTAAGCAAAAACTAATCACGTGATGTGGCTTGCGACTTTTCCCGCGTGAATTGACGTTACCACATATTACAGCTGACGGCAACCGGAATTCGAATGCTCTCTTCTTTGGCTCGTTTCGTCCGTAACGTGAAGTTGTAAACGCTAAAACGAGGGCTCCAACAAATGGTGGATGTGTAACGGCGAGCCAAAAATTCCGATTGCCGTCCGTGGCCCAAAAATGTCTGTCCTCAAGCTCTCTATCATAAGTGCTCCTAGTCCGTCGCCAACGCCTAGCGGTTCTTAAAGGGTCCCTCTCAACCCAGTGTGCTTCGCGCGCCAATATTCTTACGGCGGCCATCTTCGGTTGCCGCGAAAATGGCGGCTTGGAGTTAAAAACTACTTTTTGCAGGATTCTGGCCTTGTTCTGGCCACAAAAAGCAGTCAGACGACCCAAGTTGGCACAATTTCGAAAGTATGGCATACATTAGCCCCAAGAGAGATCGAGTTCCCCGGATGAAAACAATAACACGCGACCGCAAAGCACACTGGTTGAGAGGGACCCTTTAACCATTCCAGCCCTGACATCAACATAAAAATTCTCCTACATAAATAAAAACACCCTTAACATTTGGTGATCACTTCAAAAACTATATAGGACATTTTCAGGGTACATGTATATGATCATTCACTGTATTCTCAAGACATGTATGCTTGACTTTGTATGGAATTCTCTGGAGAAATTAGATGTACATCACTGTCACGCATGGCTGAAAGTAATACGTCTTCTCCATGAGATCAACTTGTTCTGTCAAGTTAAACGCTTTTTGTTGAGGTGCTAGAGCCTGTCTCCACTGAATCTGATGCATGTGTTTCACCGAGCTTGACTTCCAGTTTCTCAAATTCCGTTTTACTTATTTCATCCACTTCATCTTCCACCTGAAAAAAAAAGTAAAAATAAAAATAAAAATAATAGGCAATCAACAAAGAATAGTTTTCGGAGTGCGCGGTCATCCTAGCCTGATAACGAGGCTGTTATTGACTCGCCTGTTGCTTTCAATGGCGTGAAATAATAGGCGACAACAGCTTATGATCTTGAAAAATGATTGTTGGTGACTGGCATTTCCACATTTTGACCGTCCCTGCATCATCTTCGAGAGAGGCGCGGTGGTCACCTAATGACCGTCTAATGGTTAGCACGCTGGGATTTGGCTACGCCGGAACATTGGCCGGGGTGATTGTGTTGTGTTTTTGGGTACGAACAGTTTACTCAAACAGTACCCCTCTCCACCTCGGAGTACAAATGAGTATCGGCAAACAAACTGTTAGGGTAATGCTGGCGCGGAGGGGGGGGGGGGGGGGGTAACCTGGAATGGACTAGCATGCAGGGGGGGGGGGGGCATGTAAGTCGCGACTTCAAACAAACCGTCACACAGACAAGAATATGAAAAAGATTTGACCTCAGAATTAGACTGTTAACTATGTTTGGACCGTCATACAATGCTTTTTTCCCAAGTTCATCAAGCGTTGTGTGACGACCCGATAACGGTGCTGGGAAGGAGACTAAGTTTTGGTACGAATGGCTATTGGTAGTAAAAATACTATTACATGCATAATGACGAGAACAACATTTACCTGTTCAACTGCGACCACATCAGGAATATAAAATTGCATCATGTTTTCAATACCACTCTTTAGAGTAACAATTGAACTTGGGCAACTAGAGCAAGCTCCCTATAAAGATTGGAGTTAAACAAAGTTGTTTTTTAAGTTAAGGTTTCATATTTATTTTTTTATTTTTTTAGTGCGAGGACAGTGACAAGTCCTCTGGTAAGTGGGAGCAGAGGGAGTAGAGATGGCGCAGTGGTGAGAGCACTTGCCACCCACCAATGTGGTCTGGGTTTGATTCCAGCTGGGAGTCATACATGTAAGACATATGTGGGTTGAGTTGTTGTTGGTTCCGATCCTTGCTCCAAGTGTTTTTCTCCGGGTACTCTTATTTTGCTCCCTCCACTGGCACAAAAACAAACCATTCAGATTTTGGGCCATTAGTAATCGGATTTACAGGGTTCTATTGTATTAAATTGTGTGGCAATATCATAACGTGGGTTAACTGACCTGTAGTTTTAGCTTTACAACACCATCGTGGAAGCCCTGCATAACATTCAACAACATATAATTATTATATGCTTAAATTATAGATATTTATCCAGGGCTCAATTTGAAAAATATTGCAACATACAATTCACATTTAGTGAGTCAAAGGCTATAATGTCACAATAAATGATCACCATCATTATCTTTTAACTATCAAACAAACCTTGAAAATGATATCTCCTCCATCTTCTTGAACTGTAGGTCTGTTAAAAAAAGTAACAACAACAACAACAACATTAAATTGGTTAAAAAACAACAACAACAACAACAACAACAACAACAAAATTAAATTTGGATGACTCAATCAGTTCTCAAGGAAGATAAAACAAATAATAATTATTATTACCTTATTCTCGTTTCCAACAACTCTTTGATCATTGCGACAGTTTCATCATCATCAGCATCAATCGCTGCAAAATAAATTTCACTTGAGGCTTTGAATTTAATTTATTCATAATAATTATATAATTAAAACAATACTGACAGTGATTTGGGGATGGTGTAGCGTGAGCCAAGCAAGAGCATTCCATTTGCCGTATAATAAATAAAATAATTATGAATAAAATTTATATTAATTTTGTAAAAGTTGTATAATTAAAAAATAATAATAATATTATTTTTAATTAGTAGTCAGCCATACCTGTGTCACTCGCTGGTTGGTCCTCTGTCAGAATAGGAATGTTGCTGGCAAAAAAGTCCATTATGGAGGCAAATATGTCAGGTTTGAGAACTGGCCAGTCAACCTCATCATCAGTCTTGAATTGGAAGAATTGAAATAATGATTGTCATCAATATGTACAGTCCCTTCTCCATCCTTGCAGGGAAAAAAAATCTACAAACACATACCTTCACATTTTTCGACCACAGTTTAAATAATAAATTTATATATTGTTCATTGTCCAATTTTTTAAAGGCATTTGGAAGTTACAATGCAAAGTCCCCTTTAATACCTTAGTGACTGTGATAAAGTTTGGTCCAAACATTACTCCTGTTACACCATCAATTCTGAATAAATTCCTGCAAATAACATTTAAGATGAATATTAATTTTATCATTCAACAAATACATGTTTCTATAGAGTAGAATGAGGAGAATGAGAAATGCTGTGAAAACACGTCAAGCAAGTGTTCTCAGGGACAGGTACATACCATAATGATTTGATTTAGCGCCCTCCTTCCAATAAGCGCCCCCTTTCTAGTAAGCGCTCCCCCTTGAGTGTCATTTTGTTAATATTAGCGCCCCTATTCCAATAACCGCCCCCTCACCATACAATGTACATGAACAAAAGGTGACATTATAACACTAAATGAGCACCAGAAGGTCACATAGACAAAAGAGAGAACAGCACAGAGAGGACATGGTGGAGAACTGCTGTTCTGACCATGGAAACCCGTATTGTTACAGTTGATAGTGTTACAGTTTCGTCAAACACAAATAAGCGCCCCGTCCCCAATAAGCGCCAATAAGCGCCCTCCCTTGAGCTACCAAAAGTAAATCTTCCGCATATATATTAGCCAATCAGAATTGGGTATTGAGTGTATTATTACCTTGCTAATGGAGAGCAGTATGCAGACTGTGAGTTAGGAAAGTTGGCTGTACCAGACTCTAAGACTTGCACTCCTGGAACAAACTTCAGACTGTTTGGATTTGGTGTTTCTTGTACTTGAATGAACATCGTCCTCGCATTGGCTGTGACAACAACAAATACACAGAATTAATCTTACTTCAATAGAACTCACAGGTGGCTGTAGCCAAAATGGGTAGGGAGGTGTGAGAACAGCTAGTGACCTGGAGATGCGTGTTTGGACACGCAGGGATGCTGGGAAGCTTAGAAATACAAGATCGGCGACACAGCGATGCAAGACTGGGGACGTGAAATTACCAACAATGAAGTTAAAAGTTAAATAATCCGAGCAAACGATACTGTGAATCGGGTTTACCTTGGTCGTCAAGTCTGGAACGAATGGGGAACAACGGAATCCCTGATTGTCTGGGATTTTACCAACATATGTAGTCTTTTATACTTCCTTTTACTGATATTATTATACCAGTAGATGTAATGATCACAAACATGCCAACCAGTAGGACATCACACCTTCCATCTATTTATATACTAATGTACAAAGCTTGTAATTTTGGAAGCTTCCCAGTTTAGCGTGATATGTGTATAGTTTTTGATTTTACAATAAAGGTCAGGCTTGCGGCGGTCGGCTTGACATGGCTACCAGTGGTGTGTGAGAAAGGGACTTAAGTCTCTACAACAAGTCCCCTGCAGCTGTTCAAACAAGGGGACTGGTTGCAGGGACTTGTAGTAATCTTGACTGTGTCCCGGGGACCAAATTCCTTGTACGTACACATGGGGGGAATTGTTGCAGTGGCAGTCCGATTAGGTTTTTAATTGGTTTATTTTCTTATTTTGTCACTTGGGACTTGTCCCACGAACAGTACACACGAGGGGTCGAGAAACATTGTGGAGACAAGTCCCGGGGATTTGTCCCTTCAATAGACCCTCCTACGGTTTTTCAACTGTTGATATTGTCTAGTTACACATGTAGCAAAAATCTATCGACACTGCTGGAAAGAGCACCTTGAAATTAGTAAAATGGCCAAGTTTGAGAGTGATATCTTGCCGAGGAGCGTGCACGAAAGAATGTCTGCTGTCGCAATTCGAGTCAGATGATTTGTTTTCGATCACAATAGCAAGTTTCTGAAATTTCCTCTTCGCGTTAGCAGACAATAGCAATGAAACATAGAAACTACAAGGAGAAGATACATAACGAATTATTTACAAAGTGGAAAAAGCCAAGCGTGACAAGGGTGGTTTCGTGACTATGCTGCGGTCGTTAGCTGTCAACTGTCTGGTTGAATGAAAAGCCATTCGCGCACAGTCTTTTTCCGTCTTTTTCCAGATTTACTAGCACCTCAGCTCACGGGGATGGAAAGAGATATAATCAACATTCGATATTCTAATGTATTAAGCTATGGTTGATTATTTGAGTTAAATTTGGTAGTTTGAAATGAATACACTGTAATGCAATCCGTTCGCGATTGATGAAAGTTATTCTCGATTTGTCGATGGCTTGATGCATGTCTCACATATTGAGTAATATCAACGCACAATTATATTTTATTTGTACCACATGCATTGCTTTAGTTCTCATTAATTCGGCATTTATTATTTTTTGTTTATTTATTATAATTATTTTTTTATTTCAATTATTTTTATTTTTTATTTTTTTTAATTAATATGATTATTTTTTTATGATTATTTTTATTATTTTCCGCCGTCCGCCATCCGCCGTCCGTTTCTTCACTTTACAGAGTCCCATTTTACACTATACGAATCTAAAATTAGGCCAATTTACTTAATTTCAAATTGCTCTTTCCAGCAGTGTCGATAGATTTTTGCTAACTGGACAATATCAAAAGTTGAAAGAAAAAAAAACATTGTGTCTAGATACCCGGCAGCCGGGAAGTGTTTTCAAAAACTAGATACCCGGCAGTCTGAAATTCTAATAGAATTTATACGAAATATCTCATTTAATTCTTCTGAGAATAGTCTATCTTTGTTTAGAAATGTCAAGCGATTTCAAACATTATTTTGGCTTCGTAGTTGAGGAATTCTTCGAGCTTGGGCATACTATAAAATCTCGATGTTTTCGACACTTAAAAGATATTCGTGCTCTTACTCAAGGAATCAACTCTCAGAATATCCACAAAAATTATCATTGAAACCACCTGAGATTATTCGATCTTTGTTCAGAAATGCCAAGCGATTATAAATAATGTTTTGGTTTTGTAGTGGACGAATTCTCCGAGCTTGGGCATACTATAGAATCTCGACTCACGGGCACGGTTTTTCAAAAAACTAGATACCCGGCAGTCAGAACCTCTTACCGTTTTCCACGAAACATTTTCATTCGAACCTTCTGAGAGTATTCGATCTCTGTGTAGAAATACCAAGCGATTTCTGAACTTCAGGCTTCTATATATTCAAGTTGTACACTTTGCACTGGCAACACATCTATGAATTTCTAACTAACTGCCGGGTATCTAGTTTTTTGAAAAACCGTGCCCGTGCGGAGTCGAGATTCTATAGTATGCCCAAGCTCGGAGAATTCGTCCACTACAAAACCAAAACATTATTTATAATCGCTTGGCATTTCTGAACAAAGATCGAATAATCTCAGGTGGTTTCAATGATAATTTTTGTGGATATTCTGAGAGTTGATTCCGTGAGTAAGAGCACGAATATCTTCTAAGTGTCGAAAACATCGAGATTTTATAGTATGCCCAAGCTCGAAGAATTCCTCAACTACGAAGCCAAAATAATGTTTGAAATCGCTTGACATTTCTAAACAAAGATAAACTATTCTCAGAAGAATTAAATGAGATATTTCGTGTAAATTCTATTAGAATTTCAGACTGCCGGGTATCTAGTTTTTTGAAAACACTTCCCGGCTGCCGGGTATCTAGACACAATGAAAAAAAAAACACAGCAGAAGGCGGGTCTATTCAAACCAGTTTGAATTCGTGGGACAACAATATTTTTGGGGACAACAATATTTTTTGAGGAAAGTGGGTAGTACACAGGAAGGAATAAATTGTTGCAGGGACAGTCCGATCTTAAAAAAAAAGTTGCAGACCTTAACTTTACCTCCAGCTGGAACACACAGTTGTTGTGGAGAAGACCGAGTGTTTCGTGAACACGTAAGGGCTGACATAACTCCTCTGCTACTCCTGGAGACAGCCCTGCATGTAAAGTTCCTGTGGCCATGTTTAACATTCTGAATTCCTCTCCTGATAAACACCAGGTTTGGTATATTTCTCGAAACAAACTGAACATTGCGTAGATTCGCCGCCATATTTGTTTTCAAGGGATATCAGAGCCCTCGATTATTATGTTCAGCGTAAACTAGATTCCAGACTTTCTCGACTTCCTTATTTCGCGGGGGAAAAAAATCCATTTTCATGATCACTGAACAACTAAACAAAGCGTTCAGCTGTTCAATTGAGAAAACACTTGATAAGTACGCTATCGGCGTAGTTCAGTAAAGTATTTTGTCAAGTTTCTGCTGGCTCGTTTAAGGAAATCTGTTCAGTCTCCATCTCCTTGGACCTATGACACCTTGAGCTAATTTACTAGTAGAATTACTTTTACCGCGAAAATCACCCGTTGCGAGCACGAGGACGAGGTTGTCATTCACGTATAAAACTAGGAATATACTAGCCTCCTCCGCAGGCAACTCTTACATAAAGGCACGAGTGAGAGACTGGTACGGAGGACAAAAAGGCCAGACCCCGGGGAGTTGCCTGCGGAGGAGGCTAGGAATATACGAGAGGAACGTGGAATAAGAATTAGAACGGCGGAATGTCGTTACTACGAGTTATCACTAATTGTCGGGGGCACCCAACGGGAACCCAATGGGAAATTTCAATTCCCTGCTAGGGATGGAGGGAATGACTATATTTATTAGTCAAAAACCGCGAAAAATGTCTCGAAAAGGTATATATATTTAGCGAATTCATATTAGAAGACGGGAAACTCGACTCAGGCGAAATTCCGTCTGACAAAATTCCGCCTAATATGAATTTAAGGACGGTGAAATGAGACGGGTAAAGTAAATGACTTAGAGCAGTCGGAGACAAGGACGAGTATGAGGCCAGGTTACATTTCTAGAAAAGAGGCGCGAAGCGCCGATAATCCAGCGTCTCTCCCCAACCCCACTCGTAATTTCACGCTCGTTCCAGATCCTTCGGCCGCGTTCAGCCCGACGCTCTCGCGCGAAAATACGGACTGTTTTGCAGTCTACATCTACTGCGATTTTTTTATGAAGTTCAATATGTTGTTGCTATGGTTTCTCGTAGCAATAGTGTTGTAATTAATTTCCCCCCGTGCCTTCAGCGTCTAGAAAATTCCCAAACCCAATCTTATTGATGAAACTTTCGTATTGATGCAGATCTTCAATACAAAGCTCAACTTGCGCAAAGTTTGTATACTTCAAATTGCATTATTTGAGTAATTTTCCTTTCCTTTTAAAACAGAGAGAAAATTAACACACAATCAAATCAGACCTCTAATTTGACTGGATCCCTGTAGATTCTTCAGTTTCTTCAAAGTTAATAAAGGAAATAGTCATGAAGCCCAACAAAGTGCTTTGTTTCACGTTTTTGTTCGCTTTTTGGCCTTGACCGTGCACAAAACACTAAGTTTTGAGTTGAGTCCGAGTAACTAACCAATAGAAACGTTTCGGTTAAGTAATTCAACCACAGTGTGTGAGCGCAAAACAAAAAAGATTGTCCACTGTCGTGGACCTTCCAACATAAGTTTTGTCATTTTTGTTTGCTTCTTTGAAGTTTTCCTGCCTTCAAAAACCATTTTCCTCTATTAACTATGTTTCTTTAAAAGGTTAGGCTGTCAAATTGTAGCGAACCAACTTAAACTGGAAGATAGCAATATTCACACACGCATAATTGCACTGCAAGTGCCAGAATTCAATTAAAACACTTTTTGTTTCAAGTTTAAAAAATAATCTTGGTAACGGCTCGGGAAAAAAAAAACTAAAAATAATAACAGAACAGCTGTGCTCGTTGTAGGGAATCTACGCCATTAAGAACCTCGCCTACTGCGATGTTTTTTTATGAAGTTCAATATGTTGTTGCAATGATTTCCCGTAGCAACAGTATTTTGATTAATTTTCTCCCGTCCTTTCGGCGTATAGAAAATTACCGAACCCAAGCTTACTGATATAATTGTTTTGTTGATACAGATCTTCGCTACAAAACTTTCCTTGCGCAAATTCTGCATCTTCATATTACGTTGCTTGAGTGTGTGTTTTTTCTTTTTCACAGAAAAAGGTAACCCTTTCATATACCTCCCATAGAAAATGGTACCCCTTTCATATACCTTCCACAGAAAAGGTACCCCTTTCATATACCTTCCATAGAAATTATGAAAATGGTACCCCTTTTCACATACCTACAGTAGAAGCACTGCATCCCTTTTCTATATCCTTGTAATGAACTTAATGAACAATATATATCACCAGAAATCATCAAGCATTACCAGTAGAGATGTTAACCAAACAATAATATCATTTACTCGTGAAATCCCTACCCTTTCACATACTTCAACTCGTGAAATCCCTACCCTTTCACATACCTCGAGCCTAAAAAAGGACCCCTTTCGGGCGGAGCCTCCCCGTATAGTCCATTATAGGGAGTACCCCCCCCCCCCCCCCGGGACGTTAGTTAACGAGGAAACAGCGACAATTCACAACAAATCATAAGAATACATATCAACGCGCGCAGTGTATAGGTACATGCAAACAGCTATGACTTGGTTTTAAGAGTGGTACGGCTGTTGCTTTAGCACTTACACAAGTAAGGCAGCTTTGCGTTATATCAAGTTGAAAGAAGTCACGAATCCAGCTGGCTCTGTAGCGAAATTTCTCACAGTCATTGATGTATATTCTAAATGAAATAAATTGGAAGGATTTGTTGAAGCCCTCACCACATGTGTAATATGATGTTATTCAGTGTTTTGCGTGCTGTTTTTGGGGGGATGGGTTATATTGGAGTTGTATGTAAGGTATGAGAAGGATTACTTCGGCGGTATTTGCGCTCCTCGCTAGCATAAATTATCGAACAATAAATTAATTCCTGCAAATTTCAAAATGCAACTGTAAGTGCGGAATATATTGTAGGAGTATTTTGAATACTGTTCGACCCTTCAAACCAAACAAACAAGTTTACTTACCTGGAAAGGCGTCGTTCTCATTAATGATTCAAACGGGTTTAACGTCAACCTCGTTCCCAGGGTCTCTTATCCACCGCCCACAGTAATACAGTAATACATGCAGCAACAACATCTCGGCCACAGTAAATTGCCTCTAAAAATTGAAGTATAAACTGCTGCAAACAGCGAACTGAAGACTGCTGTAAAAACATCGCTTGCCTGTGAACAGTGGCCGTTAGAAAGCGGCTCGGTAAATATCCACCACTATCCACCTCCACTTCGGCGAATAATTGTTTTAGTATATACCAAAACCAGTGAAATAGCTAGCTCCAAAATTATAGATTTATTTTACCGCGTAAAATCGGAAAAATCCTTTAAAAGTGGAACCCTACGCGCGACCAAGGACAGCGCGGGAAAAGTCACATGACAACATCAGGCGATCAACATGTCTCGTATGTTGGACTTTGACGATTTCAAGGGGAAAATTATTATTTTTTCCGTTTTTACTGATGGACCAAAAGCGACGAGTTCTATTTTCTCGTATTTTACAAGTTATGTCAGTATCTATTGCCTGAGAAACTGATGTTGAAAGCTGCAAGTGCCGTTATAAACTGAACAAGATGGTCAAGATGCTGCCTAACCGAAGACGTTTTCGTAATTCCAGTTCAATTATTTCTCACATTGATGTGACTGCATCCACCGTCTGATGTTACTGCTTTTAATTTACCGGAGGGGAGAGGCACTAAAGTTTGGAGAAGCCACAGCATTTGGGCAGTTCTAGATCATGATACGGCAACAGGAATATTTTCTAGCGTAGTGAGACCGAGATTAGTCGATCCGAATACAAAACTAAATCGTTGGCAGCAGGGACTTCTTGCTTTTTGAAAGACACTGCTGTATTCAGGATTTCAGGTAGGAATTGCATTTTAAAGTTAGTTGGACTGGACAGCGTTTGGAACCACTTCAAAGATTTTTAAAACTGTTCGAAATTATCATTTACAACTGAGCGTTGTCACGTTCTTACTCTAGCGGCTCGATAGTAAACAAAACATTTTGTACAACATTTTTGGCGATTTTATTTAGTGACACGACTAAACTTGCTACAAATGATCACCTTTAAATATCTTCAGGTATTTTTGATAACACAGTGACGTGTAGCGGCCTCGTTTATGGAAGTAATTTCTGCTTTGATCAAAGAAGCAAAACGCACGGCCATTTTGTTTTTGCTCGGTGAATAGCAAAGACTATTCACCTCCGAGCTAGCCAATCAGAACGCGCGAAAAGCACTATTCACTGGTTTGGTATATACTAAATATATATATAAATATATAATTATAATTAATTTTAAACACATAAAAATAAATTATGAAGACATACAAATAAATTATGAATTAATTAAAGTCACGAAAACGACGAGGAATCCAAAATACATCAGCAAAAAAAATTAATTATAGTTACTTTTTTTGGCAATACTCTAGTTATAAATTCTTGGGGCTCGTATATTATGTATATAATGAATTTAAAACGACCAAAAGGGACTTCAAATAAAAATGATTGATGCGCAATACTAAATTTTTGAAAGTGGAGAAATTATTAACATGATAAGTGTAATTTGGCCCTGTATCTTGAATTCACTCATCGTTTCCGTGAGTTTAAATAATTCATGATTTTTTTTTTCCGTCGATTTAAGAACTGTTAGTTCTTTATATTATGCGATATTAATTGATCTAAAAACATCGATTATCTGAACTAAGAAGTCCCCTGAAAAGGCGTGTATCGTTAATTATTCAAACGGGTTTAACGTGGCAGACTATTGTTCTGAAGGTGTAACCAACCACCAGTCAGAACTCAGGATTTCAATTCACCTTACCAGGAGGGCAGTAACCAATGACATAGCGACATGTCATCTGGCTTTATATTGTTATTATTATTATTTTTTTTTCTTTTCATTAATACTCGTTCTCATTCTGGTATACGTCTTTGTGTGCGGAGAGATTTTGGGGCGACCCTGATACAGGAGCACCCAACGAACATTTTTTTGTAAAATGCATTATTTTACCCAGATAAATGAAAATAAATGATATAAAAGCATTTCCAGGTGTTCTTATGCGTTGCTGGGGAAAATATATCTGTTCCTCTTTGCCAGCATGACACACGGGGAAATTCCCAGCCAGCTGGATAAAAATTGTCTGTTTCCCAGCCAACAATAATAATAATATTAAAATAATAATAAGTAACCAAAAGGGGCATGGGAACTAATTAAACATCGATGGAAAAACCCCTTTCGAATATTGTTTTGTATAATGTACTGCCGTCTCAAACAGTTTGAATATTCGGGACATTTTATATTCCTTTTCTCAGGAAATAATGACCGTGTTATCATTACTATTTCCCAGCCTAAAAAAATAGACTGAAATATTTTGCCAGCCAGCAAGAATTCGGCTGGGGAAGAGATAAAGTGAGGAACAGATTCGTTGGGTGCCCCTGCTGATACAACTGATTACCAGCAACCAATAATATAACGACATGTCAGTTGGCCTTATTATTATGACTATTATTATATTTATTTTTTTTCCTGAATACTCGCGCTCATTGTGGTAGAAGACGTTGCGGAACGGAGATATTTTGGGACCAGCCTGAGACAACTGAAGAAGTAGGTCATTACGTTTTTTCTGTGTAATATTGGAAATGTTCTAAAGTATTGGAGCTATGTTTTAGCTAAGTGCCAGAACTACAAATTTGACTGCCTCACTCGTTTATGAAATATTCTTCATTCAAAAACTAAAACCGTAACTGAACACTCAATCTGACTCTGTTCGTGCGAAATTTTTCACCTAGGAAAATACTTCCTTCATTTTATGTAATTTTCTATACCTCTATTTAGTTATTCATATACTTTCATCGCTAGTGTTTTAACTTCATCGCATCACATTTGCATTCCAAGTTTGCTTTCTTCGCTAATTTTCATTATAAAATGTATAACCAAAACTTTGCTGATTTAAGAACTGTTATTTCTCAGTTTATGTTGAGTCATAGTTATCTGAAAATTTCAACCAACTAAACTAAAGTAGAAAGTTACCTGAAAAGGCGTTTCTAATTAATGATTCAAACGGGTTTATATTTTTAACGTGACAGTCGTTTGAATGAGAGGAATATTCACAAAATGTTTGCGCCACATTTAAAAAAAATAGTATTAAACAGAAGAATAATTGTAAATGTTCAATTCGCATCCTACATTCAAGCAGAATATTATCAAGTCACTCCTGCAATAAGATCACAGCGCCAATAATCATACTAATCAATATATTAGTTTGTTTTCTTCCATAACTGTCCACGCTCTCCAAGCACTGGGCTAGTCATATTATATGTAAATACCCAAAATAAGAAACATTAATTAATTTTGAAGACATAGCAATAATTTATAAAGACATAATAAAATATGAATGAATTAAAGTCACGAAAACTATATGGAAATTCAAGACACTGAGGGACAAAAAGCATTAACATGTTAATAATTTAGGCGTATTGCTAGAAAACAAATTATTGAAGTCGAAGAAAGGAGGAATTAAAAGGAATTTAGAAGAAAATAAAATTTAAAAATTTGGGAAGGCGATAACTATGAGTGAGTATTTATTAAAATAGCTTTTTGACTTTCAAAACCGTGGCGTCTTAAAAAAATCAAACGTCATGCAATCAACATGCAGTCAACTTTCGCGAACGTATATTGCAATAAATGCAGGAAGCGTCTGAGCTGCATTTACATGCTACAGCGAGATGATCCAGTGAAAGTCTTTCTGATACGGTCAGTAGTGCTACTACTGGAACGGGAAGCGTCGGATGAAAATGTTTATCGTAATGCACGAGGCGAAGCGAAATCAGTCAACAACGAAAAAAAACACGTCTTCGTTTTCGAGCGAAAACAACCAAGGAAAAACATATTTTTGATATCATGCATGCTAATTTTAGGTGTGAATTTCTTGCCTGAAAAGCTTTTTTATTGTCAATAAGTTACCGTGCGACAATCCTCTTAGCAACTAGTCGAGTGCTACTGCGCACGCTCGGTTGCCCGGCACCGCTATGTCCGTGATTATGCAAACCATTTATAAGGAGTTTCTATCCCCCCCTGAGACATACAAATAAATTATGAATTAATTAAAGTCACGAAAACGACGAGAAATCCAAAATATATCAGCAAAAATAAAATAATAATAATTACTTTTTTTCTGGCAATGCTCCTAGTTATAAATTCTTGGGGCTCGTATTTTAAGTATATACAGTGACATAGGCGTAGTGTCGGAGTTGCTCGCTCCTAGTGATGGCTCCTGGTATATAATGAATTTAAAACGACCAAAATGGACTTCAAATAAAAATGATTGATGCGCAATACTATATTTTTGAAAGTGGAGAAATTATTAACATGATAAGTGTAATGTGGCCCTGTATCTTGAATTCACTCGATTTCCATGAGTTTAAATATGCAGTCAACTTTCGCGAACGTATATTGCAATAAATGCAGGTAGACTTGGGTTTACTGCAAATAACAAAAATTACCTTATGTTTTAAATCCACAGAAATGGATACCAGGTTGTTGATTTTTCTTATGACTACTTCGTTGTTTCTTATTCTGATGGAAGAAGCTAAACCTGTAAAAGGAGGAGACATCAAAATGGCAGCACAGGGTAAAAAAAGGAATGGTAGAAATAATATAAAGAGAAAGGTGTAAATCAATATTTTTGGCTGTCGACACACGTCTCTGTGCATATAAGGATTTCAGTTTGGCTTCGAAAATATTTCTTTTCAGTTAGAAATAATATAAAACTGTATCGAACATGAGGGTTTCATCCGATTTCCAAACACAAAATACAACGCGCAGCGGAGTGTTTGGACAGGGGCGGATCCAGGAATTTTGGTGGGGGGGGGGGGGGGGGGGGTCCCAGGGTTACCGAAAATGTGAAGTAGATTGAAGGATAATTTTTGGCAGTAGACAGCAGTAGTTATTACTAAAAAGCACGGAGGGGGGTGTTTGAGGCCCCCAGAAAATTGAGATTTCGGAGATGGTTTTGCTATGGATAATGGAGAAAGAAAAAAACCCACAGGTCTGATAGGGGGGTCCCCCCAAGCGTACGGGTGTGCATCCAAACAGGGGCACCCGATGCAACGAGTAATTTTTTTGTTACTTTTTCCCTGTATCATTTAGGGCCTTTTAATGGATATTTGTGTAAACTAAGGAAGTTTGATCTATAGGTATTCTTCAGCTGAATATTGAAGCGGCTGAATTTTTTACGGAACGAAGTCTTATTACTCGAATTTAGCTTATGTCGCCTTTCAAAAGAAAATCCTATACGACCTTATTCAGTACCCAAAAACAACAGACATTAATTAATTTCCTGAAGTACGTTTCGACAAAAAAACTCCAAAATGCATGCCTATTTGTATATCTTCCACAATAATTAATAATTCGTTTTAAATTATTTTTCAGCGTGTTCATTGCTGATTAAATATCTCACTGCGATGCAGGAAGAGATTGATTCACTGAAAGAACGAGAAACCTGTACGTGTAGCGGATCTGCGCAAGTACCAGGTAACGATAAAGTCTTCACGAGCCTAATGAACCACAACTCCTTTTAAATGAAATAGATTTCCGTATCATGAAGGGACTTCTTATGATGCCAGTGCTGACAATCTGTTCATAACTCATGGTTGAAAAAAAAAAACTAGATATTCAACGGAAAGTTCAAACAACTACTATGGTCTTTAAAGCACTAAATGGTCGGCTTTCCCCCCCTGAATATCTACGATCAAATTTCACTGACTGCAGTGAAATTTCTAGATATTCACTAGTAATAAGGGACTGTTTCGTCTCGGTAAATATTCACCAATATTCACGAGCCTGAGGCGAATAATTGTTACATATTAGTGTGGATACACGGAATTCATGGAAAGCAGGTATATTTTATTTTTGTTTAACTATTAGTCTTAATATATATATTATTTGTAATTATAGTATTTTCAATTATGTAATTTAAGTCTATTATTTTGTGGCCTGATGTCTTTACCGTGTCTAAATAAAGTTACTATTACTATATTACTATTAATATTACTATTACTGTTACTGTTGCGGTTAATTTCACTGTCACTGTCACTGTCACTGTCACTGTCACTGTCACTGTCACTGTCACTGTCACTGTCACTGTCACTGTCACTGTCACTGTCACTGTCACTGTCACTGTCACTGTCACTGTCACTGTCACTGTCACTGTCACTGTCACTGTCACTGTCACTGTCACTGTCACTGTCACTGTCACTGTCACTGTCACTGTCACTGTCACTGTCACTGTCACTGTCACTGTCACTGTCACTGTCACTGTCACTGTCACTGTCACTGTCACTGTCACTGTCACTGTCACTGTCACTGTCACTGTCACTGTCACTGTCACTGTCACTGTCACTGTCACTGTCACTGTCACTGTCACTGTCACTGTCACTGTCACTGTCACTGTCACTGTCACTGTCACTGTCACTGTCACTGTCACCGTCACCGTCAGTCACTGTCACTGTCACTGTCACTGTCACTGTCACTGTCACTGTCACTGTCACTGTCACTGTCACTGTCACTGTCACTGTCACTGTCACCGTGCCCCATTCAAACACGGCCTATAAAAGCACGGCTTTCTTTCTAAATAGGAAATGTCCAAATTATGAATTGTCGATACCGAGTTAAGAAATGAATAGCTTCCACAATAACTATAATTATATACGTAAACGGTTTTAAAAGAGACGAGGATGCAGAAAATGTAAGATTTTGGAAGATATTTCTTATTAAAACCAAAAATGGCATTTAAACTGTAAAATAAGCTTTAAAAATTCAAATAGGTAGAACACCCTGTTAAATCATGGTTTCCACCACGTGACGATAAATTATAGTAAAAGTCAAGTTTGGTAATATCTAAGTATGATACTTAGACGAAATGGCCTCATTCTGAAATTAAACCACAAATGGTCCCTATATATGTCGATGAAAGCATTTATTTAAACAGGATAAAATTACAGCAAATATGATGTGGTCGGCGATGTGTCACGGGGATTTTGTTGAATTTTTGGTTACTGTAACCAAAATTCATCCATCTTCGTTTCTTTATTCCATCAGTAATGTTGTTCCCAGCATATTCTTAAGGATCCATCTAAGGCATCTTCTTGTTGATTCTTCAAGTTTCCGAAACATAAAGCAAGACTGAAAGGACATTGGTTAACTTTGTCTTGATACGGAGATTGTATACCCAAGGCGAAGCCGTATTCATTTACTATGACTATTGAGAATTCATACAGTGTTCTGATCACTTCTTTGTAGAAATAAAGCCATGCGACTCGAGCCCCTGTATGAATGGAGGAGAGTATACGAACGAAGCAGGGGAATATACAGTTGCCAATGCTAGAGTGGTTGTGAAGGAGAAAGATGTGAAACTGCTAAAGCCCTTTTTTATCTTAAATTTTATAGCTAGCTGTAGCTTATAGTTGCTACTGATTGATGATGATGTATGCCCCGTGTCTGGTTAGAATTTGTTTACATTTTAAACCCTTCCATTGTAGAAATAGACGCTTGTGACTCGAGTCCCTGCTTGAATGGAGGAGAGTGTACTGATGAAGAAGAAGGAAAATACAGTTGCCTGTGCAAGAGTGGCTGGGAAGGAGAAAGGTGCGAAACTGGTAAGGACTTTTTTTATCTTCAATGTTATAGCTAGCTGTAGCGTATACAGTGGAACCCCGCCTTACGACCACCCCGTCAATACGACCACCTCGTTATTACGGCCACTTTATTTTGGCTCGAACAAAAGCTCAGTCAGTCATTTTCTTAGTTAAAGAACCCCTTTACGGTCACCCCGTTATTACGGCCAGTGTTTTTTTTTTTGCCCGTAGGTGTCCGTATTAACGGGGTTCCACTGTAGTTGTTATTCATGTATACCCAGTGCTTGGTTAGAATTTGTTTACATTTTAAACCCTTCCATTGTAGAAATAAAGGCATGTGACTCGACCCGTGCTTGAATGGAGGACAGTGTATCAATATAGCAGGAGGAATATTCATTTGCCAGTGCATCAATGGCTATGTAGGAAGAAGATGCGAAACTGGTAAAGACCTTTTGATCTTTAATTTTATAGCTATCTGTAGCTTACTGTTGCTATTCATGTATCCCAGTGCCGGGTTAGATTTGTTTTACATTTTGAACCCTTGAATGGAGGAGAGTGTGAGCCTGAAGGAGAAGGAATACAGCTGTTTCGAGAAAGGTTGTTGGAAAAAAGCGTACGCGACACGCGACAATCCCGAAAGGTAATCTGGGAAATGATCAGCAAGGTACGTTCCTGACACTGTAGCTGTCGAACCTACTTTTGTTGCTTTCTTTTAGCACTCGCAAACATACGTCCATGGCGTATCGTGCCATTTTCAGAGATTTCCCTGAAATGCTGAAGTCAAGGAACCGTGAACTTGAAACTACCCACAATACCTTTCGGGATTGTCGCGTGCTCTTTTTACGACAACCTTTCTCGAAACAGCTGTATACCTTTGCAAATGCGCTTGCAAATGCAAGAGTGGTTGGGAAGGAGACAGATGTGAAACTGGAAAGGACGATTGTTTAGCCATTATTTAAGCGTAGCTATTCATTTACTATGACTTGTTATAATGCATACCAAGTTCTGATCAATTCTTTGTAGAAATAACAACACGAGCCACAGGCGAGTGCTTGTGCTATATCCTCACTGTCTATTACTTACCAGAACCAGGAGCATATTACCCAGGAGCCTCCATCTCCCTTATGGCGATATTTCTCGTTACGTCACCTATTGTTATTAATGTGCCAACCAGAGAACTATTGGCTGTTGAAACAAAGAGTTATTTTGTTTAATAGTTGGCAAATTTGAATGACAAAAAAAAATTTGACGTAATGTTGATAAACAGTGAACACTCCTATTGGTCCTATGCATCGGCGAAGTTACACCTTGAGCTATTTTTAGAATTACTTTGCCGCGAAAATATGATGTCATGAGCCACGCCCCTACGTTTACCCAATGAGATTGTTTCTGCTACGATACAATACATACACAGCACGAAATCGCGAATTTACGCATCTTTATTTCTTGCGTAAAGAACCGTAAATATATGGCCTATTCTTTACGGACAAATTCCGCGTTCCGTAAAGATGCGTAAACACAGAGAATGCGTAAAGGCCACGTAAAGGACATTACATGTGCGTAAAGGAAAATGATAAATATGACTGTAATTCCCCAAGAAATACAGAAATAATTATAGTGAAATGTCTTCAGTGTTCATCAATGAATTGCCGTGTTATTTTGATCGACTTCCAACTGTAACACTTTACGCGTCTTTAACTTTCTTTACGTATCTTTACTAACTGTTCTTTACGTGTCTTTACCCTTCATTACGCACAGTCATTCTTTTACGCGTCTTTAACTTTCTTTACGTATCTTTACTCACTGCTCTTTACGTGTCTTTACCCTTCATTACGTACAGTCATTCTTTACGCGTCTTTAACTTTCTTTACGTATCTTTACTCACTGTTCTTCACGTGTCCGGCTTTACCCTTCATTACGTTCAGTCATTCTTTGCGCTTCTTTAACTTTTTTACGCATCTTTATTCCGTTTACGAGTTTTACCGTTTTCGGGAGTTTTTGTGACAAAGAATAACTTGCGATATTTTATTTAGAATGGATAAATTGAGTGTTGTTACCATAGTGTGGTGGTTTAATTAATTTAATAGTTAGGTAGCTTGTCGGGCTTGATCTGAGACTTGAGCAGTCCGACTCAAGTAGCTGGTATGCGTGGAATTTCAAACAGCGCGCTTTCGCTCGTTTGCGTTTCCAAAACAAAAGGAAATTTTTTGAATAAGAAAAGGTTAATTCCCAAAGGAGAGAAATTTTATTGTACGGCCACCGTGGACGCTTGGGTAATTAGAATGCGTTTGTATTTGCAACGGTCAGATTTAGTTGAAGAGCTCTTGCTTGTTTGTGCCGAAATAGAGTTCCTTCTGTATCTTGTAAGAGTTTAGACCAGTCAATCAGCTTCGTAACTGGACAAAGGTAATTCGTAGTCAATTGATTTAGCTGCGACTGATTTATTCGTTCTGATTTCAGTGATTTTGTCTCTTGATTTTGTCGAGCGAGCGAACGAATGATTCATTGTTTCATCGGAATTTGACATGTGCAGTTTTGCCTTCTAGTTTTGGGTTCTTTCGTGGTTCTTGTGCATGTGGAGGATACATTAACTAATTTGTAATGCTGTAAGTTTAATACTGAACTTGTGTATTTTTAGGGATACTGTATATCGAGCGAGCGAAACGGTGAGGCAGTCGGCAGTAAAGCTTTTGTATGCGATTCCGTGGACTGGACACATGGATAGTGAATTTCGGACCAACTCAAGATAATATGTGATACAAATACACTACACACTTCAACAATAAAAACTGAAAGATAACATTGTGTTGGTGATTTTGTTGCGGGTCAGCGCGGAGATTTATCAACAAAATATTGTGCCGTGTACATACATGAAGACACAAATCAAGAGTACAATTGCCGGGAATTGTTCAGGGTTTGTTCAGACACTAAAATCTGCGAAAATACCACAGTTATGATTGACAAAAACGAAATAACGCCGCAAAATAAAAGCAACCACAAAATGGTAAATAGCCCATTTACGATACTTTACTAACGCGTAAAGATCTCCTTTCTGATCGCTTTACAGTTGTCGTAAAATATCGTAGATGTTCCCTTTACGATTTTTTACAATAAGCGTAAAGATATTGCGTTTTATAGTCTCTCTCCGGAGTCTTTACGTACTATCGTTTCCACGCGTAAAGACGTTATTTACGAAATTGTAAAGAAGTTTGTAAAGATGCGTAAAGGAGATCTTTACGCTTTCTGTACGGTATCTTTACGGAAGCGTAAATTTAAGATTTCATGCTGTGATACCTCTTACTAACCGAGTTTGAGGTCCGTACGGTAAGTTACGGACCGAGTTTTTTCCCCTTCGATTTATGGCCCAAGCGCGAAGCGCGCGGGCCATAAATCGAAGGGAAAAAAACGAGGATCCGTAACTTACAGTACGGACCGAGAAGACGAGGTTAGTAAGATATTTATTATATCTCTCCCTTTGGAAAAAGGAAAACATTTTAAGTCAAGCGCGAGGAAAGCGTCTTCATTTGACTGACACACGCAAAGAACGAGTCGATTGATCGAGTTCGACGAGTTGTAAACACGATTTGAATCCAAACTTCAAACGTCTTCAAACAATTTTTACCTAGTTTATATTTTCTGTAAAAGCATGAAAACTAGGTACAGTTCGGGTTTAATTTTAAATTAGTTCTTGAAGTTCGTTAAACAGACAAGGACAATAAATTTGATTCACCGATTGAGAAGAAAGCACCGCAATCAATACAGCGTGTTCGTCAAACTGAGTGAAAATACGCACTGAAATACGAGAGTATTTCTTACAAATACTGAACGAGAGAACACTAAAATTGTCAAGAAACTACGGGACAAACTACTACGGGATACTGCCGTCCATTTTGTGGCGCTTTGTTGTGTCGTCCTGAGAAGTGTTTGCTGCAGAAGTCGCGTAATAACTTGGTGAAAAATTTGCCGAGGAGCTTGTCAAAAACATCAACAGGTAAGACTTACGTTTTCAACGTTAAATGTTCCATTCGTCTGCTCTTAAAGACCTTTTCAAACCTTTTCCATTCAGAATTCGTCTTCTTCACAGTTAGTTCGCGGACATTTCGGCAGAGATAAAACTGTCAAGTGGCTCGCACATCTTGGACGGCTTCTAAAAGCTCCCGACTGATGTTTGGAAGATCCTCTTCGCTTCGCTTTTGTTTCTAAAGCTCTTTCATCCTATTGCAAACGTTTAAAGTAGGTTTCAAAATCGTCTTCTTGTCTGTTGAGACATTTATATTATGCAGAATTTGAAATTAATCGAAACTAACTTGCAAACGGATGGCGTCATGATCAGTAGCACTCTCAAATTTCGCGGGCCGTACAGTAGAATACGGCCCGTAAAATTGACCAATCACAGCGCGCGTACTATATAAGAGATATAATAAAATACATTATAATATAGTCAACAAAATATGCAGCTTCTGATTGGTCAATGACGAGTGCATAAATAGGTTATAGAGTGCAATACGGAATTGTGATAAACGGTACCGGACAAGTAGAGACGTTTTTGCCGCTTAATGGCATTGAAATGAGCTTTCAAGTTAATGGTTAAATATTTTCTAAACTATAGTACTGTAATTATTTTAAAAAGTTCACGCTTGGTTTGCCTGCGCGTTCAAATAAAAACATGTGAACATTCTGGAAACTAGTGAAGCGTTTCGTGTGCAGTCTCAGTAGCGTGATGGCGGCAGCAAAATTTTGTTGAGAATAATTATTATAAACAAAAAAATCGTATGAACTGCTCGTGCAATTAGTGTTTTATGGTCACTCGTGATGTTTTGAAAGTTCTCAAATTGCACTCGCCTAAAGGCTCGTGTAATTTTGAGAACTTTCAAAACATCACTCGTGCCCATAAATCACGAATTGCACGAGCAGTTCATACGATTTCCTATACTTATTATACGATATAGCATTTTAGAGTGCGAATACGCACAAAGACGAGATCAAATATGAGACCGCATTACACGGGTATCAGTCCCCCTGGCCGCGCGCTACGGAAAACGCTGTTAAAAGCCTATATTTTAGGAAAATATATTATGTAATTTATTCAGCGGAAAGTTGTGTAATACGGTTGGGAATTTTTACTCGTCAGGGTTTATTTTTTCTCGCCTAAAGGCTCGAAAAAATAAAAAAACTGACTCGTAAAACTACCCAGCCGTATTACACAACTTTCCGCTGAATAACCTCACAATGCAATGCAATGCAATGCAATGCAATGCAATGCAATGCAATGCAATGCAATGCAATGCAATACAATGCAATGAGATGCGATGCGATGCGATGCAATGCAATGACTTTTGCTGTTCTGCTTTGTTTCTGAAAATAGCCGAAGGGTGTAACTACGCTGTTGTCCTTAATTGTCATAGGCTCCGTGGTGATATGCTCCTGCCTGAACGTGAAACTAAGTCATGGGCAAGGGGGGGGGGGGGGGGGGGGGGAGGGGGCGGGGGGGCTGGGAGGTTTCAACCAACACCAGGGGAGGAGAGGGTGGGTCGAACCTTGATCTGCCGTTTCCGCGGTCGACTCAGTGCTGGGGCGGTCGACTCACGAGATCGATCCTATTGAAAGAAGGGGATGAAGCCCGAACTGCACTAATGCATCCTCTCATTATTTAACAAATAGATTCCATGTAACCTCGTACCCAGATCTTCTCAACCCTCGGGAGAGACATCTGGTAAAATCCGTTTTGATGGCGCAATCATGTGTCAGAAATGTGACTTACTGCGTGCGCATGTTTTTTTGAATATTTTGTTAATCTGGCGGGCTCGCTGCCAGCATGGCTAACAATAAAAGCTTCGCGTCTGCGATAAGATACGGTATTTATAAACGTAGATAATCTAATCAGGTTGTTGAGTTGTATCCCCTCAGACTGCGCTACATCTCAGCGCAAAAGATCACGGAAAAGATCTCGGTCAAGATTTGTTGACAACTGAAATCGCCGACTCGGTGTATGAGTGCGCGCGCTGTATCACGCGTACGCGCCACTTGTATGCGTCAGATGTACAAAGATTTCTTTTCAAAAACTTCTTCAAACTCCCTGAATCACCAGAAATAATAACTATCTATTAAAAAAATCTATATTTTATTAAGAATTAACCAATGTCCTGAGAAATTGCCAAGTTAGCTCGGTACATATAGAAAATAAATTCAAAAGCTTACGCGTACAGTTAGCGCGTGCTGATCTTGTCGCAGCGCGCGCGAGCTCTGAAATTTTCCTTTCAATCCAATCAGAGTGGAGAACGCAACCGACTTTACCAGATGTACTCTCCCGTAGAGCGAGAACATCTGGGTACGAGATTAAGATTCCATGTTGCGGTGGCGTCTGTTTCAAATCCCAGATGTGTTTGCTCAGTTTGTTGCGTTACGCTTTGATTCTGTTTGAACGAGGCCTTGTGGTTAGCGTATCTTGATTTGAAGCTTGTGGCTGTTAACCCAACGTATGTTTCTACTGTACCGCCGCAGGTCACTACCGCACGGTATACGATATCTTTAGTCAGGCACTCTCCGTCTACGAAACAGACCTGTATGCAATAAACCGGAGTCAAAAGTATAACCGTGTCCAATTATTCTTTATATTTGCTCTGCCGACGGTATTGAGCACTCTCGACGCACTAATACAAAGTATCTCCTGGATATATATATATATATATATATATATATATATATATATATATATATACTATATATATATATATATATATATATATATATATATATAGAAGTTTGACGGTGCCACTCGAACTGTACGAACTGATGAAGGTCTAAGACCGAAACGTTTTTCATTAAATTTTTACTTTTTATCGTCAGAAGTTGTCCGTCCTTAGCCTTTTTAAACCTTTTTATATATATATATATATTATATGGTTTAAGAAAAAGACAAATAAACTACAAGTTCATCCTTACAAGCCTGTTTCGTGGTTGCCCACTCATCAGAGGATTTAATAAGAGTATATTTTTAACCGTCGCTTATATACAAATTGATTTACATAACAATAATAATAATAGTGGTGATGCGATGACCTAATCAAAACTAGTCTAATATATGCAGCAGCGAAATTTAACAGTTCAATTGTTGCGTAGGAGGGCTTTGTTTCTGTGTCGGCAGGAAGACACGAGTTCATTGCGTTTGTTTAGTGTAGACAGTTCAGCGTCGGCAGATGATTAGAAATTTTTCTTTGAGGCATAGGTTACATCTTTTACTGGAGCTACTGTACGGCGAGTGTGATGAGAGAATGCGCCAGGAAATAAAGTGATCAATGTTGTTGTCTTTTCTAATTCATTCCTGCCGACCACCACAGAAAACGGGTGCAACTGCCGAAGCAAGAAAAACATGCCCCTTAGACAACAATTGCCTCTCCACCAGCTTAGTCTATAAAGCCAGCCGTCACCACAAAAGACGACACCGCAGGAAAAATCTACATCGGACTGACAGAAGGAACATTCAAGCAACGATACAACCAGCACACGCTCTCGCTCCGGAACAAAAAATACGCAAACAGCACAGAACTGTCGAAACACATTTGGACCCTAAAGGACAACAAGATAGGAATACACGATCAACTGGTCAATTCTCACCACTGCAGCCGCCTACAACAACAAAGCAAAGCGATGCAATCTCTGCTCAGCAGAAAAATTTACATAATCAAAAGCCGATAAACTCAACACTATTAAACAAAAGATCCGAACTCATTTCAAAATGCCGCCACGAAAACAAATACTATCTATCAAACTTCAAAGTAGACCCCACATGAATACAATAGTATACTAATTATAAACTTCACACGCTGTAATATTACCATAATTATTGTATATAAGGTATATTTTTCACCGTAATAAAAATACTGTCTGACGATCGCCCCAAGGCGTGAAACTCGGAGTAACAGAAATCTTACGGATCCTCTTTGACTTATATAGATATATATATATATATATATATATATATATTATATATATATATATATATATATATATATATATATATATATATATATATATATATATATATATATATATATATATATATATATATATGTACTGAAGAAGCCCGAACGGGCGAAACGTTTACATTAAAGTTTGGACATGGTAAGAAGTTCGCTGTTATGCCTCCACTCCACACATACTATATATATACCAGCCCGAAAGGCCGAAACAGTGTCACTGGTTCTGCAGTTTATATATATACTATATATATATATATATATAACTATATATATATATCTATATATATATATATATATATAATATATATATATAATATATATATATATATAGTAGTATTATATATATATAAATGCTTGAACTGTAAAAGGTCAAATCTCCAAACTCCCAGTTTAGATGTTTAAGCACTATAATACATGTATAATATATAGATGATTACCACAATTGTGGGATCGTCTGAGCATGGCTATATGCCAATCCTCATCCCTAGTTTTTCAGCACTGCACTGACGAGGCCCGAAAAGGCCGAAAACAGTGTCCACTGTCTAAGGCAGTTATATGTTATGTCAGACGAAGTAGCCTTCTCTGTTGGCTCGAGTGGCACCCGTCAAAACTTCTATATATATATATATATACTATATACTATCATATTATAATTACATATATATATATATATTAAATAATATATACTATAATATATCATAGCTCCAGTTCGAAGATAAACCCAAAGACGCGACCAACCTTTTGATATGCTGTCCTTAGAAAAAATTTAAAAATCGTTTACTAAAACAGTTTTCGGTCCGTTTGACCTTCATCAGTTGTACAGAGTAATAACCACAGAATATTGACCCTTATATATAGATCACACGACCGAAGCAATAAACAAAATCATGGGCAAAAGATTATATAAAACAAATTGATATAAGAAAAATTAAGAAACAATAATACAAAAATTACAAAGGCAATTTTAACATAATCGCGACCTAGAAATAGACAATACAGAAGCAAAAGGTACTAAACGAATTACAAATATCACGTAAACAAGACACTATAATTCAAGCATAACAACATCCCTTGGGCTATCACAAGTCCATGAAATATCCGACGGCGAATCTGTCATACATAACAAATTCCCCGCTATCACGGTCCCTTAAACAAATTGAACACAACGTAAATAAATTCCGCACCGAAGCCCTTGAATATATGTAAACGGGCCAGCAAGAAATAACAAATTCCTGAGGAAAGGGCCTTTGAAATGCTTGAATTAAAGGTGCTACTTTAAATTATAAATGAAATACAAAACGAGTAAACTAGAGAACAAGCAAAACACTCAAAACATACAAGTACTAAAAATAGTATAAAAAGTATTAAAATTCTAAGAGATAAAACTCAGTTCTCTAAAACCTTGTTTCATAATAAGCAAACTTGCAACTTGGTGAGAGAACTGTGGTATCTCGTTGGGAATCCCTCATTTGGTATGACCATCTTCCGTTGGCTCAAGAAACTTCTTAAACCGTTCTACTATATATATATATATTATATATATATATATAAACCCCGTTTTCAAAAAGGTTTTCTTAGAAAGATATATAAGATATATATATATACTTTTGTTTACCTTCCACATGCGCGCGTGTGCATGTCACACCAGTCATTGTTTAACTTGTTAAAAACATCAGGTAGTGATACACATTTTGTGCTCGTTTTTGTTTGATTCATAGTATTCCAAATAACATATTTTGCTTTTCGATAAAGATGCTGCTCCTTTTTCAATTAGTGATGAGTTGCGTTGGCAATTTTATTTGGCAAGTTTGGGCCTTCGGAAAAAATGGTTTCTCCATATATCACGCAATCATTGTTGTACTTTTTATTAAAAATAATACATGTACTCAGTATTTTCTTTTGAACCTGATTTTTCAGTTATTATGTATTTTTTACAGCTATATTTTTGCGACTTTTTGCAACTTCAAATCGCGCATATAAATCAGCTGCGATTTGGTCGTGATTTCAGCGTGTTATTGCCGTAGGTAAGATGTGTGTATATGCACTGATACAAAACCTCTGCTCAAAATTTTCAGGATTCATAGAAATTCAGCCATATCGCGCTCAAATTGCATTGAGATTGCAGCTGGCTGCAGCGCGAGCGCGACAAAAATCGCAGTGAAAATCGCGACAAAAATGACATCAAAAATCGCCTGTGTAAACGGGTCTTAATTCGTGTTTAATTATTCTAGTTTATACTGCCCAAAGCAAGTACTATTGTTTTCCTTATTGTTTACTGTAAGAGTATGCAAATTCAAAAGAACAGTAGAGAGGATTCGTGAAAAAAATGGGATTTTTCTCACTTATGTAAAAGTATTTACCATTTTTGTTACAGTACATGCATTTAAACAAAAGAATGAATGTCTCACGTACCTGATGTTTTTTCAAGTTAAACAATGACTGGTGTGACATGCACACGCGCGCATGTGCAGGTAAACAAAAGTATATATCTATCTATATATCTTTCTAAAGAAAACCTTTTTGAAAACGGGTGTATATATATATATATATACAGATGAAGACTTCAATTTATCCAATAATAGTTATATATATATATATATATATATATATATATATATTATAGAATAGTTCCAGGCTTCAGGAGTGATTCATCGCTTTATTGCTACAGCTCTGTTTCGTATGGCCAAAAAATGACCACACTCATCAGGCAATTACAACGAATATTATATTATATATATATAATATATAATTATATAATATATAATATATAATATATAATTTATATATATATATATATATATATATATATATATATATATATATATATATATTATCTAACTGCAGACAGTGACACTGTTTCGGCCTTTCGGGCCTCGTCAGTGCAGTGCTGAAAAACTAGGGATGAGGATTGGAATATAGCCATCTCAGACGATCCCACAATTGTGGTATCATCATATATATATATATATATATATATATATATATAGTATGTGTTGGAGTGGAGCAACAGCGAACTATACTTACCATACCATGTACCAAACTTTAAAATGTAAACGTTTTCGACCCGTTCGGGGCTTCTTCAGTACATATAACATGAGAATTAAAAATACTTGCGATAAAATGGATGTTTTTTTTAAAAAATTGGGTCTATATAATAAGCGACGAATACAATTCAAACAAATATTAACAATTACAAAACAATAAAATTCTTAATTACTGGTGAATAAAATCGAATGGCCTAGAGAAAGTGACCAATTAAAAGGTCCCGGACGCACACTAGAGTATCTTACGCAATTACAAAGGAAATTACAAATGGAAGTAAATAAACAATATAGTTTCGCGTAACAAATTCCCAACTCAAATGTCCTTGAAAACTAAAGCGTTTTCTAGTAGCTACAATATTACTCCAGGGTAACAGGATCCGAATAAAAAGCCTTTGAATGATTGATAACAAAATCCTAAAAGTAAGCCCCTGAACTCCGGTATTGTATGCGGCTATACTCTCAGCCTTGTAACAATTTCCTTGATTAAGCCCTTGAACGATTATATAATTATATTCTTTGAATTTAACCATGATTACGTAAGAAGAACACCTGTGGATAGTAGAAACAAAAGTATTTGAAAAAAACTAAATGGCAATTTTGTGGTATTAATTATATCTTATTCTATTCCTGGAGTTGAACTCAGATCTTTTATTCAACTCGTAAGGTTGAAGGGTGCAGAGTTGTGCACTCCAATAAGCTTCTCTTGTTAACAAGCGATGATCGAGGCTATTATTGTCACTAAAATTGCAAACTTGTTCGATGATAGCGAAATCAAAATCAGACAAAACATGAGTTTTCTTTGTTAAAATGTATCCGCGACCTCACAAGTGTTCTTCTTTGTACTCAAAGCCGATTTGTGGTTGCGAAATCTGACTTAAAATTCGTTGCTTGTGGATCCTATATATTGAACATTACATTTATTACAAGTGACTAGGTAAATCACGTTCTTAGATTTGCAATGGAGATGTTGTGTGATGGGATAGATTCTGTTGGTGCTAGCGCTAGTGAAGTGATCGGATTCTACTAAAAAATTACGACAGAGATCGCATTTCCCTTTGCATTTAAAACAACCTTGTACATCTGTGTTATTGTAATTAGTGCGGCGAGGGCGTGCTAGAATATCTTTAATGTTTTTGGTTCTTCTGAATGATGGAATGAATGGACCCCTTTGGGGAATATTTTGGCTAGATAGGGTGAATTGTAAATGAGATGTTTATACGAATTAAACATTTTTTCGATGCTAGGTAAACTTGGGTTGTAATCTAAAACAAGCGGAAACACTTTCTTAGACTCCTTGTGGTGGGGGCAAGCAAATTTTCCCTAGGAAATTGATTTGACTCTGTCAAATTGTTGCTTAACTTGGGAGTGGTTGTAGCCTCTAGTAATCAAATAACTTTGATATTCTACACTACGTTTTTCAAAAGATTCGGGTGTGGAGCAATTTCTTCTGACTCTAGTAGCCACTCCTTGGGGGATGGCTTTGGAACAATGGGCGGGATGGGCACTATTACGCAACAAATAAAGGTGATTATCTGTGGGCTTAGAATAGATATCCGTTTGGATGTAGCCTTCAACAAAATTGAGCGTGAGATCCAACACATTGAGCGATGTAGGAGAATGGACAAGGGTGAATTTAATAGTTGGATACAGGGAGTTGATAAATTGCGTAAAATCAATCAGTTTAGAATGTCCC
The DNA here is from genome assembly GCA_029204205.1 of Desmophyllum pertusum. Taxonomy (NCBI): domain Eukaryota; kingdom Metazoa; phylum Cnidaria; class Anthozoa; order Scleractinia; family Caryophylliidae; genus Desmophyllum; species Desmophyllum pertusum. The sequence continues at coordinate 375,126 of MU825911.1, forward strand.
TGTGTCCAAAAGTCGAAAATATCGTCCCTATATCTCCACCACAAGTTAGGTTTTATAGTCCCTGCGCATGGCTTTCTTGTCGATAACACCCATAGCCAAGTCGGCATAGCTACATGCATTTTTAGGGCCCATGGCCGTCCCATGAATTTGGAGGAAGTTTTCGTCCTTGAAGTGAGAATTGTTGTGTTGGAGACCAATTTTGACAGCTTCAACAATACAATCGGTGGAAGGAAAATTAGTTGCTCGAGAATTAAGGGCGTCCGTGATGGCATTGATTCCCAAATTGTTGTCAATATTGGGAAACATGGCGACAACATCCCAGGAGACCAAAAGACTTTCTTTAGGAAAAGGGCCTGATTTGTTAAGATCCTCGATCTTTTGCAAAAAATGAGTAGTGTCCCTTGACAAAAGATGGAAGATTTTGGGCAAGAGGCGACTTTGCTTATATAGGATTACATTGTTTACTATTCTAAAATAACTCTTACAGGGTGATTTACGTAACAATTCAAAACTTACAGAAATACAGTGTTAATTATGAAATTCAGTGTAAATTATGAAGTAACAAATAAGGCCAGTAATTTTGCTTAGATAAGATTTCGTTAATTAATGCTGTAAATAAACTCCTAAGGGTGTGTAATGACTAAAATAAAATATAGTTTTCCGTGTTAATTACAAGGTAACACAGTTCTAAAATCTTACGCAATTTACAATCTGAGCGTAACAAATTCCATATACCAAGCCCATGAATAAACGCGGCGAATGAGAAAACATAACAAATGCCTCGCACGGGGTCGTTAAACGATGATCAAAACAAACGTAATAAATGCCCCACCAAAGACCTTGAATAAATTCTACGCTCACATAAATAACATATTCCCGGACAGAGCCCTTGAACGCTCCAGATTGAATTGGTAACCTGGTTGCGTTTAATAAATTATATAATGAAATTCATTATCAATATTAAAACAAAAATAATAAGAATTAAGAAGAGATGATTGCAATGCGGTAACTTGTACACTTGGAAAAGCTAATTGTAATTAATTCTATTTTTTGAATGGAATTCTTGTCTTTTGTTAAGCCGTGGGCGCTAAAGAGAATAGTTGCGCGCTCCAGTAGGCCTCTTTGGTAATTAGGCAAGCTATCTAAATTCTCAGCGTCACTGGCAGACTCTACTTGGTCAATACACTGAAATGTGAAATCTTTTAAGACGTGTAAGCTCTTATTGTAATGTACCGCTGATGAAGGTCTAATAACCGAAACCGTTTTTATTAAAATGTTTACTTTTTATCGTCAGAAGTTGTCCGTCCTTAGCCTTTGTAACCTTTTTACTTCATTCACATGCCGAGGTTTGGACTGCGAATCCTTACAGGATCCTCCTGGCGAAGTAGCATCTCTGTTGGCTCGAGTGGCGCCGTCAAACTTCTATATATATATATATATTTATTATATAGACACGAGTGTTTTACTGGAAAAATAGACACTCGTAAAATTCATACGAACTACATCCGGGACCCGAGTGGCGTATTTTCCATATCCTCACTAGTGAGGATATCGGATGACGTAATTTCCCGCTTTTGCATGGCTTTTTGTGCAAGGCTGCCAAACGCCGGCTGCAAAATGGCGAGCGATAGATTCGTGAATTCACTTGAAGCTGACACGGAAATCGTTCACTGAGGAGTAGGAAAATGCTAAAACGAAGAAGAAAACTTCATATGACTTAAAATTATCCAAGGAGTTCCTTGAAAGTGAAGACGAAAGGAGAGAAATTCAAGAAAGTCCAGCCATCGAGTTGCAAGAGTTCGCGGATAAAAGTTTTGTGCTTTTGTGGTTTGTCTATATAATAAAAAGAAAATTACACGGTGGCTTGAAGATATGAATTTTATTTTCTCGTGGTAAAAACAATATTTTACTCATTCGCTGCGCTCATTCGTAAAATATTGTTTTTTACCACTCGAAAATAAAATTCATATCTTCGCGCCGCCGTGTAATATCCTCTCTTATATATACATAGTTTGAATGAAGACAGAGTCACCAACGAACTTCTTACATTTCTACTATTACGCAACGTGATTACATAACCTTAATTTTATTTTTACACTTGTTTAATACTTCATTAGCTTTTATTACCCATTGTAAACTAATTTAATTAATTTTTTTCTATATAAGCGTTATGCAATGTTTTTATTTTGTTTACCCAAGTATTTTTGTAAGCTGTATACACTGAAGAAGCCGGAACGGGCGAAACCGTCTGTATTAAATCAAGACATGTGAGAAGTTCGTTGGTGACTCTTTCTTCATTCATACTATATCATTATTCAAGTCCAAACGTCCTGTATCCGCCTGGATCCTTCTCATAAGTGACATCATCGTTGGTTACTCAACCTTCTTCATTCTACATATATATATTTATATATATATACACGCGGGGACTACTATTCTGCCTCCTCGGGGTTTTGGCCTCTGGGCCAGAACCCCTCCGTTTGAAAGAATAATTTCTCCAATTGGATTTGAGTTTCTCTGTTATAGCCTGACCGTCCTATAAGAAGCAATCTCTTTCGTCCTTTGCTGTATTGTGAAGCTGTACGGTTGTAAGTCTTAAGGCTTGATGTTGTTTTATGTTTGTTATTTAAAAACAATGCGAAGTGAAACCTTCTTGGCTTTACATGAATGAATTTGTTAGTCGCCGTAAAAAAGAATAACTGTACGCTGAAAAACACTGAAGTTCTTGACGAAAACACTGAAATTCAATGCTCATGAGGCTATTGTTTCCAAAAGCTGTCACCCGAAATTTGTCCACATACATTTTTGAACAAACAACATGGCAATTCAAAAAAGTCAAATTAAACGGACCTGTTTTGTGTATATATTTCATTCAGTTTTGCCAAGCGAAGAGCCTACGAGGTTCACAAGCGTAAACGCGCAGGCTTTTACTACAGAGTACGCAGCAACCTTTGCGCGTGTGACGTACATAATGAAAACGGTCTATTCCATATATCTTATATATATATATGATTATATATATATACGCGGGGACTACTGATTCTGCCTTCTCCTCCGGGGGCCAAAACCCCTCCGGGGTGCAAATAATTGGTTCAAAAGCATACTTCGACTGCATAGACTTTTAGCGTTGTGGCGTATATCGAGTTATGTATGTCACTTGGGAAGTCTGGAGAGCAACACGTGACGCTAGTAGCGTCTTACGCTTCCTTCTTCGTGCTCTTCTCAAACTTCCCGCATGCATCCATAACTTCGATATACTACGGCACGCTAAGCATGAACCAATTCTTAATTCAAGCATGTTTTATTTTAATGACAATCACGAATCAATTATGAATATGTTTAAAGTAGTGACCGTTTTATTGTGCGTGATATCCGCCATCTTGGATTTCTAAATTGCTCATAAATGGTCAGGAAAATAACACCGCAATCTGATTTTAAAAAAAATCCCAAAACAAATATTAAGGATGCAAAAAAAATGGTAAAGATTCTGGGAAGAAACTCTTCGTATAAAGCGGAAAATCTCATAAAAAAAACTGAAAATTATGCTGGAAAACACTTGGCTCACCAAATTTGGGTAAAAACCGGCCGCTGGTGAAGACTTGGTTACCATGGAAACATCAAGTACACACCCTGATTAAAAATTGACACACCAAAATGTTCCCAGATATATTATTTAGGAAAAATCATAAAGGGTGGCTAGATTGCTTGGAATCTGCTCTTTAAAGTAGCGGATACATTTGAGCTCGTGGCACTTTCTGCCCCCCCCCCCCCCCCCCCCCCCTGAACTGAACTGAACTGAACTCCTGAGATAAATCATTTTGAGGAACTCCAAACTGCTTGCTTGTAGGCTGACTATTTTGACACGTGCTCAGCAACTCTGAAAACATCCGAAGACAAGGTATCCAAAAACTGCGGAGATGACAAATTAACGTGGGGAGGTAGATGTACTGGTACTTGCTCCAACCGCGTGGGCGACGTTGCCGAGGGAGGGGAAAGTGCGAGCGAGCCTGACAGGACACTCTGTCCACCAATGCCCGAATGAACCGTAGAAAACGACAAGCCCCTCTTGCACGATTGTGGAAATCTCGTTGTTGTTGTTGTCTGGGGGCTGTTGAAGTTGTCAACTGTCCACGCTGAAACTGTCCACGAGCACCGTAGGGTTGAGGATACGACGTAAGTCTGTTCTGCAAGCGTTCAGCATTTGGCCGCGTCTGGCACGAGTACGATCCCTGTCGCTTATAGCCTCTCTCTCAGCAGCGCGAAACCTTTTGTCGTCATCCAAATCGAGAGCAACAGCGTTTGATACATGTATTCTCGTAACGTTTAACTGTAATCCACCGCCGTCGGAAGAATCAGCAATCCGGATCGTTTCTATTCCTCTCCTTGACTAAAATCATAGAAGTTAACCAAAAGCTGGGTCGCTTTAACTAGATATTCTAGATATTCACTAGTAATAAGGGACTGTTCACTGTCACTGTCACTGTCACTGTCACTGTCACTGTCACTGTCACTGTCACTGTCACTGTCACTGTCACTGTCACTGTCATTGTCACTGTCACTGTCACTGTCACTGTCACTGTCACTGTCACTGTCCTGTCAGCTGGTCACTGTCACTGTCACCGATGCCCCATTCAAACCACGGCCTATAAAAGGCACACGTGCTTTCTTTCTAAATAGGAAATGTCCAAATTCAAAAAAAAAATGAATTGTACCGCATACCGAGTTAAGAAAAAATGACATAGCTTCCACAATAACTATAATTATATACGTAAGCGGTTTTAAAAGAGACGAGGATGCAAGAAAATGTAAGATTTTGGAAGATATTATTCTTATTGAAAACCAAAAATTGGCATTTAAACTGTAAAATAAGCTTTAAAAATTCAAATAGGTAGAACACCCTGTTAAATCATGGTTTTCCACCACGTGACGATAAATTATAGTAAACGTCAAGTTTTGGTAATATACTTAGACGAAAGTTGGCCTCATTCTGAAATTAAACACCACAAATGGTCCCTATATATGGTCGATGAAAGCATTTATTTAAACAGGATAAAATTACAGCAAATATGATTTGGTCGGCGATGTGTCCACGGGGATTTTTGTTTGAATTTTTGGTTTCTGTAACCAATTAATTCATCCATCTTCGTTTCTTTATTCCATCAGTAATGTTGTTCCCAGCATATTCTTAGAGTCCATCTAAGGCATCTTCTTGTTTGATTCTTCAAGTTTTCCGAAGGCATAATTAAAGCAAGACTGAAAGGACATTGGTTTAACTTTGTCTTGATATGGAGATTGTATACCTAAGGCGAAGCCGTATTCATTTACTATGACTATTGGGGAGAATTCATACAGTGTTCTGATCACTTTCTTTGTAGAAATAAAGCCATCGACTCGAGCCCCTGTATGAATGGAGGAGAGTGGTACGGGGAACGAAGCAGGGGGAATATACAGTTGCCAATTGCAAGAGTGGTTGGAAAGGAGGAAGATGTTAAAACTGGTAATAATACCTTTTTTATCTTCAATTTTGAAAGCTAGCTGTTAGCTTATATAGTTGCATACTGATTGATGATGAATGTATGCCCCGTGTCTGGTTAGAATTTGTTTACATTTTAAACCCTTCCATTGTAGAAATAGACGCTTGTGACTCGAGTTTGCTGCTTGAATGGAGGACATTGTCTGAAGTAGCAGGAGGACAATTAATTTGCGTGTGCATGCAAGGCTGGGGAGGAAGAGAAGATGCGAAACTGGGTAAAAGACTCATTTGAATCTTTAATTTTATAGCTATCTGGAGCTTACTGTTGCTAATTCATGTATCTCGGCAGTGCCGGGTTAGATTTGTTTTACAAACTTTTGCGAAACTGGTAAAGACCTTTTGATCTTTAATTTTATAGCTATCTGTAGCTTACTGTTGCTATTCATGTATCCCAGTACCGGGTTAGATTTGTTTTTACATTTTGAACTCTTGAATGGAGGAGAGTGTGAGAACCTGAAGGACAAGGAATATACCTTTTGTAAATGCGCTTGCAAATGCAAGAGTTGTTGGAAGGAAGGACGACAGATGTGAAACTGGAAAGGACGATTGTTTAGCCATTATTTAAGCGTAGCTATTCATTTACTATGACTTGTTATAATGCATACCAAGTTCTGATCAATTATTTGTAGAAATAACAACACGAGCCACAGGCGAGTGCTTGTGCTATATCCTCACTGTCTATTACTTACCAGAACCAGCAGCATATTACCCAGGAGCCTCCATCTCCCTTATAGCGATATTTCTCGTTACGTCACCTATTGTTATTAATGTGCAAACCAGAGAACTATTGGATGTTGAAACAAAGAGTTATTTTGTTTAATAGTTTTTTTTTTTTGTATTTTTTTTTTTAATAAATATTACTTAATTACAAAAAGGTTACAACACTGAGTTACACTAAATGACACAACGGCGCTATGCAACTCTACGCTAAAACAAACTACACTACACAATACATTAGCCTAGACAACACACACTAAGCTACACTGTACGGACACCAAAACCTGCAGGAAAAACAAAATATTTGATACTCGAGAACCGGAGACGACAGCTACTGATCTATTAAATGGAGTAGAGGTTCCCATTTCATATTATGTAATTGTAATTTATTTTTCTTTCTCGCAATGAAACGTTCAATTTGATATGTTTTCTTAAATTTCTGAAGCAATAGCA